>JAOWBW010000375.1:706610-771469 GCA_026119855.1 Campanula takesimana
TAAGATAGGTCGGTTTCAGATTGGGGTACTTACAGAGCCCCTCGGCAACGTCGCTTCGAAGGAGCGGGGTTGTCGATAGAAATAAGCATCCCAATCTGACGGGACGATGGCTTTAACCGATTTTGGTTGCATGGCTGGACCTAGTGGTATAGGATTCCTACGTATCCCGTTCGCGGGGAATCAAGCCTAACGTATTTCGGAGGTACGCGGGATTACTTAGATCCGCAAGGAGGCATGACTCTAGGGGTCAGAGGCGAGACATGGTCAACTTGGCTCTATAGGAGAGGGTTGACTTGCTGGGGATACGGTCAACTTGACTCTATAGGAGAGTGTTTGACTTACACGGGACAAATTTTTACTGGGCTTACGTCGGGAACGGCCTATGGTGACTATTCTAACTCCAAGCTTGACTGGGGTCAACTCCATCTTCGGGGAGATGACGGGGGAAAACTGGTCTTACGTCCCTCTAAGGACTGCCGGGACAAAGGCTCTAGCCTATAATGACTATTCTAAGTCTAATCCTGACCGGGGTCAACTCCATCTTTGGGGAGATTGACGGGAAAACTGGTCTTACGTCCCTCTAAGGACTGCCGGGACAAAGGCTCTAGCCTATAACGACTATTCTAAGTCTAAGCATGACCGGGGTTAACTCCATCTTTGGGGAGATTGACGGGAAAACTGGTCTTACGTCCCTCAAAGGACTGCCGGGACAAAGGCTTGAGCCTATAACGACTATTCTAAGTCATAGCTTGACCGGGGTCAACTCCATCTTTGGGGAGATTGATGGGAAAACTGGTCTTACGTCCCTCTAAGGACTACCGGGACAAAGGCTCTAGCCTATAACGACTATTCTAAGTCATAGCTAATGGGCTTACGTCGGGGACGGCCACAATAAGCATCAAGCAGAAGACATTTCAATTTCCAAATTTTTAACTGGGCTTACGTCGAGGACGACCACATTTAATTCCATAAAGCTGGGCTTACGTCGCTAGGACTGCCTGTGATGACTTCGGAACCTAAATTTTCTAGGTTCAATTCAAGTTGCATGAGCCAAAGGGGGCATTTCCAAATCTTGGGGAAACAATCTTGTTCAAGGTGCGAAGGGTACAAGGGTAATTTTAGGTTGAGATTTTTCTTCGCCCAAACCATCCGTACGGCTTAAGAGGGCGTCTCCTTCTTTTTTCAAAAGGCAGCCATACGGATGGTTGCCTCAATCTATTCGAACTCAGACGAGAAAACAGAGAGAAAAGAGGCGATTTTGAGAGGGAAAACTCCATCAATTTGCAAATTTTCTTACTCGGAATCCTCAAGGATTGATCATGGCGAGACGGGCATGCGCGGGTAATCCTAGAGGGGCGGAGAAGAGGCTAGACATGGCTCGAAACTTTCGAGGCTACGCTATCAATCTCCGGGATGAGGGAGCGGGTTTCTACAAGTCTCCCACAATTCACTTGTGCCATGGCGACGGGGTAAGCATTCTTCCTACTCACATTTGAGCCTTGCATGTCTTTCCTAGGCCTAGGGTTCTTGTCCATGCCATTTGAGATCTTTGCATTTCTTGACGCGATTTCATGAAATTAACCTCATTTTTGTGTCATTGGGACCATTAGGGACGTGAGTATGTGCTCATTGCCTCATTTGGACATGCCTAGCTAAACTTCCCAAAATCAAAGTATGTTGCCGTGGTCCATGCATAAACTACTTGTACCTTAGGTTCGACTAGTCATTTTGGCGCAGTTAAGTGCATGCTAGCATTTCCTAGGATAAGTTGTTGTATGCTTGTGGGGGAAATTATGGGATGGGCATATTATTGTTGAGACCAAAATGACAATTTCTCCGAAAGTGACTATGCCTTTTCGGAACGGAAAGAATATGACCCTTGAAAATGACTTATGCATTTTTAAAGGGGACGGGAACTTTCCTCCAAAAATGACCCTTAAAATGACTTATGGAATTTTAAAGGGGACGGAAACTTTTCTCCAAAAATGGCCCTTAAAATGACTTATGCAATTTTAAAGGGGACAGAAACTTTTCTCTAAAAATTGACCCTTAAAATGACTTATGCAATTTTAAAGGGGACGGGAACTTTTCTCTAAAAAATTGACCCTTAAAATGACTTATGAAATTTTAAAGGGGACAGAAACTTTTCTCCAAAAATT
The DNA here is from genome assembly GCA_026119855.1 of Campanula takesimana. Lineage (NCBI taxonomy): Eukaryota > Viridiplantae > Streptophyta > Magnoliopsida > Asterales > Campanulaceae > Campanula > Campanula takesimana. The sequence continues at coordinate 708,770 of JAOWBW010000375.1, forward strand.
GACCCTTAAAATGACTTATGCAATTTTAAAGGGGACGGAAACTTTTCTCTAAAAATGGCCCTTAAAATGACTTATGCAATTTTAAAGGGGACGGAAACTTTCTCTCATTTGTATTTTTTTTTGTGCAATCATTATGAGCATTGGTATCTGTAAACTGTGTTATTCATACCTTTGCTGTGTTTACCTGTAGGGTGGTGATCCCAAGTCTCGAGGGTCGCCGGATGCTTGCTTTTCTTTGTGGGAAGCCATGCCTGAGTCTGTTGATGATGCTCCCGGTCCGAGGGAGTGGGTGGCACGCACGGGACTGGTGCCTTTTATAGAGGTGTGGGCCAGCTGGTGAACACCAATAGGAGTATGGGGCTTCTTAATGCCCTGGGTGAATATTGGTGGGACACAACCCACACGTTCCATCTGAGCTGGGGAGAGGTGACTGTGACACCTACTGACTTTGCGATGATTACCGGGCTTTCCTTTGGCGGGCATCCGGTTGTTTGGAGGGATATGATCCCCGAGGCCGAGATCAGGGCGCTCATTGGATTTTCAGGTCCTACCAAGGGTTTGGGCATCCTAGTGCAAGCAGTCGAGAGGGTCATTCGGGCCAACTTTCTAGAGTATGCGGCGGGCCGGATTACGCTGAGCAGCTTGGGCGCTCCTATGTGTGACTCCTCCTGAGTAGCACCATTTTTGCCAATGCTGGACACTACCCTGTATGTTCCCTCTTCTTGGGTCTTTGACTACACCTGAGGCCATCAGAGACATTGCTTGGGGTGAGGCTGGTCTGGCCGAGCTATTCATGGAGCTCGACTAGTATAGCCGGAAAGCGAGCAAGTCTTTGTCTTGCTTTCAGTTTGCCCTAGAGGTACTTCCACTACGGCCTTTGCTTTAATTTTTGCATTCGGCCTATTCTTCATTTCAGTGTGCTGACGTCTTTCCTTGCCGTTTCTTTTGTAGGCTTGGTTCTACGAGATCTTTGGCAACTATCCGTGGAGGCTGGCTCTTGACCGGGACCTCATCTTTCCGGCCATGGCCTGCTGGGCTAGGGAAGCTCGGGAGAAGAGAGGGTCTAAGGGACGAGTTTCTGTCCGCTATGCTGATGTGAAAGCGGTTTTGAGGGGTGCCATGACAGCGGAGCTCAACCTTTCCCTTGGTCTCGGTATGAGGGGCGGGAGGTGGTCTTGATCCAAGCGAAACCCTGAGGGTGACCAGACAGAGGAGATTGCTGGTGGGGTTTAGAGGCGAGGCCTTTTATTTAGGTGAGAGGGTTTTGTGGCAGCATGGACAAGGCCTCATGCAGAGGGCGCCTGTTGATCTGCCCGAGACCATTTTCGTTGCTGACCGTGGGGATGACCCTTTTCTCATGGGAGCGGATGCCGCTGAATTGATCACTGATGAGCCATACGGGCGGTTTGTGGCCACGAGGCTGAGATCGCCACAGGTGGTGGCCTCTGGGGTAGCTCCTCCAGTGTGGCAGGACTATTCTTTCATTTATTCTGATGGCTGGGTTCACATGGTGGCCGTGTCTATCGCAGGAGGGGGAAGCCCCGGTTGGAGAAATTCCCATTGACACGGTATACATTATTTTCCATTTGTGCACACTCATCCCATATTTCTGTCTCCTCCCTTGCTGAGAAGTTTCCTTATCCATGTGCAGGTTGCTGCGCGAGCTTTGCTGGGGAGGCCTTCTCTCCTAAAACGGGCCAAAAGGTGGCTAAAGAGGTTCGTTGGGCGCTCTTCTAAGGGGCCTCGGACAGAATCCAGGTTTGCACCGGGCAGAAACTCGGTGAGTGGTGGGCAGAGGCCTTTCCATCGGTCGTCGAGCGTGGAGCTACCGCCGTCCTTTGTTCGTCGCCATACCTTAGGCGGGGCTGATTTGGAGGCCTTTCGTGATTCGCTCCGTGATCCTGGCTCCCATGAGATCGCTCCGGACCCATTTGCCCACTTGGCCTTAGAGCGTGTCGATCCCCTGCCGGCAAGACATTCAGGTTTTCACTCCCAGATTCCTCCTCCTTCTTTCAGGCCAATCCTCTTCGGGTGAAGTTCCAGCATGGTAGAGTCCATTTTCTTCTTTGACCCTAGCATGTACCCGCGTCGTCCTTTGGAGAGAGTTCATTCGCCTCGGAGGATCCTTACCCAGATTCAGACTAGGGTGCACCAACCTGAACAATCTTTCTTTTGGCTTGTTTTATTCGAAAACAGTGTATGAAAATTTGTTATCTTTGGTTGTTTAAATCATTGTAAATTCATCATTTATGCTTGGCTTGGGCCTCGAGAGGGCTTTGTGGTCATTATTGGACCGTTGGGGATTCCAAGATGTGTTTGGACTCAATCACGAGGGGTTTGACAGACTTTGAACAAGCGAAAATGAGTTTAGCTTTGGGAGATCAGTTGATATAGGCTGCTGATGTGAATTTTTTCACAGGGACAAAACCAGGCGTATGGGTTGTTCAAGCATGGTTGACTTTTTCGACCAAATTTTCTGGGTGCTTCTGGGGAATTTTGACAGATGAGGGTTTATTTGGCTTAGACTGTTTTACTCAAAGCTTGACTTTTCATCGGTCTTTCCATTGCACGATTACGACTAGCCAGCCCCATTGTGATGTCTTGTCGAGACTAATCCTTGGGTTTTTCGACCACGGTTTGCCAGCCCCAGTGTTTCACCTTTCCGGGAATCATTCCTCGGGTTTCTTTCCCTTAATTGTCCAACCATATCACTTTTCTCCTTTCCATATTTCCTTTATCTTCCCTCTTTAGGAGTGGCCTAGTTGACTTTTGACACGGACGAAAGCAAAAGTGGACTTTGACACGGACGAGAGCAGATTACACTTGCTCACGCGAGTAAACACACATAGGATTTTACGGGAGTGAGTCCCTTTTCTGAGAGAGGAAGCCTATGGACAGAAATTCACGTGTTTGGCTCTTTCCTAAGATGTGGAAGAGAAGACTTATCGAGGCATTCGAAATCAGCTTCAATTAATGTAATCAAGATGTTTGCTTGAACAGATCTTGATTAGTATTTAGGTCAAAATTCAAGTAATTAGCCTTAACGTGCATAACTGTTACGACCATTGGGATTAAGATTCAATCAATAGCAAGATCGGGAGGAGAAGTTGTTTAGGGGGGGGGATTAGTCATTATCTGGAGAATTGGTCATTGATGGGACCGGGAAGGAGAACCGGGTCATTTGGGAGGACCAAGGTTGTATGGATTCATTTTGTGTTATGACCGGACCCGAAGGTTGCCTACGTTACCCTCAGTATGAGGAGCTCAGGTCATCGTAGTTCGGCTCTTGTGCCACTTTGGCCGGGGTTGGTATCTTTTGCTGTCTCGGAGGACGTCATTGCTGACTTTGCCTTGGGTGAACTCTTTGAGATGGGCCATTTTGGGTGTACCCTTTTTGATATGGACAGGCTATTTAATGCGAGCATTTTTTTTTTATTTTTTTTTTAGGGGAACGAGCGACCATCAGCCCCAACTTGTCATCGTGGGCATCGGTTTTTTTTTCACCGTTTTTCACCTATCCTATCTTTGATTTTGACAATTCGGGAAGTCTGCATGTGCACTTATGGCTGAACTTTGGTGGCTGAGCAACAACGTCCTCGTCTTTTCACTGTCTCGGGATGCTTTTAATGTGTATCGGGAGTTTACCTCAGAAAGGTGTCTTGGGTCGTGTATCGGGTAGTGTATGGGGGAAGATTTGCCATTGATGGTCTCGTTCATGCCAACGGGTCACAACATTCATTCATCTTAAGATTAATCATTGGAATTTAGCACCTTTTACGTTTAGATCCATTCATCCCTTTATGAGTCATTGTTGACTTCTATGTTTGGGGGAATCAACTCATCATATTGGGGATATAACAATCATTTGGAAACATTAATGGGAGTGATTCCGAGAGTTACTGTAATTTTTCAAATAATGCCTCAAGTCTAGGGAGAATAGAAATAAAAGACAATTCATTTCATGGAAGACTCAATTTTTACAACTCTGGACTTGACTATTGACTCAACCATCGCCACATTGTGGCTTTTTACATACCTTGGCCTCGCAGGGCCTTTTGGGAAAACTAAAAGAAAACAAAAGACTATGTCCACCACAGATTTTTCGAAGACTCTCTAGAACACAAATACTAGGCCACTCCTAACGACTTCTTCTCTTCCTCATTCCTTCTCCTTGCGTCCCTGTCTCAGACCCACTTGTCCCCTCGTTTGGTAATGACACCCTCATCAATGAGTGCTTGGATGTGATTTCTCAGGGTGAGACATGCATTTGTGGAATGACCTGGTGCTTGGTGGTATTTGGAATGTTGTTTTGGGTCGTGACGGGCTCCGACCGGCTCCGTCCATATCACATGTCGGCCAAGAAGCTCAACCTTACCGGCCTCGAGTAGGTGGTCTAACACTTGCTCTCTAGGAATTCCCAACTCATGGAACCAGCGGTAGTGAGCCCCTTTGCCCTGGAGGTGAAATTCTCCCACAGCCGCCGCGGGCTTTCCATGGGATACCGCAACAGGTCAGAGCTGATCGCGGGGCTCTTGTTCGACCTGAGCCAGCTAGTTGGGGGCAGTCTTTGGTGGGGAGGAAGACTTCTCAGAAGACCTTTTGAGCTCCTTAATGGACTTCACAATTTCGTGGAGGCACTCTCGGGTGTTCCTTGAGTTGTGCCTTTCCAATTCATCGGTCAAGTCTGCTCGGCTATGTAGGAGATCGTACCGGCGATCATATTTTTCCTCAAGGTCCTTTTTGAGTCTCTTTCCCAACTCTTCCCATAGTTCCTCGACTTTCCTGTGAAGTACCTCCTTGATCTCCTTCCGAAGTTGTTGGACCACTTTGATCGCTTCATTGCGGTCGACCTCCATCTTTCGCATTTGGTCTCTCATTGTATCCACCGTTCGTTCCAGGAGTTAACCCTACCCTCTAGCCGTGCTTGCACATCCAAACGGACATCTGCCTCGACTACTTGGGACTTGTTTTCCATTGTTTCCTATCTTACAAACGACCAACAAACCGTAAGGGCACCGTGGAAGGATTTTTCGGGAAGTCATGCTTTGAAGTAAAACAAAAACTCGACACACAAGAGACACTGACTTGAAGGGGATAACAAGTTTGACTCTTCTTTAGGGGGAAGGAACCCAATCCAAGCGTTTTGATGAATTTAGCAATTCCCTTTTCCTTTTCTTTTTTTAAAAAAATCATTTATTCTTTGGATTATCTTAGCCGGCTTTGTCACATAAACAAACGTTAGTGCACAATTCAGGGGCTCAACTTTCATTATTTCATTTTTCTCAAAGCATGTCTTATTCCTAATTGGTTGGAAAAGATCGCTCTTCTTTTACGCAACTATTCTATAACCCTGGATCAGTGGAGGCCATCACTACGTCTATAGACCCCTCGTTTTTCACCTGTATTGCACGCTCCCAAGGACGGACTATCCCGGGCGAGGGTCCTATAGGGCACGCGGCTTCCACCGATCAAAAGAAATGATCCTAGGGTCTAGTTCATCGTAAGGTTCCCAATACGCGGGTCATCCTAATCATGGTTAAGCCCCAGTCAGGATCGAGACTTTTCTCCGAAGGCTACACCAAAGGCTGCACCGATATTCCGACATGACCTCATTTTGAATGAGGCGTCTCGATCCTTGACCATGGGCTTAAGGATGATTAAACTAACTCGTTCATTAGGGCTTAACGACACGGTGTCACCCTATCCTTAGTACATGTCCCTTGCTAATTGCGGACGTCACTAACATACGAGTTGAAGGCTGCTTAGGCCATGCTTGTATTACAACAAGGTGTCACAATTCGGGCATTAATTTGGCCACAATTAGCTTTGAGCACGTATCAAGGATGTGGTAACGTGAACTAGACCAAAAACCAACCATAGTCACGGTATTTGTGTGTCACGGACAAGTGTGGTTGACTCGGTTCGAAAGGGAAGGTGGGATGGACCCGTGCGCGCATCGAAGGGAACAAGAGCGCCCAACGAGCTGCATCATGGCATCCACCCCGGGTTTAAAGGGTATTTGGAACGTGCACGGTCAAGTGCGCGTGGTGTGAAGTCATTCTATGCTCCTTTTTGAGTAAAAAGAGAGATTTTCAATTCGTTTTTCGATAGCATGAGCATGGAATAAGCAAGATATGAACAAGTATGAACAAGCATGGATTGAGCAATTTATACACAACAAATCAAGGAATATAAGCAAACAAAGACCAAAACTTGTACATGTACCAAGTTGTGCACAACAAAGAATTTGGAATCAAACTTTTGCAAAAGAAATATTTTACATTGAAACCCTTTTGTACAAAGCAATTTGTACACAACAAGAAGACTCAAGAAAAACCCTTACAAAAAGGATTATGCACGATGAGGTTTTGGAAACCATTTTATTGACAAAAGATCATGCATAACCAAGTTTTATCACCTTTTAAAATCAAGTTTTGGCCAAAAGAATGAAGGTAATGTGCACAAGTAAGACTGTAAATTTGGAACCTAGACAAGTAGAAGCAGAGGGGCACCCAGAATGTTGCAGCCCTGCACCAAACAGTTAATTGGCAATATTCTGGCCCCTACCCAAAGTAGCCGTACGGCTAAAGCAAGAGGGTGAAGATTTTTCTCAGTTTCTCCAACTTCTGATCATCAAGCCCCAGTTTATTGTATTTCCAGAACGTATGTACTCAAAACAGTTCAAACATCAAACACACACAAATATGCAAGAAGTCAACTAACAGGAACGGGAGTTTGACCCACACAAGAATGCCCCCGAATCTTCTAGAAAGAAGTCCGAAAGCACTCTAATCCCCAGCGGAGTCGCCACTGTAAGGATCCCGCCCCAAAAAAAACACGAGCACGTTTCAAGGGCGAAATACCAAACGCGGGAACCGGACCAATTTAACGGAGTCGCCACATTTTGTTAATTTTAAACCCAACAAAATGACAAAGGTTTGAGTTCAAAGGTTCGGAGATCAGGTTACAACTTGGGAAGAGTTTTTACGTCCTCCCAAGTTGCCTCGGACAAAGCCGAGTCTCCTTTGTTAGTTAACAAAAGTGCATGAGTGTGTGTGTGTGTTTTAACGGAAAATCTTTGTTTTAACTTTTTATTTATCTTTTCAACTGAAAAAGGGTTTGTTTGACAAGAAAATAGAAGACAGAAGGGCAAAATGGTCAATCTCCCTATACGGCCAAAGTAGCCGTACAGATGGGGAGACCACTCCTGGGATTTTACAGTTTGTTCAAGAAACAGTCCAGTTCCAAGCAGAAACAGAGCATTCTGCTTGAACTGGACCAAACTGTTCTGATTCCAGTTTGTTATTCCAACACAAAACAACATTAACAACTCATTCCTATGCCATTTGATCATCAAAAAACCTCCCAAAACAAGAGTTTGGGCATGATCAAAGGCAATCATGGGAGAAAAATGAAAAAGGTGGCCAATATGCCCTTTTGAGCCATAGTGACCATTTGATGAGTAAAGATTGAAACTTTACCATCAAAATGGCTCTTCTAGGAAAGATTAATCCTTTAGGGACAAGAACAAACCATAAAGATTGGATCTTTATTACCCAAACTTGGGAATTTTGGGCTAGATCAAGGTGATGAGGATAAAGATTGAGACTTTATCCTCAACATGATCATCATAGCTTAAAATGAGCAAAATGAACAACAACAGCATCATCCATGACAAGAATGTAAATGAACAATCAACAAGCCATGATCAAACTAGGTTTGAACCTCTTCCACACAAAGTATGGAGGGCACCTTTGATCATCTCATGGCTTGGACTAGGAAATATAAATAATAATAGATATATGTATATTGCTTGAATGGACAAGACTTGCAAGAATGTAAAGATCAACAATAAATGACAAGATCAAAGATAAATAGAGTTCTTAGATGAAGAGAAGGTAGGAGGAGAAGGTGGCTTTACCTATCTTGGTTTAGGCCAATCTTCCTTTCTCTCTTTCACTCTTTATTCACTCTTACTCACACTATTCTGAGGTGAATTCGATAGAGTAACCTTAGTTCTAATGTTTCTCCCCCCTTTTTGAAATGATCAGCAAGGGGTTCTATTTATAGGGACTGAGGGTGCCCAAACCAGCCGTACGGCTAGGCCCCTCTAGTACCCAAAGCATTCGTACGGCTCAGCCTGGCGAGCTTCTGGATTTTTCCAATTTTATACCAGAGTAGTCCTGGAATTTATAGCTTATCCTAGGGAGGTCCTGGCCTATTAGCTTATCCCTGAAACAGTGCTAAGGCTACCTCTAAGATAGGTCGGTTTCAGATTGGGGTACTTACAAGAAGGCCCTTCGTGCATGTTTGATTGGTTTAAAAAACTTGTCTACATCCAGTTTGTGGAGAGCAATGGATTCTTTAACCCCAACCATGTCTTCCACCTTCCATGCAAACACGTCTAGGTTGCTTTTGAGCAGGTTGATAAGCTCCTCTCTTTCTTTTGGGGGGAGTTGTTTCCCAATTCTTACCTTCTGCTCCGGGTAGTCGGGGTTGATAATGACCTCGGCTAACTGGTCAACTGGTTTCAGCTTGGGACCATCCCTGAACCCCAAGGTTTCCATAATGATTTGTTTGACTTTCTCCTTATCTTTGCCTTCTGGGCTCAAATTCTCAATATCTAGGAGTCTGTCTATCTCGGCATCCATATGGTCGGGTATTGTGGCCCCCGAGCTTGGGACGAGGGCGAGGGTTGAGCCACTCGGCTCGTCCGAAGCTGTGTTCATGGAGATACAGCCGAATCCTTCCAACCCATATGTTACCTCGGTCTCGGTCATGGTATGGTCATCATCTAGTACCACCCACTCCTCAGGCATATCTACTGTTATCACGCCGATGTTGGGAGCTGATGTTGTGACCATTGTCGTCCTCGATAGAGTAATGATCCTTTCTGGAGTGTCAATCTCCATTTTGGTTTTTGTTTTCCTGGATTTCATGCTTGTTCCAAAAAGTGTTTAGGAGAGCTGGGGACACAACTAATGCCTGCCAAGGTTGGGAACTTCACCCTTTGGTGAGGGAGGGAGGCAACCATTCCTAATTTTCCTTGACTGGGGAGCCGAGAATAGCATGGTAATCACTTGCTAAGTCCATGACAATGAACATGATTATTTCCGAGGTTTTATAGGGGTACTCGCCGACTTCCAGTACCAGGTCCACAGTCCCTTTTGCCTCGGCCTTGTGGTTTGTGAACCCTTCTAATCTTCCATTGTATGGGGTCAGCATGGTATCCGGCAGCTCCATCTCTTTGAAGGTTCTGTAGTAGAGCACATCTTTGGCGGCCCCCGAGTCAATTAGGAGCCTATCTGACTCACAATTGTCTATTCTGCCCGTGATGACCAGTGGCTGCTCTCTCATCACCCTATTCCTGGCTAGCTCATTTGGAGAGAAGCTAATCACTTTTTCCCCTTTGTGAATCCAAGGGGGATGTGATAGACCTTGCTCAGCTCATAGATCTGCTCTATTATCTTGGTGTTTGAAGGGATTTCCTTTCATATTACTCCAATTAGCTTTACCCGGGGTGTTCTATCTTCTCGGTCATTTTCCTTCTTGTCCTCTCTCGGGTGATTGTTGTCATTCCTTGCTATGAACTCATTAAGCTTCCCCTGATCGGCCCACCTCTGCAAGATTTTCTTTAGGGCATAACAATTATCTGTCTCGTGCCCGTTGTCCCTGTGATTGGCACAGTATTTGCTTGTGTCCCCAGGGAATTTTGGGTTGTCTTTGAGAGGTTTTGGATTAGGGAGATTTACCACGTTCATTATCTCGGAGATCAGCTTTGTGAGGGGGGTAAAAACCTCTGTTCCTCTCGATCTATTCTTCCCTCGGTGTCCAGACATCAACAACTTTTTCTCTTCTGCAGTAGCTGTTACATAAGCCACATGGTATTGTTTAGATTTTGTCAGAGGTTCTCTTACCGATAACTCATAAGTAAGATCGTCTGATCTCTGCCCATTAGTGGAGCACATTATAATCTCCCGATCGGTGAGTCGCACTTCAATCGAGTCGGCCAACTTTCTAAATCTATTATAGAAATTCATTGTCGACTCGTTTCTCCCTTGAACTATATTTTCTAGGTCTGACAACCTTTTCTTTCTTGCCCCTACAGTGGCGAAATACTCCAAGTACCTCGATTTTAAATTAGAGAAGGAATCACTGCTTCCTTAATCCAGGTCCATGAACCAAGACCTGGCTGCCCCAGTCAATGTACTAGCAAAGGCCTTGCAGAGTATGTCGTCCTGGTTGGACACTAGTGCTATCATAGCCTCAAAGGATTGGAGGTGATCCAAAGCATCTGAGTTGCAAGAATATTTGTCCAGGTGAGGTAACTTCAATTTTGGAGTAGGTGGGGAATCTTTGATCCATTGTGAAAATAGGCGTATTGCATCATAATCTGTCATGGGCTTTCTCTGCCCCTAGTTCATTTCTATGTTTTCCAGCCTCTCCTGTAAGTCCATTATAATCTGTCCTTGACGTTGATCTTCCCATCGCCGCCTTTCTCCGAGAAATCTTACATCTGGAGACACTGCCTCTTCTTCCCTCCTCCAGTTTTTTTGATCTCTCAGATCTCTTCCTCCATTATTAACTGGGCCGAGTCGGCCTTCTAGACGGCTTGGTTGAGCAGCTCGGTTTCCTGGGGATGGGTCACGTGGTTCCTGATGACGTTTGTCTTCAATACATGGGTTTCCCCTACGGTTGCTCCTCTCTTCGTCTCCCAGAGCTCCTCTAGTGCAAGAGGGCTGGATTAAGGGTGCCAATGAGTGGTCAGGGTCAAATTCTAGTAGATCCCTTTGAGCATCAGCTAGTTGCTAAAGGGTTGAGAGATTTTGCTGCAATAACGCCCTTTGATCAATTGGCGCCGGCCTAGAGGGGCCAGCTTCGGTATTCTGAGGGCGCGAATTTGTTCGCCTTCTCCGTCCATATTATTGAGTAATCTCAGGTGGAGGCCCTCTGGAGCGTATATGCATTCCACCTCCTTGAGGTGGAGGAGGGGGGAGTCCTTGATTAAAAGCAGCATTGTTGTTTGCCACGTTAGGTGGTGGCGGATTGAGATTAGCATCTGGTGTAACACTAGCCTCCCGACCGTCGGCGTGAATTCCAGACATGAGGAAATTACGGTTATCCGGACAAGAAATTCTCTGATTGGACGTTTCCCAGCAATGGAACCAAACTGATACTGCTAACAACGTACTGGATCAGCCTTTCGTCTAGCGGTTCGGATAAATCCAGCAATGAGATCTTCCCTGTTCGGATCTGCGTGCAATGAACAAACGTAAACTACACCGGGGCTTCACCGGCGAAGGCCCTCTGGCGTGAGAATAAGAATACGGATTGTGTATGAAATGAAGAGAAATCAATTGACTATAGTTTAGAGCCAAAAGAGTTCATTACCCGTTTCCTGTGTAGAGGACCTGTTTATATAGGCATGGGTGAATGAGTCTTGACTTGTCAAGTAAGCCAGAATGCCCGTATTGATCTAGGACTTGTATTCCTTGGAGATAGACTCCTGATAAGGATGATGATATCCAGGTTATCTTGTAGAAGAGATATCCTTGTTTAGATAAGGATTCTCAGCACTAGAGTTGTACTATAACTCTGTATGCGGACTCCCTTTGATAGTGGGAGGTTAATGACGTTCTGACACAGGTCGGCCCGTCATCTAGCTCGGCTCGTTACTGAGGCCAACTTGGGATTAGGCTCTTAGACCTCGGCCTAGGCAAGGTCTGCCTGCTCGGCTATGGGATGTCAGCCCGTGAAGCATGGGCTTATGGTGAATGGGCCTCCTGATACGGGCCATTAGGTGTGTGGGCCCAGAGTGTACGGGTCCCGTTTAACTTTAGTCAGTTTATGTCGCTCAATTAAGTTCTTAGAAGATGGAACATAAGGTAAAATAAATTTGAGATTTTCAATAATCTCCTAATATTGATTATCAATGAAACTTAATTTAAACTAATTGAATATAAGTTTTGAAAACCACATGCTGACCAAGTACAAAGACCTCGTCCTTCACATGGATAGAGATTTGGATTTCTGGGAAATAAGGTTAGTGGCCCGAGAATAAAACCAAGAAGCCAACTTGCTCTCTAAGATGGCCACTGCCGAAGAGATAAATCCTTTAATCGTCTATGCCGACCAACCATCTTATGAAAGGATGGAGATCTTAGCTACCAACGATGCCGAGAGAACCTGGATCGATGATTACAAGGACTACATTGAAAAGGGAAAGCTACCGGAAGACGAGTTTTCAGCTAAAACGATCAAGAAGAAGACGACCAGATTTATTATATGGAACGGGATTCTCTACAGAAGGTCTTTCTCCAAACCTCTCCTCAGATGTGTCTCACCTAATGACATTGAGAACTTACTTGCCAAGGTACACAATGGAGTTTGTGAAGGGCACCCGAGGGCCAGAACCTTAGCCAATAAAGTGATAACACTTGGGTATTATTGGCCGAAAATGAGAGAAGAAGCCCAAGCTTATGTAAGAAAGTGTGACAAATTCGAGCGCTTCTCAGATTTACCAAAGGTGCCACCAGTAGAATAAACACTCGGCATACCGACCTGGCCCTTCGACATGTGGGGAGTCGATATCATTGGCCCTTTTCCCTTGGCCAAAGGAAGAAACAAGTTCGTGATAGTAGGAGTGGATTACTTCACTATATGGGTAGAGGCCAAAGCTTTGGCAAAGATTACTGAGGAGAATGCCATCAACTTCATCCACGAATACATCTGGTGTCATTTTGGGGTACCTCATACTATTGTGACCGATAACGGACTACATTTCTCGGATGCATTCACGGAAGAGCATAACAGGCTTGGGGTAAAGCATAAAAAGTTGTCGGTCAGCCATCCACAGGGAAACCGCCAAGAAGAAGCGGCAAACAAACTCATCCTGAGAGCACTTACCAAGAGTTTAGAAGGAACTGAAGGAAAGTGGCTGGATGACCTCCCCCTAGCTCTATAGGCAGTTCGTACAACCACTCGGGGGCCGACTGGGGAGACACCCTTCAAGATAACTTATGGATCAGAAGCAATGGCACCGGCCGAGATGGCCCTACCTACCTTCAGAGTGACTAATTATGATGAGGTCCTCAATGAATACAATAGACTGCTGGATCTAGACCTGGTTGATGAAAAAAGACTGGCTGCTCAATTCAGAATGATCAATTACAAGCAGAAGACCAAGTCTTACCATGACAGTAAGGTAAAGAAGAGGGTTTTTGAAGTCGGTGACTGGGTGCTCAGAAAAATTGAGTCAACAAATAGGAAAGCTCAGCAGAAAAAATCTCTCCGAATTGGGAAGGGCCCTACATTGTTACTCATATTATCCGAGAAGGGACCTATATGCTCAAAACTCCAAACGGAAAAGAGCTTAAACACCCATGGCATTCGGAGCACCTGAGGAAATACTATCAGTAACATCTCGGCACCCTTACTATCTTTTAATGCTTTCTAGATTGATTTTTGGTCTTTTTAATTATTTCTAGTTATTTCTAGTTCAGATTTCAATCAATAAAAGTTTTATTCCTTCACATTGTTAAATTTACATTTCTAGTACATGACACTAGATCACGGTTTATGCATTACTTGACAATGCGTAGATCGCTACTCAAAGCCTAGTTCCCATAACTAGCACGACCACGGTATACTTGACATGCAGGGTCCACGTTTGAGTTAAGATTATGACATCTAGTTCCCTTGACAATTTGAGCCTAGATCTAACAACTAGTTCACTCAAATTTATCAAACCGAGAACGTGACGCTCGTCTTGCCTTCTAGCGGGTACACCAACAGTCAACTATTTAACTGACTATACAATACCCCCAGCAAGTCAAGGTATACATCTCTAAACCTCCAGACCGAGGTCAAGCAAACACTCAGCTACATGACAGTTGAAGTGCAAGCAAAAGGATAAAATACCTCAAACCGAGGTAAGATCCATACGAAGACAAGAATGCTAAAGTGTTTATGCCCACCCAGACAACGCTGGATCGAGGCATCTAAATACAAAAAGTTGCAGAAAGAAAATCGTATCAAATAGCCAGACATGCTTGGTCCCCAATCCAAGTTATGATGCATCTAACACCCCTTTAATCCAAGCCTTGTTATGATAACGGGCTTAACCTAACAAAGGGAAGTTATGATCAACATCTAACTCGGCTTATAAGTTGATCCCAGTTCTAAGAACTGACTCAGAGTTAACAAAGTTATGATCAATACATCTAACTGTTTACCACTTGAGTTTACTTTGACAACGGGTTCAAAACTTAGCTTATACTGGCTAAAAAATCAAGACAAAAGGAACCGAGCACATCAACTTGTCACAGCGTATGATGGGAAAACAATCCCCGGCTTACCTACACCTATAATGACTAAGTGTAAAGCATATTCATAGCAAATCCGCCTATGCCAAGCCGACTCAAACAACTCGGCTCGGCCTATAGCAATCAGCATGGATACTCAACCATCTCAGCACATCCAACTTGGACTCTATGACGAGCCGAGTTAGTAAGTACATGCCGACTTAGCTCACTTTACTGACTAAGCCCAGCTCTCCTCATACATTCTGGAGTCTAAGATACAGAGAATCCCTACCTAACAAGGAGACCTCTTTTACAAGGAAAACTAAACTTCTTTCTCTTACTACGATGCAATCAGGAAGTTGGGGGCCAATGAACGGAAAAAATTATCTCCTAATATTAAGGGATAAAATACTACTACGATTTGTATACAAAAGGACTCCTACCAGGCTAAGTATCCTAACTTATACAAGGATTCACTCTCCTAATACACATCAACTGTGGATCTCCTATTCTTGGTGGACACTCCACCCCAAATCTATAAATAAGGGTCCTAACCCTCACACAAAGGTACATGCAAAATACCCTCTCAATACTATAATACCCTTTTTCCTTCCGATTTATTTCATCTCTATACACGATGCTTATTCTCAAACCAGAGGGTTTTCGCGGGGGTAACTCCCTCACGCCCTAACGGTGCTTGTTTTGCAGGTCGTCCATTCGTTCGTCCAGGATTATCCATCGCGCGCTTTCCCGACTTATTAGGTACCCCAGTACCACCCTTTTATGCATTATCATAATCTATTATTTATCAAGTAAGGTATGTAGTTAATTAAGGACACTTGTGTCAAAAACATAATTACCCCCTCGTTTGCAAGCCAAAACCGATTCCATCACAATAAAACAATTTTTTTTATTATGTTATGGGAAAATTAGCTTTTCATAAAGCTTAATCATAATATATAGATTTTTTTTTGCGAATAATTCCCTTTTGAATCCATATGTACCAGAATGACACTAGGGAAAATTTATGTACCAAAATGACTACTTTCTTTGAAGTCGGCATTGGTAGTGCCGTTTTTGGCTTGAAGTCGGCATTGCAAATGCCAACTTTATGTCAAAACAATTTAGGGTAATTAGGGTTAGGGTTAATGGGTTAATGGTTGGCGTGTTTAAGGTTTAAACTGAAGTTGGCATTGGTAATGCCGACTTTAGCTAGGGTTTCCAGAAATCGTCATTGCCAATGCCGACTTTATCCCAACCCCCATTTATACCTCAAACCAGCCTCTTCTTTCTCATCATCCTTTGATTATTTTTCTCTCCATTTCAAAGCTGTTTATACCTCAAGACCAGCCTCTTATTTCTCATCCTTTCATTATTTTTCTCTCCATTTCAATGCTCAAACCTTCTGCAATATTTGGTGAATAAAAAGATTCTCGCATTTAAGGAACATTTTAGTCTTTTTTATATATTTTTATTTGTATAATGTGAATGTAAACTAGAGTTATTTGTTTTTTTTTATGTAAATGCATTGGTAAGAAAATAATTATTATGATTTTGACTGTCGAATTAATTTGTTTAGGGAAAAATATGAGTGGAGTGCCACTTATTTTCATGTGCTACTGGGGAAGATATGATGAACACCTGTTTGAAGATAATAATCTTGAACAGGGGCTGAAATGTCCACTTAGGGCAAAAACTCGTTAGAGTTACAAAAAATTGATTAAGAAGTTATATAAGGAAATTGGGGTAGATCTGTCACGACCCAAAAACCCGCTTCTATTTTTGTAGTAATAAATAATAAATTATTTATTTATTGCCTATTTATTTATTTAAATTATTTATTTATTTAAATAATTATGTGTGCATTTTGTGTCTCATAACAATTTCGTGCCTAGCATTTAATCGGTTAATTGTGCTAGTGTAGAGTATTGAATCTTAGTCATTATTGGGAAGTATAATTATTGTATTAGTTGTGTAAGTAGTGGAAGAGGGGGTCTAAGTGTAACTTTTGAATTATTTCTTCAACTACTCCCCCACCTCCCTCTCCCTCCCTCATTTTCCCCTCACCATTTTCCCTGTGTTCTCTCTCTCTCCTTGGTTATTGGGTAAGTTTTCTTCTCTCCCTTCTCTCTACATTCTAGCTATCTTCCTCTCATTGTTTCTCATTATAGAATGAAACATGTTTAGATCGTCGATAGGATCGTAGAGAGCTAAGAATTTTCGAGTTCCGTCAACTTTGAGAAAATCCGGGTAAGTTACTTTTCCCCCATTTATGCTAAAAATGTTCATCTTTAACTCCATTGATGCTCTACTTGATATATATGGCTTCGTTGGTTGATTTGGAACCTATTTGCAATTTATTCATATTTTTGTGAAATTTGGGTATTTGAATCATCCTTTGGTTTGGGGTTGTTTAAATGTTGCTAGATGGGTTATTTTAGGCTTAGAAGTTGTTTTGGCACTTGGGCAAATTAGTTGGGAGTGTTGGTGTTAATTTGGGGTGAAATGGTGATTTTGGTGTTTATTTTCGGGTTGAAGAACCAAGGAAGAAGATCTGGGTTTACTGAATTTTCTAGGAGGCGCGCGCATCCCTTGGTATGAGGCGCGCGCACCCTCCATCTCCATGCTAATGTTTTTTCTTCTGAACTCCGGAGGCGCGCGCACCCCGCGCGCACCCTTCTTCCCCATTGTGACGCATTCCTATCTGATTAAGGGAGGCGCTCGCACCCTGTTGGTGGGAGGCGCGCGCACCCCTCTACCTTCTGTGAATATCATTGTTTTCTTGTCCAATCTTTTGAAGGCCATAACTTCTTCTTCCGGACTCCGTTTTAATCGAGTAAACAATCGTTTTAAAGCCCTTTTTGAGTACTACGAGATGAGGTGGTTTATTTAGTGGGGATTCAGGTTCAGATTGTGTTGAGCCTTTGGTAGGTATTCTATAACAAAATGTTATGACCGGTCCGTTGTGATCAAGTTTGGGGTATCTGTTTGTGTGGGTCAAGGACCACTCTAGTGTGTGAAAATGGTTCCTTTGTGAAAAAATGTGTGGTAGAACGTAACTAAGTATTATTAGTGAATGTTTGGTAATCTTATGATGTGTTCATGTTGGTTCCAATCGAATTGATTTTAGGATAAGACTTGGTCTAGGTTTTAAGTGATATCCTATAGTACCTAGAGGGTTGTTATGGGACACCAAAGTGTTGAATTGGTACATTTGGGATCATGTATGGAAATGTGTTACCTTTTTAGTTCGGTTGAGTGTTAAGAATTGGTCCGTCTATGAACGGATGTAAGATGTGAAATAGTGATTGGGTACCTACGGTGTGATTAGCCTTATGGAGTAATTATTCGGAGTTCCTATTGGGAATTCTAGGTATAAGGAGATGGTTGAGTGCTTGACCATAATTACCCTCTATGAGTAGGCTTTTAGGGTCATCTTGGTAATGGTCATGGTACTATTTGTGAGTGACCGTTTGGGTTGTGCTCTTAATGAGTAACTTATGAGTATCATCTTTAGGATGTGTTTGGTATGGAACCTTGTCTTGGAATCATTTGTTTTAATGATCAATGTTGTTGGGCTCCTTATGAGCAATTCTGTTTATCGTGGTTGAACTCTTTTATGAAAGACTTCCCGTTGTTGTTGTTGTTGACTCTTCTTGAGTAATAGTTGTATCCTTATGGTAATTATTGGGTATGGTTCCTTTGTGAGCACACGTGTTATGGTATTTGACTAAGTATTGTTTGAGAGTGTTGGGCTTGGTCCGTTTGTGACCATGTTTGCAATGTATGAATGTGGATAACCGTTTGACTCTTTTTGAGTAGCTTCATGTGTTGATGTTGTTGTTGATCTCTTCATGAGAAATGGTTTGCATCCTTTGTGATGATTTTGGCTTCGTTCCCTACTTTGGAATCATTGCCCCGTTGTTGTTTCAAGCGAGTATTTATTACTGTGTGCTTTTATAGAGTCCAGCTGGCATTGTTGTGTTTGTTTTGGGCAGTGATGTATATTATAATGGCACGGGCCAAGTCCAGCATAATGTACTTCACTGGTAACCCAGTTTCCCCATGTTCAGTGGCCTTGAGTGGGATGCCCCTTCCCGTGATCGTGGTTGGGATGAGCTAGCTCCTATGGTGAGTATTCTAGCTACACACTTGGGGGTATGACTATGAGTTATTTCCCCCACTTCTGGTTGTTGTTGTTACTTGGTTCCGGAACCGGCTTCAGCTCTTTCATGCTGCTCAACGGACTCTTCTCGAGGGATTGTGCTCCGTCTCTAGAACCTTGGCTCAGTATCCACTTATGAGTGTTTATTTCCGCATTATGTGTTATATGATGAGTGGACCATATCTTTCATGTTATATGAAATTGTGAATGCTTATTGATATTGTTCTTTTGTGCTTATCATGTTGGAATGAAATATAGTTGCATTAGTAGCTTACTGAGATTTTTCTCACCCCGTTTATTTGTTTCCAATTGTGTTTCCTTAAACCCCCCCCCCAGGAAAGCAAGTGGTAGCGTTTTGAGGTTCGTTGTAGCAGGAATCTTCTGTGCAGATTGATCGCCTTTGGGGTAGTTGCTCTTCGGAGCCTTTGTGTATTCTGATCATGGGCTAGTGTATGTTCAGTGTACGTAGGCTGTAGTCTTTTGAGCATATTGCTTTTAGTTGTTCTTTCTTCCGCATTTGTAAGATTTTCTACGAGTTATAACTCTCATTGAGGTGTTGTTTGTTGGTATTGGTTTATTAGTTGAATTCACGCACCCGGTTTGGTATTCATCATTTTGGAGATGTATATTATGTGAATTTTATATTTATGGATTAATGGAATTTTCGGGGTGTGACAAGATCGAATGGATGTTAAGTTGAAAGTTATTTGTAGATATCCTCATCTGGTCGGCAATAGGTTTGCAAATTACATTCCGTTTCTAGTCGAGAATGATATGTGTATGGAAGTCATGTTTGATGTTTCTGCTCAATTAGGTGGGATGAGTAGCTTGCAGTTGTATGTTGTCACGAATTTTATTGATAATGTACATTCTGGTGAGCTTGAAACACGTGAGGAGCTGATACAAAATGAGAATTTTTTGGACATGGGTAACTTTCATATGAGTTTGGGTTCTCCAAATTACTACCATGAGAGAGATGATGATGGTTTTGAAACACATATGGAAGAGGAAGAGGAAGAGGAAGTGTAAGTGGAAGCGAAAGTAGAACGGGAAGAGGTAGAGGAACGTGAAAATGATGATGATTCAGATTATGAAGCTGATATCCTTGCAGTAAGTTCTGATGCTGATTCTGGATATGAAGATTGTCCGAGTCCAACTGATAGTGAGAATTAGGGTGATGATGGGAATGGTGGTGATGTAGGAGCACACATGATTACTCTTAATGAGCCGCAGAATCAAATGTATGGGAGAGGAGACTATCAATTTTACCGCGATATTGGTGAAGGGTCAGAGAATTATGATAATAATGAATACAAGTTTACAGAATGGAATGCGAAGAGTGATGGAATCGCCAAAGGTATTAGCTTCTCAAAGAAGATTGAAGTGCATTATCAAATAAAGAAGTACCATATTACGAAAAATCTGAGTTCAAGGTGAAAAAGAGCACACTACAAAAGTGGAGTATTGAGTGTCTGGTGAAACAGTTTCCCTGAAATTTCTATGTGAATGTGAGTCTGAAGAAAGGTAGGTATTAGGAAGTAACTAAGTACAATGGTCCACATTCTTGCTTGGCTTCAGATGTTAGCGGAGATCATCCTAATTTAGATGCTAAGTTTATAGGATGAGAAGTTATGGATTTTATCAAGGCTGATCCAAAGTACAAGATTAAGCTTATTATGACAGCAATAAAATCAAACTATGGTAAGGATGTTTCATATCAAAAGGATTGGTATGGTAAACAAAAATCCATCGTTCAAGCATATAGGGACGGGGAAGATTCTTATAAAAAGTTTCCACGTTTGTTAGCAGCTATTCAAAAGTGGAACCCTGGAACCATTGTAGAGTATTCTAATTGTCCTGAAGCTGGTCCTCCAGGTTCGTTTGACCGCGTGTTCTGGGCATTTGCCCTTGTTTGGAAGCATTCTCTCATTGTCGTCCTGTCATTTCTGTTGATGGCACATTCTTGCATGGAAGATATAAAGGGGTAATACTTATTGCTATGGGTGTCGATGTGAATGATAGTTTACTTCCACTTGCTTTTGATCTTGTTGAAAAAAAGGACTATGAAAACTGGTCTTGGTTCTTACATCTTGTTTACAGACATGTTATTAAGGGTCGTGGAGTTTGTTTGATATCTGATCGCCATTCTGGTATTCTTTCCACAGTTGGAGAAAATAGATGGCCACGAACTGTTGTTCACAGGTGGTGCATGTTGCATTTACGAGCTAATTTCCTTCACGTTCACAAGGGTGTTGGCTTAAAAGATCTTTTTTGGCGTGCTATTAGCACCACCCAGGATAGGAAGTTGAAAAATTTCTTGGCCCAGATTAGTATAATCAATCCCGAGGCAGTTAAATGGTTTGAGTTGTTGGATGTAAGAAAGTGGTCAATGGCGCATAATGGTGGATATAGATACGGCATTAAGACTGTTGGTGTTGGTGCCCTAGGCACGGTTGTTAAATGTTGTATAAGTTATCATTTTATTCATTATGATAAAGAGATAATAAGATTATTATTGTTGCTCATGTTTGCTTATAATAATATCCATCCCTAGAGCTTGTTAAGCACTAGTATAAAGGCTAAATGATAATGGGATGATCATGTTAGATTTATGGGTACTTGTTTGGAACAAGGTACTGGACATGACCCGCGGTATGAGATTTATGTCATGGTCAATGTCATATATACATCTCATATTAGTTATGTCATTTGAATCCTTGGACATGAAGTTATTATAGTCTTCCAGTTGATGAAGATTATGTTTGACATATTCAAACGTTACCCTTAACCAGGTAGCTATAAAGGGTATGATTGGCATAATCGGATTCACGTAGGGAAGAATAATAAGCTAATTGGATTTGTCCCTCTTCGGAGAGATGTCAAGCTTGGGCCCCTCGTAGGAATGATGTTGATGAAATGTTTGGCCAAACTCAAGTGAATTGATTGGATCGATGTCATTTGGATTATCAACATATTCGGGATCGAGAAAAGTGTTGAACAATGCAAGTTGACTTGTTGACCATGACTTGTGTTCAATGACATCATGGACAAAGGGATTATGACATGTTCTAAAAGGAATGCGAACTTGTATCTAGTTACACTATTTGGGTAGGCATGACGGTTTGCTAGAACCTAATCATATCTTATGGTTTCATGTTTGAACCCATTGCCAACTTAGTGTAATCCTAGAGGGTCACACACAAAAGAACGAATTTACAAAAGGGCTAAAATTGGAATTGCGTAAAAGAGCGAAAAATCGAATTTAAGAAAAACAGGAAATTGGTTCCAGGAGACAAAGGATCAGACCGGGCAACTTCCTTGACCCGACCGGGCAACTTCCTTGACACGACCGGGCTACTTCTTATACCCGATCGGGCATAGTGAATTTCGGGCCTGGTTTTTCCTAATTCGATTTTTGACGGGATTTGGACTAAATTTCCTAAAGGGTTTAGGACTTTTGAGTTTAAATACACCTCTCTTTATTAGGTATTAACCTAATTGATATTGTATCATTATTGTGTGCCTCCAAGGGTTTGAGAGGATGGTCTTCTTGTTCTAAGAAATCCCTAGATTGAAGAACAAGAATATCACACACACAATAATTCCATATAAGTTCTATATGTCATGAAAGCGTGTTTCATGATTTGGTCTAGCAACCAAGATCAAGTGTTCTTGATATTCGTTCGTGGTGTGGATACCGCTAGAGGGTGAAACTTATCATCTTCAAAGTTCGTGATCCTTGCTATGTTCGTGATCAAGGTTTCAAGCCTCCATCGAATTCAAGGTTGCAAAATCAAAGGCATCTAGGGTTAGTATTCTAGTATTCATCATATTGTATTTGACTTAATCATATGAATGGATCTATGGGCTTTGGGTTTCATTAAATTTTAAATGCTTAATTCCGCTGCGCATGTTACTACGAAACCCAACAGTGGTATCAGAGCCCCGTTCATGTTGATTATTTCAATACTAGATCATGTTGTGTGTATATAAATTGTTTGTTTATGTGCCTGGTATGATGTCAATATTGGATTATGATGATTATGTGTTATATGATTTTATGTGATTTATTGTTTTATAAACTTTAATCGCACTATTCAATCGCAATAAAAATTATGGTGGATTTAAAATTGTTTAGATTATCAATTTTTGATTGGATCAAAGTTTTGATAATTCAAGGATTCATGAATTGTTCATTCAAGGTTTTGATGATCATGGTGATTGGATCACCAAGAACACCAAATCCTAATTGAATCGGGAAAAACAATTTTGAGATAAATTTTAGAACTTTAAAAATCTGGGATTTTCAGAGAGGTCCGACCCGACCCATTCCTTGACCCGGCCGGACCTAGGGTTTGGTGCGGGGGCATGATTTGGGTTTTCGATGTGGATCTTGGGTTTGATTTTCCTATTTGTTTTAGTCTTGTGATTCTAAGATTGGTTCAAAGTTTGGATGGCTAATCTACATTCATTGAGATTGTGTTTCCCAAATTTGATCGCAATCAAAGTTTCAAAGATAAAACGAAGTTAGAATTATGAAGAGTTCATGATTGCTAAAATTGAGAAACAAAGTTCTTAATTCAAAGATTGGAGATCCATGTGGAATTGTGGATGCAATTGGCCTACGTTCATCGAGACCATCTATTGCTTAGTTTCGGCCACATGGACTACTTTCTTGGTTTCTTGAATTAGTGCGGAATTGTGGTTGCCTTATGGCTTAGTGTCGGCCGCACTTCTTGTTGTCTTGATTTGGAGATGATAACCAAAGTTCAAAGAGTCTCATCCTCATAATTATAGAGAAACTAATGACACATAAATATTATGCTTAAATTAATGATGATTAATTTAGTGGATAAACTTGATACGTAACATGTTTATATTATGTGCTCAGAAATGTGTTGTATGCTATATGTGATAAACCTTCAAGAAAGTTTAAAGTCATTTTTGCCTTGCCATGATTAAAACACTTGTAAGTACATGGGTGAATTCATGTGGGCTCGCCTCCGCGAGGTGCATTAATTTTATTAATGAATGAGCAAGATGAGGTTCATTAATTTAATGTGGGTTCGCCTCCGCGAGGTGCATTAAATTGAATGGTTCCTATACGTTTAAAATGGTTGGACTTAATTAGGCGTCAAAACAGTTTTAGGCCTAGGAAAAGATGAGATTTAACATGCTTTTTGAAATTGGATTTCTTAAAGAATCTCAGAAAAGGATCTAAGAGTCATATGGGATATGATTGACATGATTATCTACCTAATTAATTTAGTTTTGAGCGGTCCGCCTACGTGGACTCAAAGTTAAATTAAAGTTGGATCTTAGCCCATTTAAATTATATTATACATTGGATGTATAAGAAGGTTATATAATTTAGTGGGAGTATTTTTGGATAATACATTATTTATCTCTTTAATGAGATTGGTACTTGTAAAATTTTGAAAATTTTGCATAAGTTGTAGATGACAACTAAAATCGTTGCGATCAATACTTGATAAGGATAAAGCTTCAAGAGAATGGTATAAACTTCGTGGATTGGATCCTGAGCCTAAGAATCATTCTAAGGCAAGAAGATGTGTTGTACATTCTTGATGGGCCTATTCCTAAAGAACCCAATGCCAGAGAAAGACAATCACAAGAGACATGAGTATGTTTCTAGGGATGTGAGTTGTCTCATGCTTGTAACTATGAACTCAAAGCTCCAACAAAGTTTGGAGCTTGTGGAAGCCTATTAGATAGGCGTGGAGTTGAGTTACATGTTTCATAGAGCAATCTAGGCAAGAGAGGTATAAAAGCATTATTGCATTCACTTCTTACAAAAGGAGTAAAGGGCAATAAGTGGAACCTCACATGCTTAAGATAAAGGCTACGTAGAGCATCTTAAGAAACTTGGTTGTCCAATTGGATTGGAGCAAGCAGCGGATCTCATTTTTGATTCATTGTCCAAAAGTTATAATCACTTTGTGATGAACTATAACATGCTTGGAATGAATAAGAATCTCTCCGAGTTGCATGATATGCTATAAAAAAAAAAAAAAAAAAAAAAAAAAAAAACTGTGGAGATGAAGATAATGGAGAAAGGTTCTCCAATGCTCATGGTTCATGATGGAAAGGAGGCCAAGTGCCAAAAAGGAAAAGGTAACACAGACATTGTCAAACCTAAAGGAAATAATTATGGTTAAAATAATAACACTAATTGATGCAATTTGGTAAAATGGCAATTAGATTGACCATTTAGAATTGTAGTCATGATTTTAGACGATCAACAAAAGGAATGGTAGTAGGACTACCACTCGGGATACTTATGTTATAAATTAATCTTTCTAACTTTAATTATTGGGTATTGGATACCGGATATGGGTCCCACATTTATAAAATTGTGCAATGATTAGTAAATTGAAAGACTACTTATAGTAAAGTTTGATCTATGAATGGTAATGATGCAATGGTTGCAACATTGTTCGTAGAACACTTGTAAAGTGACTTTACTAATGAAGTAGAAAATATTATTTTGCTATAAGATAATGAAGGATATTTATTTCTTATTTAGAATAAGAAAAGTGCTTTATTTATTATGATTTACTTCATTGTGTTATCATATAAATAAATTTTATATCCTAAATCTTGAAGAAAAAAGTAATAAAGGCTATAACATAAATAATTGAAATTCTTTATGCATTATTGTTTTGATCAAATAAATGAGAAATGAATATCTAAAATTCCATGGGACGGAGTATTAAGTCATATGATTTGAAATCACATGATTTATGCAAATCTCATTTACTTGGACCAAGACATCTTTTATTATGAATAGTAAAAGGCTAATATCTTACTTGACCTAATACATTTCGATGTATATGGTGCATTAAGTAGCAATGTTAAAAGGAAAGTTTGGTTATACTTGGTAAAACTATTCAAAGATTCTGACTCGATCGTGATGAATAATCGAACCAAGGTTTTGATAGTTATCATTAAGGTTGTGAAATAGTTTCACAATAAACTCCACTAAGAACACCATTTGGAATGATGTGTCTACATAGAGGCATTGAACCTTATTGGATATGGTTCATAAGATGATAAAATCAAAAATTGATCTTCCATTATTTGTTTTGGGGTTATGTATTACAAACCGCTATAATTACACTAATTTGTGTTCCATCGAAAGAGGTTAAATGGTGAAAGAAAACTCAGTTTGTCTTTCGTAAAGATTTATGATTGTGAGACCTTTTGGAAAGGAGCTGTCTGGGACACACTCACATTTAAATCTAACAAATATATTTTCATGGGATATCCTAAGGAAATTTGAGGATAATGTTTTACTCATAAGAAACAAATGGTTTGTTACTTATGATGGTGCTTTTCTTGATAAATCATTTATCTCTAAAAGAACCAGTGGGAGTATAATATATCTCGAATGGTTCGAGACCTAGAAAATATTATTTAACCTGAGATGAAAATTGAAAAAGTTTTCACAAGGAGTCGTGAAAAGTTTCTAGACACCCCACCTTGGACCGCTCACCACGATTGCACACTTGATTTTGTGTTTCTCCCTCTTTTAAGTGTTTTCTGTTAGTTTCTGTTACTTTGGTTAAGTTCTAGACGGGCTCCGTTAAGTCCAGGGACTAAACTGAATAACAGTTCTAACTTTCTAGTCCATTCTGTCAAAATTTGCCTTTCAGAGTCGCGCGCCTCCGCCCCTTAAGGCCAGACGCGCGCGCCTTTTACCGCCTAGGTGGGATGCGCGCGCTTCTGGGGTGTGTCAGTTACAGATTCTGCCCAAGAATATCTCCCTTGCTCATTATACATGATTTTGCCCAGGAAAGATTTCTTGGAGACTCTGTTTGGCTCCAAAACACACACATTTTCAACTATAAAAACCCCCCAATCCATCATTGGAAAGGGGGACTTTTTGGCACAAAGGACTTTTCCACCTTAGACTTTCTCT
Source organism: Campanula takesimana (assembly GCA_026119855.1). NCBI lineage: Eukaryota > Viridiplantae > Streptophyta > Magnoliopsida > Asterales > Campanulaceae > Campanula > Campanula takesimana. The sequence continues at coordinate 735,180 of JAOWBW010000375.1, forward strand.
AAACAAAGCTCTAGGCAATTTACAAAAGATATTCTCTCCAAGTATTCAACCTCTTCTTCAAGACTTTTTCAAGAGGTTATCTTTGAAGGATATTATAGGTAAAATGTCTTAACTCTATTCTTTAATTCTTCTTCTTCTTCTTCTTCTTCTAATTCTTCTTCAATCAAATGTGCAATCACCCCAAAACCATTTGGGACAAGACAGCAATGGCCCTTTCATTACATTGAATTGGCTTAGGAGTTATCTCCCTACATTCTAAACTATAAAACCCCTTTTTATCATCATTCAAATAGGAAGAACACATCTATCTTTAAAGTGAATTATGAACAAACAAGACCGACATTGCTCGGGCGAAATGGGTGTTTAAGTACTTCCCATTTCGCAACCTATCCCCCGAACCCCTCATCCCAAAGAATCTCTGTTATTGTAAATCAAACTTAGGATCATAAACATTAGGTTTTCTTACGTTCCTCAAAAACGTGGGTGGCGACTCTAAATGAACTAGCTCAACAGGTTCGTTGTCATGGTGAAAATGGTCTAGGGGCTGATGAGGAATTGCATGTTGTTAATCTGGGTACCGACGAAGAACCGAAAGAAACGAAGATAGGCAGCTTCTTCAAGGGGGAAGACAGAGACAGATTGACTGCACTGCTCAAAGAATTTGGGGATGTATTCGCATGGTCGTACAAAGACATGCCGGTTTTGGACAGAAAGGTCGTAGATCACAGAATTCCGATCAAAGAGGACGCCAAGCCAGTAAAGCAGAAGCTCAGAAAGATCAAACCAGAATGGTCCCTACAAGTCAAATAAGAGATTGAAAAGCTCCTCAGTGTGGGTTTCATCAAAGTCATTGAGTATCCGACTTGGCTAGCCAACATTGTGACAGTCAGAAAGGCAAACGGCAAGGTTCGAGTTTGTATGGACTTTCGGGATCTGAATAAAGCTTCCGCGAAAGATGATTTTCTGCTACCAAACATCGACATGCTCATTGATTCGACTGCCAACTAAGAAGTCCGCTCATTTATGGACGGTTTTGCCGGTTACAATCAGATTCTCATGTCCAAGGAGGACCAACACAAGACAGCTTTCACAACACCGTGGGGCACTTTCTGCTACACAGTCATGCCGTTCGGGTTAAGGAACGCTGGGGCTACCTACCAAAGGGCTGTTACGGATCTATTCCATGACATGATTCATAAAGAGATCGAGGTCTATGTAGACGACATGATCCTCCATTCAAAGGGAACCAACGGTCAACATTAGATCAATCTTCGCAAGTTCTTTGAACGACTCCGACAACACAACATGAGACTCAATCCCGCAAAGTGCACTTTTGGGGTCATCTGATGAAAGGTTCTCGGTTACATGGTCACGGAGAGGGGAATTGAAGCCGATCCCTCCAAGATCAAGGCAATCATTGACATGCCCCCCCAAAGACGCAGAAAGAAATCAAAGGTTTCATGGGCAAACTTCAATACATCAGTCGGTTTGTGCACCAACTCACTTCCATGTGTGAGCCGATCTTCAAACTACTCAAGAAGAATGTGGCTCTAGAATGGATCGATGCTTGCCAAGAAGCCTTCGACCAAGTAAAGCATTACTTGACGTGCCCTCCAGTTTTGGTTCCACCACACAAAGAGAAGCCTCTCTTGCTCTATCTCACTGTCAATAATGAAGCCCTAGGGGCTATGTTAGCACAAGAACAACGAGACTCCACAAAAGAGAATGCTATCTACTTTGTCAGCCGCCGGTTTCAAGGGGCTGAGAAGAACTACTCCGTCTACTCAAAAGCTCAAGCATTACATGGAGGCCTTCCCAATCAAATTGGTAGCAAAAGTGGACCCGCTCCGCTACATCTTTGAGAAGCCCTTCATGTCAACAAGAATAGCCAAATGGTACTTCATGCTCGCCGGCTACAATATCACTTACGTCACACTCAAATCCATCAGGGGGAAAGTGTTCAGTGATCAGCTTACTGAATTTCCGTGTGACGAAGTGAAGGGGGAAGATGTACAGTTCCCCGACGAGCATTTAATTTGTGCTACAACAGAGGAAGATAAGTGGCAACTCTTTTTCGACGGTATGGCCAATAAACATGGATATGAAGCGTGCATAGCGGGGCTCGAAGCGGCCCTCGAGAGAAATGTCACGAGCTTAGAGGTATTTGGTGATTCCTTACTCATCATCAATCAGACATCTGGAAAATGGAAAATTCAGGACTCAACTCTACAACGGTATGGTCAACATCTCGAGGAGTTGGTTGAACACTTTCAAGAAATCACCTTCAACTACCTGCCAAGGGACAAGAACCGTTTCGCTGATGCACTAGCCACGATCGCTTCACTGGTCGAAATGCCCGAGGGAAAAATGGTGAATCCCTTTAAAGTCTCCCGAAGGAACAGTCCGGCTTATTGCATGAGTATCGAGATCAACGAGGTCCAAGGAAACTCTCTGTGGTATTCGGATATCATGAATTTCCTCAAGAATGGCACTTATCCCGAGAATAGCAATAAAAGTCTCAAATGGCGTTGCAAAGGCTAGCCTCTCGATATGTACTGATTGGAGACCGAGTCTACACAAGTCAACACGAAGGGATCAATCTCCTATGTGCAAATAAGACTGAAGCTCAAGAAATAATGCATGAGATCTCCAAAGGTGAATGTGGGCCCCACATGAACGGGTTTATGTTGACCAAGAAGATACTCTGCATGGGTTATTATTGGAGTACCATGGAAAGAGACTTCATCGAGAAAGTCAGAAAGTGCGCCAAATGCCAATTCCATGCCAACCTACAACATGCTCCACCCTCACAACTTTACAACATGACCACGCCATGGCCTTTCTCTTGTTGGGGCATAGACATCAACGGCAAAGTTCACCCTACTGGCAGCAACGGGCAATCTTTCGTCCTAGTAGCCGTGGATTATTTCACAAAATGGGTCGAAGCACAGGTATACCGGGTTCTTAACGCCAAGAAAGTGGCCGAATTCGTAAAGACCCACATCATGTTCCGGTATGGCGTTCCTCATGAAATCATCTCAGACAACGGTTCTCACTTTGAGAAAGAGATGGGCGCGCTCCTGGTAGAATACAAGATTTCCAAGCACAAGTCATTTCCATACCGCCCTCAAGCAAACGGCGCGGTCGAGGCAGCTAACAAGACAATCGAGACCATTGTGAAGAAAATGGCCTCCACAAGAAGGGATTGGCCTAAAAAGCTACCTCTAGCATTGTGGCGCTACCGCACGTCAATACGGACAGCAACTGGAGAAACTACTTATGCACTGGTGTATGGTTCCGAAGCTGTACTCCCAATAGAGCTCGAAGTCCCATCCCTACGGGTCCTCCTCGAGAACTAAGTCAATGAAATTGATTGGATGCAAAGTTGATACGAATAGCTAGCTCTACTCGACGAGAAAAGGCTAAGGGCACTCGAATATACAAGAGCCTATCAACAAAGAATGCAAGGGATTTCAACAAAAAGGTGAAGCCTCGAAACATCAATGTGCGAGATTTGGTCCTAAGACAACATCCTCCTAATGCCATGAATCCCTTGGAAAATGGGGACCCCGATGGATCAGTCCGTACGTGGTCAAGAAGATACTAAGCGGCGGTGCAGTCCGACTCGTGGATTTAGATGGAGATCAGCTGCCAAAGGAAGTCAACCTCGACAAGCTGAAGAGATTCTACGCTTAATAAACGAATACCATCCAAAAAAAAAAAAAAAGCCTCGCTAGGTTGAAAACCCGCAAGGGAGGTTGGCAAAAATTAGAGCACGTGCAAAAAAAGAAGCCCGCTAGATTGAAAACCTGAAAGGGCGGTCTAGGCAAAAAACAGGGTGCACAAAAAAAAAATGGTCTTCGTTTGTTTGAACTACGGAGACCTGAGCCTCTACACTGGAGGAACGTAGGCAACCTTCGGGTGCAGTCTAAAATATAAACAAATACCCAAATCAATTCAAATTAACGAGATGCAATTCATTCACTGAATTATTTGATCATTACGATGGAAATGTTGAGCTATTAAAAGACATAAAACATTAAATCCTAAACAAAGTGGTCTATTTTACTTGCAATATCTTGGGGGTACTAGGAAAAATCTAATTTTCTCTTGGCCTTCAAAGGGCCACCCGAACGACCATCAATCCTACTCTTCTTGGGAGGTCTAGGAACACTAATATGGACCGAAATCTTCTGCGCAACAGAGCGCCTCCGAGCATAAAAGTCATCCAAAGGGGTACCAAAAGGGTCAGTCAGAATATTGTTCACATCGGCAGCAGCTTCCTTGTATCTCAGAGCACTGCTAGGCTCAAAGTCTTTCCCTAACAATTCAGCCCGAAGAGCATCTACCCAAGTGATGCCGTGGTAAACAGTACCAAACAAATGATCCAAGTAACTCTCGGTAAGAAAGATACTACCCCGACGTAGAGGGGCGGAAGCCCTGTCGCGACCCCGACCCCGCGGGCCCGGAGTACGAGAGCTGGACGACGACTCTAACAATAAACTCTAAAATAATGAAGATAAAAATTTCCTTTTATACCAGAAGATGATAACACAAAGTTTTGAAATCCAACTTGAACAACAAAATATAAACTAGTGTAAGCTCCATAAGCTTACACCCAAAATAATAAAATATACAAATTCTAATGACGTCAAGTTTGTACAACTATTCCCAAAAAAAGGTTACACATTTATGTAATGTAAACCCACTAATAACAACTTGCCCCAAAAGCTCAACCCTCGCGACGTCCTCCTCGTGATCAGCGAGTCTAATCCTTTCCTCCTGGGGGGGGGGTTAAGGAAAAACAAACATAAAAGAAAGGGGGTGAGATAAATCTCAATAAGTTACTAATGCAACTATATGACATGCTATGATGCAATAAGCAATAAACAATGACAAATATCACTTAGCACATAGCATTTATCAATTAACAGATAGCAGCGGAAATAAACAATTAACAAAGGATATTAGCCAAGGTTTCCCAACTGAAAGAACCAAATAAAGGTTGCTGTGCAGCTTCAATAATCAACAATCAACATCTTCATAGTAGCATGAAAGCTTGAAGAGAAAACCCCCAGTACCGGAACCAATAACAAAGTAACGTGCCACAAAGGGCGGGAGCCATGCCACAAAGTCATGCTCCAAAACGACTAGCTAGAATACTCACAAAAGGAGCTAGCTCATCCCATCCAAGGCCAATCTGGATGAGGAAAGAAGGACCAATGGGCGATGCTATATTGGACTTGGCTTGTGCCATTATAGTATTATCAATTGCCTGACTCGATACACAAATAACCAGCTGGACTTTCAAATGAAAGCTGAGTAATAAATATTAGCTTAATTAAACAATTTCTGATTCCGAAGTAGGGAACCATTCCAAATAAATCACCACAAAGGTAAACCAATCCAAACAACACATCAAAGATGTCTAACATTCCCGAAACGGTACTTAATCAAATTTCATAACATATTTATGAACAAGAGAACCAATTCCAATTAACAAAGTGTTCCACGATGTTAACTTAAGTTAATTAGAGTAATTAAACTTAAACTAGGGAAGCCACTTAGTTTTAAACAAGCAAAAAGGCAGATTTCTAGAACAGGGGGAGGGCGGGCGCCTGGAAGGGAGCAGGCGGGCGCTTATTTGACCAGAGGGTCTGGCCGCTGGAAAAAGCCATGTAGGTGGGCGATGGCTCAGCGCGGGCGGGCGCCTGGTCGACGGGCTGGGAGGGATTTCAGCTGGGTTCTTCCATTTTTCCAATCCATTTTCATACCATTTACACAACACCCAAAATCAACACTCCCAATAAGTTATATAAGGTACCCAAACAACATTTAAGCTTAAGGGGGACTAAAATAACATCATCTAAACTCCCCAAACCAAGATTCAAACCAACATTCATAACAATCACCATTTAAACCAAAAAACCCAAAATAAATTCCAAATAAATCCCAAACTCAATCAAACATCAAATGTATCAACTAAAGCATTATATAAACATGAAATGAACACTTTAGCATAAAAATGGGGGAAAAGCAACTTACTTGAGATTTCTCAAAGATGACGGAATTCAAATATTTTTGGTTCTACGCGATCCTATCGACGATCTAAACACATTTCATAAAATGAGAAATGAGAGATAATGAGGGGAAGATAGCTAGATTGAAGAGAGAAGGGAGAGAAGAAAAACTTACCCAAATACCCAAGGAGAGAGGGAGAGTATGCTGGGAATGGAGAGTAGGGTGAGGAAGAGAGTGAGGGAGAAGGAAGAGTAGGGAGGGAGTAGGAGAAAGATTATTTTCAAAAACTTACACTTAGACCCCCTCCTCCACTAAACTACACAACTCTACTACTTCCTACTAACAACTCTAAAACCAAATAATACTACACTAGCACAAATGACCCAAATAAAATGCTATACATAATTATTATGAAACATAAAAATGCAAGCATAATATCCTAATAAATAATAATTCAAATAATTAATTAAGTCATAACTAAATAATTAAATATTTATTATTAGAAAATAGAGACGGGTTTTGGGTCGTGACATTCACTCCCCCTTAAAGAAAATTCGACCCGAATTTTAACGGACTTACCCGAATTAAAAAAGCCACGGATATCTCCGCTCCATCTCCTCTCGAAGCTCCCAAGTCGATTCCTCAACATGATGATTCTTCCAAAGGACTCTAACCAACGCAATGCTCTTGTTCCTCAACTCTTGGACTTTGGAATCAAGAATCCGAACCGGTCGTTCCTCGTAGGTCATATCAGGCTCTATATCCTCCGGTACCCTCGGTAACACGTGAGATGGATCATGAACATACTTCCGAAGCATAAAAACGTGAAAAAAATTATGTAACCGGTCCAAAGAAGATGGTAACGCAAGATGATATGCTAGAAGTCCCCACTTTCCCCAAAATCTCAAACGGTCCAACAAACCTCGGAGCCAACTTACCCTCTTCCCGAACCTTCGGATACAACCTTCGGAGACACCTTCAAGAACACAAAATCTCCGGTCTGAAAATTAAGATCACGTCTTTGGTGGTCGGCGTAGCTCTTCTGTCGACTCTGGGTCGTCTTCAATCGATCCCGATAATTTTAACCTTTTCCACCGAGTCCTGAACCATGTCAACACTCCAAAGTTTTGCATCCCCAACCTCGTCCCAACAAATAGGTGACCGACATTTCCTCCCATACAAAGCCTCATACGGTGCCATCTCTATACTCGACTGATAACTATTATTGTAGGCAAACTCTGCAAGCGGTAGATGTGTATCCCACGAATCTAGAAAGTCAACTGTGCAAGCCCGTAACATATCCTCGAGAATCTACATGGTTTCTTTCAGACTGACCGTCAGTCTGAGGATGAAATGCTGTGCTAAACCTCAAATCGGTACCCAAAGCCTTCTGTAACGCTTGCCAAAATCAGGATGTAAACCTGGGATCTCTGTCTGACACAATACTAACTGGAACACCATGTAATCTGACAATCTCATGAATATACAAATTCGCAAGTTTCTCCATCGAATAGGAAATGTCAATGGGTAAGAAATGAGAAGATTTAGTCAACCTGTCCACAATCACCCAAACTGCATTGAACCTCCTTCGGTCCTGGGTAGTCCGGTTACAAAATCCATCGTAATGTGTTCCCACTTCCACTCAGGTATCTCAAGAGGCTGAAGTAGACCTGCGAGTCTCTGATGCTCTGCTTTAACTTGTTGATAGGTCAAACACTTCGATACATAATCTGCAATTTCCTTCTTCATGTTAATCCACCAAAATTGCTGTTTTAAATCCTGATACATCTTCGTACTCCCGGGATGAATGGTATATACCGGATTTGTGACCCTCATCAAGAACTCGCTGTTTAATCCACCGATATTCGGTACACACAATCTGCTACGGTAAGTCAACACTCCCTCGGAGTCAAGCTGGAAGTCCACATACTGTCTATCCCGAGCATTATCCATAATCTTCTTCAACTCTGGGTCATCCTTCTGAGTATCCTTTATTTGTTGAATTAATGTGGGAAATACATTAAGGTTCGCAAAAATAACTCCACGCTTCGACTCTTGGGGACGCCAATCTCGAGCATCCTCTAGCAATTTCCATTCACGAATCATCATTGATGCCATATAAGACTTTCGACTGATCGCATCAGCTACAACATTTGCTTTGCCCGGATGGTACGAAATGGTGCAAGCATAAAGCTCCATCCACCTACGCTGACGGTTATTCAATTCTTTTGAGAGAAGAGGTATTTCAAACTCTTGTGATCGGTAAAAATCTCAAACTTCGCTCCATATAGGTAATGCTTCCACTTATGCAACGCAAAGACTATCGCAGCCAACTCCATATCGTGAGTAGGGTAATTTTGTTCACTAGGGGTCAACTTCCTCGAAGCGTAAGCAATTACTTTCCCATTCTGCATCAAAACACAACCCAAACCCTCTTTCGAAGCATCACTGAAAATTACTAAATCGTCATTTCCATTTGGTAACACAAGAATAGGAGCCGTAGTTAACCTCTTCTTTAATTCATCAAAGCTACTTTGACATTTTTCACCCACACAAACGGTACATCCTTCCGGGTCAACTGAGTCATCGGAGTAGCAATCCTCGAAAACCCTTCTATGAACCTTCTGTAATACCGGCTAAACCCAGAAAACTTCTGATCTCGGTCACTGACTCGGGTCTCTTCCAATCCACTTTGGCTTCTATCTTTGAAGGATCCACAGAAATCCCATCTTTAGAAATAACATGACCCAGAAATGAAACCTTCTCGAGCCAAAATTCGCATTTACTAAACTTCGCAAACAACTGCTCCCTCGCAAGAATGGATAAAACTGTCCTCAAGTGTTGCTCGTGCTCCTCTCGAGATTTAGAGTAGACAAGAATGTCGTCGATGAAGACCACCACGAACGAATCAAGATAAGGATGGAAAACCCGGTTCATCAAATCCATAAATACGGCAGGCGCGTTAGTCAACCCAAACGGCATAACCAACAACTCGTAATGACCATAACGAGTACGAAAGGCAGTCTTCGGAATATCCTTCGATCGAATCTTCAACTGATGGTACCCACTCCTCAAATCAAGTTTAGAAAACACCACGGACCCTTGAAGCTGATCAAACAAATCATCAATGTGAGGTAGAGGATACTTGTTCTTCACTGTAACCTAATTCAACTTTCGGTAATCAATACACAATCTCAAAGATCCGTCTTTCTTCCGCACAAACAAAACGTGCTCCCCACGGGGAAACATAGGGCGGATAAACCCTCGATCAAGCAACTCTTGCAACTGAACCTTTAGTTCCTTCAACTCTGCGGGAGCCAACCTATACGGTGCCTTTGAAATCGGAGCCGTACCCGGCAAAAGGTCTATACAAAACTCTATCTCACGATCTGGAGGCATATCATATTCAGAAGAGAAAACATCGGGAAATTCTCTAACTACCCGAACACTCTCCAAACTAGGGGATTCTTTCCTAGTATCAAGCACACTAGCCAAGTACCCCTCACAACCACGATGCAACAATCTCCTAGCTTTCACATAGAAAAATCATACGAATATTTCTACCCAAAGGCATAGCCTTAAAAGTAAACTTAGGCACATCAGGGATGGAAAAATTAACGACCTTTCTACGACAATCGACAGAAGCATGAAACTTGCTCAACCAATCCATACCCAAAAAAACATCAAAGTCTTGAATAGGAAGGACTACCAAGTCCGCACACAAGACATGACCACATATAAGAACATCACAAGCACGAAAGACTTTATCAGTCACCAAACATTCTCCTATAGGGGTTGACACCTCTAGCACATAAGGTAAAGATTCAAATGCAGCATTTAGCAAGGAAGCAAATTGCACAGATATGTAAGAATGCGATGATCCTGGATCTACTAACGCACGAGCGCTCACATTAAACACAGAAATAATACCTCCAATAACAGAAGGATCATCGGTAGCTTGTTGTTGATTCATGGCAAATACCCTTCCTTAGACCTTGGGCTTCCCCGCAGCATCTCTTTTCTGACCCTGTGGAGCACCAGCTCCTACCCCAGTCGGTTGACCTCTGAATCTCAGGCAATCCTTCACAAAATGTCCCAACTGCCCACAGTTAATACATTTCCCCTGTTTCTTCCAACACCGCTCCTCTGAATGACCTTTCTTTTGGCAATAGGAACAAAGTCTCCTATGTTGGTTCCCTTGGTTCCCGACAGTAGTGCCTGGGTTCCTTGGGATTGGTTGCCCTCGGGACTGAGATTGTCCCCCAATATTACCTCGTTTATCTGAACGGGATTGTGGCTTGCTCTGCCCTCCCTGCTTGCTAGTGTTAGTCACCTCGACCTTCTTCTTATGCTCCTCTATGTCTTGCTCGATTAAGTATGCACGGTCTACCACATCCTGGAATGTCACAATCCTCTGGGCTATAAGCTGAGTACGGATGGAAGTCTTCAAACCCCGGATGAATCTCATAGCTTTCTGTTCTTCGGTCCTCACAAGATAGTCACAATACCGGGCTAATTCTGTGAACTTAGCCGAGTACTGAGCTATAGACAACAAACCTTGCTCCAAGTTGAGAAGATCGATCTCATTTCGGTTTTGATCTACTACCAGAATGAAATGCTCTTTGAACTTCCGCACAAACAATTCCCATGCATACACTGTATGGGTATCATCCCAACTCGCCTTAACTCCTTTCCACCAATGCTCGGCGGCCCCAACCAATTTATAAGCCGCAAACCGGACCCTATCCTCGTCCGTGCACCCAAACACATCATAAATTATCTCCATAGACTCAACCCATAGTTCGGCCTTCTTCACATCGGGCTCACCATCAAACTCTGCCGGTTTCAGTTTCAAGAATTGCTCCAAACCATATCGCGGAGGTGGTGCTTGTTCTACTCTCGGACCTTGGTCATGAATTGCCTTCATGGCCGCCTCAAACATGCCTTGGAATATAGCACGGTTCTCTTCCCGAATATCATTCTGATTCTGAGCCCTACTAGAACCTTCACCTGTCCTCCTTCTAGCCATTGTGACAATTACCTGCATAAAACATCAACCGTTACTCACTCCTAACACAACTACCCTCCTAGGTCATACTAGTCCACCTAGACTTATACTTAGAGCCAAACTATAGCTCTGATACCAACTGTCGCGACCCTGACCCCGCGGGCCCGGAGTACGCGAGCTGGACGTCGACTCTAACAATAAACTCTAAAATAATGAAGATAAAAATTTCCTTTTATACCAAAAGATGATAACACAAAGTTTTGAAATCCAACTTGAACAACAAAATATAAACTAGTGTAAGCTCCATAAGCTTACACCCAAAATAATAAAATATACAAATTCTAATGACGTCAAGTTTGGTACAACTATTCCCAAAAACAGGTTACACATTTTTGTAATGTATACCCACCAATAGCAACTTTCCCCAAAAGCTCAACCCTCGCGACGTCCTCCTCGTGATCAGCGAGTCTTATCCTTTCCTCCTGAGGGGGGGGGTTAAGGAAAAACAAAGATAAAAGAAAGGGGGTGAGATAAATCTCAATAAGTTACTAATGCAACTATATGACATGCTATGATGCAATAAGCAATAAACAATGACAAATATCACTTAGCACATAGAATTTATCAATTAACAGATAGCAGCGGAAATAAACAATTAACAAAGGATATTAGCCAAGGTTTCCCAACTGAAAGAACCAAATAAAGGTCCCTGCGCAGCTTCAATAATCAACAATCAACATCTTCATAGTAGCATGAAAGCTTGAAGAGAAAACCCCCAGTACCGGAACCAATAACAAAGTAACGTGCCACAAATGGCGGGAGCCATGCCACAAAGTCATGCTCCAAAATGTCTAGCTAGAATACTCACAAAAGGAGCTAGCTCATCCCATCCAAGGCCAATCTGGATGAGGAAAGAAGGACCAATGGGCGATGCTATACTGGACTTGGCTTGTGCCATTATAGTATTATCCATTGCCTGACTCGATACACAAATAACCAGCTGGACTTTCAAATGAAAGCTAAGTAATAAATATTAGCTTAATTAAACAATTTCTGATTCCGAAGTAGGGAACCATTCCAAATAAATCACCACAAAAGTAAACCAATCCAAACAACACATCAAAGATGTCTAACATTCCCGAAACGGTACTTAATCAAATTTCATAACATATTTATTCACAAGAGAACCAAGTCCAATTAACAAAGTGTTCCACGATGTTAACTTAAGTTAATTAGAGTAATTAAACTTAAACTAGGGAAGCCACTAAGTTTTAAACAAGCAAAAAGGCAGATTTCTAGAACAGGGGGCGGGCGGGCGCCTGGAAGGGAGCAGGCGGGCGCTTATTTGACCAGAAGGTCTGGCCGCTGGAAAAATCCATATAGGCGGGCGCCTGGTTCAGCGCGGGCGGGCGCCTGGTCGACGGGCTGGGAGGGATTTCAGCTGGGTTCTTCCATTTTTCCAATCCATTTTCATACCATTTACACGACACCCAAAATCAACACTCCCAGCAAGTTATATAAGGTACCCAAACAACATTTAAGCTTAAGGGGGACTAAAATAACATCATCTAAACTCCCCAAACCAAGATTCAAACCAACATTCATAACAATCACCATTTAAACCAAAAAACCCAAAATAAATTCCAAATAAATCCCAAACTCAATCAAACATCAAATGTATCAACTAAAGTATTCTATAAACATGAAATGAACACTTTAGCATAAAAATGGGGGAAAACCAACTTACTTGAGATTTCTCAAAGATGGCGGAATTCAAATATTTTAGGTTCTACGCGATCCTATCGACGATCTAAACACATTTCATAAAATGAGAAATGAGAGATAATGAGGGGAAGATAGCTAGATTGAAGAGAGAAGGGAGAGAAGAAAAACTTACCCAAATAGCCAAGGAGTGAGGGAGAGTATGCTGGGAATGGAGAGTAGGGTGAGGAAGAGAGTGAGGGAGAAGGAAGAGTAGGGAGGGAGTAGGAGAAATATTATTTTCAAAAACTTACACTTAGACCCCCTCCTCCACTAACTACACAACTCTACTACTTCCTACTAACAACTAATACCAAATAATACTACACTAGCACAAATGACCCAAATAAAATGCTATACATAATTTATTATGAAACATAAAATGCACGCATAATTATCCAATAAATAAATAATTCAAATAATTAATTAAGTCATAACTAAATAAATAAATATTTATTATTAGAAAATAGAGACGGGTTTTTGGGTTGTGACAAGCCCACCAGTTGCGATCATCCCCCCAAGCTGACTGAAGCTCACTCGAGAAATCCGGACCCATATAAGAAACCGGACGAAACATCCCACTCCTCAGAAAGGAAATTATTTGCTGGCGACCAAACTGTCTCAAAACCCATTCTGGTTGATAAAATGAAGAGTCTCTCAATCCAGGCAAGACCAGATGCTTGAAACCCAAAGTCCATTCCACGAAAGGACGGAGACCCCAAGAAGAGGGACACCACTCAATATCAGCCGAAGCACGGGAAGCAAAGAACTTTTGCCAATTTTTTTCAGTCAAATCTATACTTAGCAACCGTCGCCTATAAACAGCAAAAGGAGAGAGGTCGCCGTCTGACGCATAAAGCCCGAAATACTCTCGAAGCCATATGGTCAAATGCAAGGGGCTTCCTCGTTGCATCTCACCCGTACGATGCAATTCGTCCAAACCATGCAAAGTTTCCCCCAATATGAGAGGGATTATACTGAATCGTTGCTCCTTTGCCTGCAACACAATCTCAGCCAACTGCGCATCCACAGTACCCAAAGGAGCGACAAACAAAACCTCGCTGAAAAGACAGACAGCCATGGCATTTCTCTTAAAGGATTGAACAGCGACATCTTCCGAATGCAAGATGAAAAACATCAGAAGCTCAGATATGTCAACAGTAGTCCCGTGCATCATCTTCTTTACCTCTCCGACAGGGAGATTCAAAAGGTCAACCCAAGAGTCAACAACACCGCGGTGATACTTAGGGACGGCAATCTGACCGGCCAAAGGCATACCAAGAATGGCCCCAAAATCATCGACAGCCGGCACCATTTGATTAGCTGAAAAGTTGAAAGTATGGCTATCATAATCCCAAAAGGCTACAGCGGCCTTCAACAAATCCCAATCCGGCTTCAATGTCCGCAAAGTAAAAAGAATTCAAAACCCAAAATCTTTAATGAAAGCCTTCTTGGGATGAGTCTTGAAGGAATACACGAACGTCGACAAGTCCTTCTCGTAACTCTTAACAACCTCGGCATCAAGACTGAAAAGGTTAGAGGCCATGGGAAAGAAGATTGCAAGCAAAATTGGGCAATAAAATGGTGTTCAAAAATGGCAGAAGAGAGCTGTTAAAATCAAATTGTCGACCAGAAGCTGATATTATAGCTGTTGGGGGATCTTTTGGCCAGCAAAAGTCAAGCCCATAATTCCGCCCCCCAGACGCGCGCGCCACCCATCACTGGTGCGCAAAGCGCGCGCATTACATGCCTACAAAGGGAGGCGCGCGCTTCCCAAGCCAGGATCATTTCAGTAGGCCTTGTCAGGAAAACTATGCGAGGAATTTCCGCCCAAATCAAGATGCAGCTCCAATCCTTTAGCACCCAGTTGGACACACATTAATTTGGCCCGCCCTTAAGGCATGTCTAAAATTGAAAGTAGGACAGGAATTCTCACTAAAAAAAAAAGTTAGGGTGTCCTTCTTTAATCCTCAAGGATCAGTTTTGACAATTCATCCCCAGCAGAAAGCACTCCGCAGTCAACTGTGCCTGCACCACACCAAAAGTCAAAGTCAAATAGTCAACATCAAAGTACGACTCACGGCAACAACTTGGTCCTGGGTGAGCCACAAAATCACCACCTCGTTATCAAGCAAGATCTATCAAGCAAACGGTCATCTGGGTCCCGCATTCAAGCAAACGGTCCTCTGGGTCCCGCATTCAAGCAAACGATCCTTTAGGTCCCGTACTCAAGCAAACGGTCCTTCGGGTCCCGCGTTCAAGTAGACGGTCCTCTGGGTCCCGCACTCAAGCAAACGGTCCTCTGGGTCCCGCATTCAAGCAAATGGTCTTCTTGGTCCCGCACTCAAGCAAACAGTCCTCCTGGTCCCGTATTCTAGCAGACAGGTCCCGCTTCTAGCAAACGGATCTCGCTTCCAGCAAACGAGTCCCGCTTCCAGCAAACGGATCCTGCATTCTAGGAGACGGTCCCTCGGTACCCGCTATTCCAGCAAACGGACCCCCAGGTCCCGCTGTCGGCCACGGTGGGCCGCTTCATGCCACCGAACCTTTTATGATCAACCAAGCCGCTCACACAGGGAGCGTACCTCTATCCCTTGCAATTTCAAATTCCTGCTTTTATCAAGACTTTTCCTTTTCTTGGTGATGTCCTAGGCGGATGTCTGTCATTCGTCGGCGCGTTTGCCTTGCAATCCACGCCGCCGAGGGGCTCTGTAGACACCCCGCCTTGGACCGCTCACCTCGATTGCACACTTGATTTTGTGTTTCTCCCTCTTTTAAGTGCTTTCTGTTAGTTTCTGTTACTTTGGTTAAGTTCTAGACGGGCTCCGTTAAGTCCAGGGACTAAACTGAATAACAGTTCTAAGTTTCTAGTCCATTCTATCAAAATTTGCCTTTCAGAGTCACGCGCCTCCGCCCCTTGAGGCCAGACGCACGCGCCTTCCGCCGCCTAGGTGGGATGCACGCGCTTTTAGGGTGTGTCAGTTACAGATTCTGCCCAAGAATCTCTCCCTTGCTCATTATACATGATTTTTCCCGGGAAAGATTTCTTGGAGACTCCGTTTGGCTCCAAAACACACACATTTTCAACTATAAAAACCCCCCAATCCATCATTGGAAAGGGGGACTCTTTAGCACAAAGGACTTTTCCACCTTAGACTTTTCTCTAAACAAAGCTCTAGGAAATTTACAAAAGATATTCTCTCCAAGTATTCAACCTCTTCTTCAAGACTTTTTCAAGAGGTTCTCTTTGAAGGATATTATAGGTAAAATGTCTTAACTTTATTCTTTAATTCTTCTTCTTCTTCTAATTCTTCTTTTTCTTCAATCAAATGTGCAATCACCCCAAAACCATTTGGGACATGACACCAATGGCCATTCCATTACATTGAATTGGCTTAGGAGTTATCTCCCTACATTCTCAACTATAAAACCCCTTTTTATCATCATTCAAATAGGAAGAATACATCTATCTTTAAAGTGAATTATGAACAAACAAGATCGACATTGCTCGGGCAAAATGGGTGTTTAAGTACTTCCCATTTCATAACCTAACCCCCGAACCCCTCATCCCAAAGAATCTCTATTTTCGTAAATCAAACTTAGGCTCATAAACATTAGGTTTTCTTACGTTCCTCAAAAACGTGGGTGGCGACTCTAAAACACAAATTAGACATCCTAGGGTGACCCGCGCGCTCTAGCCTAAAGCCATAGGCTCCCCACCACAGGTATCTACAAAGTACTTGCGTACATGATAGGATACAATCTATGGCAAGAAATATTGGATATTTCAAAATAGAAAGTATTGAGGTAAAGTTCATTGAAAGATGACACGTTTGCTACCTATCGAAGGTACAATGTCCGCTCCATATTTAGATTAATGACTTGGAGTCATAAAGTCTAAAAGGCAATCCATGTGTAATAATCAAGTTTGAAACTTGATCATTCTAACCTAAGGTGTAAAAACCAAAGGAGAGGAATGAGTTTTCTTGGAGATAACTTACATGAGTAGCGAGAAACTTACTAGAATTCTCATAGTCACATGTTCATATTTGGAATATGAAATTTAACAAAATGATGTCAAAACAAGCGTTCCTCAATAGGAACTAACTAAAGGATGTATTGGATACAACCTAAAGGTTTTGACAGTCAAAGAAAATTCTAATAAATTATGTAAGTTTCAGAAATCCATTGGATGGATTAAAGCAAGCTTATAGGAGTTGGAATCTCCGTTTTGATAAATCAAAATGGTTTTGTTTTATCAAGAACGAAGATGAACCTTGTAAACACAAGAATATTAGTGGGAGCATAGTGCTATTCCTTATTTAAATATATGAATGACATATTGCTCATTGGAAACGACATTCCTACACGTCAATCTGAACAGACTTTGTTGGGAAAGTGCTTCGCAATAAAAGATATGGGTGAAACCGCATATGTCCTTCGCATAAAGGAAGCTAATTGATTTAAATCCAAAAGTACACACATTGACAAGGTCATTAGAAGGTTCCGCATGGAAATTCTAAGAGAGGACAGTTGCCAATGTTACATGGAAGTTTTTCTATGCAAAGAATCAAATGTCCTAAGACAAATGATGAGCATAAGAAAATGAATTGGATGCCATTTGCTTTGGTAATTGGATCCATCATGCCATGAAAATTACTAAGCCGAATATATCTAAATGCTTAGAGCATGACGGGTAGATATAAATCTGACAACCGGTGAGAGTCACCGGATGGCTATAAAACAATTCTTAAAGTACTTTAGAAGAACTAAAGATTTGGTTTTGATCTATGGAGGGATGGAAGATGATCTCGTTGTAAATGGGCACACGGATTCATGCTTCCAAACCAACAAAGATGATAAAAGATCGCAATCGAGTTTTGTCTCTAACAGTGAAGCTGTAAGTTGGAATGGTTCCAAGCAGAGTACAGTCACTAAAATTCTATATACTAAATCTAAGTATATTTCTGCATTGGATGCTACAAAGGAAGTTGTTTGGATTAAGAAGTTCATTGGTGAACTTAAGATGGTTCCTAGCATTGCTAATCCAATAGACCTTATTAGTAATAATAGTCATGCTATTGAACAAGGAAAGGAACCAAGGGCACATCCTAATTCCAAACACACACTTAGGCATTTTCTTGTCGTCCGAGAAATCATCGATAAGAGAGACATAAATATATGCAAAGTACTAACAAACGATAACGTTACAGACACGCTAACAAAGGAACTTCCACAAAGCTAAACATGATGGTCATGTTAGGTCCATGGGTATTGGATACCTAGAGATTGGGCCTAGGGCAAGTGGGAGATTGTTGGTGTTGGTGCCCTAGGCACGGTTGTTAAATGTTGTATAAGTTATCATTTTATTCATGATGATAAAGAGATAATAAGATTATTATTGTTGCTCATGTTTGCTTATAATAATCGTCCCTAGAGCTTGTTAAGCACTAGTATAAAGGCTAAATGATCATGGGATGATCATGTTAGATTTATGGGTACTTGTTTGGAACAAGGTACTGGACATGACCCACGGTATGAGATTTATGTCATGGTCAATGTCATATATAAATCTCATATTAGTTATGTCATTTGAATCCTTGGACATAAAGTTATTATAGTCTTCCACTTGATGAAGATTATGTTTGACATATTCAAATGTTACCCTTAACCAGGTAGCTATAAAGGGTATGATTGGCATAATCGGATTCACGTAGGGAAGAATAATAAGCAAATTGGATTTGTCCCTCTTCGGAGAGATGTCAAGATTGGGCTCCTCGTAGGAATGATGTTGATGAAATGTTTGGCCAAACTCAAGTGAATTGATTGGATCGATGTCATTTGGATTATCAACATATTCGAGATCGAGAAAAGTGTTGAACAATGCAAGTTGACTTGTTGACCATGACTTGTGTTCAATGACATCATGGACAAAGGGATTATGACATGTTCTAAAAGGAATGCGAACTTGTATCTAGTTACATTATTTGGGTAGGTATGACGGTTTGCTAGAACCTAATCATATCTTATGGTTTCATGTTTGAACCCATTGCCAACTTAGTGTAATCCTAGAGGGTCACACACAAAAGAACGAATTTATAAAAGGGCTAAAATTGGAATTGCATAAAAGAGCGAAAAATCGAATTTAAGAAAAACAGGAAATTGGTTCTAGCAGACAAAGGATCCGACCGGGCAACTTCCTTGACCCGACCGGGCAACTTCCTTGACCTGACCGGGCTACTTCCTATAACCGATCGGGCATAGTTAATTTCGGGCCTGGTTTTTCCTAATTCGATTTTTGATGGGATTTGGACTAAATTTCCTAAAGGCTTTAGGACTTTTGAGTTTAAATACACCTATCTTTATTAGGTATTAACCTGTGCCTCCAAGGGTTTGAGAGGATGGTTTTCTTGTTCTAAGAAATCCCTAGATTGAAGAACAAGAATATCACACACACAATAATTCCATATAAGTTCTATACGTCATGAAAGCGTGTTTCATGATTTGGTCTAGCAACCAAGATAAAGTGTTCTTGATATTCGTTCATGGTGTGGATACCGCTAGAGGGTGAAACTTATCATCTTCAAAGTTCGTGATTCCTGCTATGTTCGTGATCAAGGTTTCAAGCCTCCATCGAATTCAAGGTTGCAAAATCAAAGGCATCAAGGGTTAGTATTTTAGTATTCATCATATTGTATTTTACTTAATAATATGAATGGATCTATTGGCTTTGGGCTTCATTAAATTTTAAATGCTTAATTCTGCTGCGCATGTTACTACGAAACCCAACAAAGACTACCAATTTGTCTGAAGTTTTTAATGGTGTCATGAAAGGAGCACGGGGGATGCCTATTTCAGCTATTGTTGAGACCGCCTTCTATAGGTGTGTGGAATACTTTCAAAATAGACTCTCGGGATCAATAAGGGCTTTAGGGGGGTATACTGGTAACCCAAACATAAATGCGAGACTACTATTCAGTCAAAGGGTCCAACAAAAATATGACTTCAACTTGAAGAAGGCTGGGTATCATAATGTTAGAAGGTTTAACAATAGTCTAGTAGGTGTTTATCAAGTGACAACTGGGCGACGCGGTGAAAGGGGTGGAAAGGTTCAAGTGGTGGAATTGGGTCCTCGAACATGCACTTGTGGCAAATGGGTGCAATATCATTACCCTTGTTCGCATGTTCTTGCGTGCTTCAAAGCCCAACATGTCGATGGTTTGAATTTTGTTGATTCCTTTTACAGTCTTGAGGCGTACTACAATACATGGAGGGGCACTTTTAATCTGATCCATGACGAGGCTTATTGGAATGTAAATCATCTTGTCCCAAGTTTTTATCCAAACCCGATGCATCGACGTGATAAGAAGCAAGGAAGACCTTAATCTAGGCGAATTAGAAATAGGATGGATTGGCAAGTCTAGAAAAGGAAGTTTCGTTGTGGGATATTGTAAGATACCCGCAGGAAAATGAAAATGTTTCCCTCGAGAATCAAACACGGCATTTCAATGTTCAAAGAAAACGGAGTCGCCACGTTAGTTTAATTTTTAACCCAAACTTAACGAAAAATGGTGGTCGCCTCAGAAAGACCGGGAAGATGAAGCCCAAAATTCTGGAGTATTTGAAGACATGTAGTCAAAAGAAGAGTTTGATCCTGGCTCAGAAGGAAGGCTATCTATATGCTTAACACATGAAAATCGAACGTTGCGAGTTCGGAGGTCAGGTTACACTTTGGGAATAACACTAGTTCACCTAAAGTGCCTCGGAAAAAACCCGAGTCTCCCTAAGTTTGTTTACAAAAAATGTGCGAGTGTGTGTGTGTATTTCCAAAATGGGAGAAACTGACTTTTAACAGAAAACAGTTAAAAAGTTAACAAAAGGGTTTATTTTGCAAAGTTTATGACAGAAAAGGCTTAAAACAGAAAAACTTTCCACATGGCCAAACCATCCGTCCGGCTAGTCCAAACTATCTGTACGGTTGGTTGGGCCGTCCCGGAGGTTTTATAGATTTATCAGAAACAGTCCAGTTTCAGGCAGAAACAGGGCATTCTGCTGAAACTGGACATAATTGTGACTTTTCAATTATTTCTTTACAACAAAACATAAATTAAGTCATCCCTATACCATTCATCACTAATTAGACACCAAAACAAAGATTTTGGGTGTGATCAAGGCAATCATTGGGGTAATATAGAGAAAGTTGATGAATCATAATTTTAAGCCAAGATCATCATTTGGATGGTTAAAGATGGAAACTTTAACATCCAAATGAATGATTCTATCCAAGGAGGGGCTTTAGAACATCTAAAATCAACCTTTGATGGATAAAGATTGAACCTTTATCATCAAAGGGACATTTTGAAGTTGACTCATGGTTTGGATGATAAAGATTACAACTTTATCACCCAAACTTGATCATTTCCTCATTTATTCAACATAAATGTAAAGACTTTAAAGTAAATGACATAATTTAAACACATAATATAAGGGTGCATAAATGTAAAGACAATAAGTTAAAGAGACATGAATTATAACAAGCCTTAGGCTATCCTTGGTTTGTAACCCATCAACATGCTTAGAACATGAAGGGCACCATGGATTTCAAGGCTTGGTTCCAAGTGTATATGATCAATAAGAAATAAAATACATTGGAACAAAAGATTGAACATAGAGATGAAGGGAAGATGGGGAGAAGGAAGCCTCACCAAATTTGGTTTGGACCCATCTTCTTTCTCTCTTTTACACATATGTATGATCACTCTATTCTGATCTAATTTCTATAGAGTTTTGGCTCTCTAAACAATTTTCTCCCCCATTTAAATGATCAGCAAGGGTCTTAATTTATAGGGACTGAAGGTGCCTAAACCAGCCGTACGGCTAGGCCCTTCCTGCGTCCAAACCATCCGTACGGCTCAGCCTGGCGAGCTTCTGAATTTTTCCAAGTTTAATTCCAGAGCAGTCCTGGAATTTTCAGTTTATCCTAGTGAGGTCCCGGCCTATCATTTTATCCCTGAATGGTCCTAAGAGTTCCACTAAGTTGGTCAATTTCAGATTGGGGTACTTACAGATATGCAAGGTAGAAGGTCACACTACAAGAAGGTGTCCAACACTTAGGGAGCAGAATTAAATGTTATTTTCAAGTCGTGGAATTTAGTATTTGTAATATGTTTAACTATTCGTGAATGTTATTTTATTTGAACTTGTAATATGCTTAACTATTCGTGAATGTTATTTTATTTGAACTTGTAATATGTTTAACTATTCGTGAATGTTATTTTATTTGAACTTGTAATATTTTTAACTATTCATGAATGTTATTTCATTTACAGTTTTTATATTTAGTACTTTAAATTATTAAGTATTATTATTTTAATTGAACTTGAAAAAATGATGGCAGAATATTAGTTTTTACTCGATAAAAATAACATGTCCACCAAATACTCCCTCTGTCCCGCTTTAAGGTTCTTACTTTCCTTTTTAGTTTGTCTCAATTTAAGGTTCTTACTTTGCTTTATTACCTAAAATGGAAAGTGGGACCCACTTGTTATTCTCACAATAAAAACTCCCTACCCACTTTCTCTCTCCCACTTTACTTTTTATACTCACAACATTTACTTTTTCTTAATCTCCGTGCAAAATCAAACTAAGAACATTAAATTGGGACGGAGGGAGTACTTCATTAATCATCCCAAACACTTAGTGACCACATTCCGGTCACATAGGAAATAAATAATACATAAATCCAATTATTCAGTGACTACATCCCCGTCACATAGTCAATATTACATAAGTCAAAATATTCAGTGACCATATCCCGATCACATAGTCAATATTACATAAGTCCAAATATTCAGTGACCACATCCCGGTCAC
Organism: Campanula takesimana; assembly: GCA_026119855.1. Lineage (NCBI taxonomy): Eukaryota > Viridiplantae > Streptophyta > Magnoliopsida > Asterales > Campanulaceae > Campanula > Campanula takesimana. Next base: position 757,842 of record JAOWBW010000375.1, read on the forward strand.
ATAGTCAATATTACATAAATCCAAATATTACACTAATCAAATTAACTTAACTATCCTTAGGGAATACCTTGGAAACATTAGAAAGTGTAATGTTAAGGACTTTTATTGATCGTGAGACGGCGAAGACAACAACCTAATAGATCAACAAAACAAACATTTAGATGGAGGTATTAATGATGATTCAAAAGTGTACTGACTTTTTGTGAATACCCATTTCCGATGAAGCGACGCATGGGAAGTATCTTGCAATTATTATTATTATCAAAGGGAATATTCATAACGACATTTAAAATTATGAGAGTCGCCACGCCATTTTAATTATAACCAAAACATTGAAAAAAGCATGTTAATGGGTTCGGGGGTCAAATTACGACAAGAGAAGAATGTTGAACATTATCACTCCTATCGCCCGAATGATCGGTCTTTCTATCATGATGCGGTGTATGTAGTGTGCGATGTGTTTGATACCGAATCCAAAGATTCCCTACGCTCCTCTCAATGTGAGAAGCTCAGGTCAGCGTAGTTTGAGAAGAATTTAGAATAGGCAAAAGAATCGGGATCATGCATAATGAGGGAGAATTTACCTAAAGATTAGGGTTTAGAAGTAGTTCCTAAATCGTGTTCGGGTTGATGAACCCTAGATCATCATCGGCTATGAAATAACATGTAAACATGAAGATCGCAACCCTAAATATAGCATAAATAAGGTTTTAATATATGAATATGATGAACATGCGAAGAACATATTATGAACATATGAATAATATGATGAACATATGAATAAACATGCAAGGAACATGAATATTATGAATCTAAACTAAGAACATGGTAAGAACGTGAACAAAAAGTTAGAAAACTTACCTATGTTGGCAAGAAATAAACCTTAATCTTCTTGGGATTCTTGAGAGTGTTCTTGGGAGCTTGAAATGCTTAATTAGGGAAACAATTCGTCACTTAGGGAGCCTAAGGTTGATCATAATTCGGACCTTTAACCAAGAGGATGGAATGGCTTTATATAGCCATCTGACCAAGGGATCAGACGACTGGGATTAGCTGAGGCGAGGTTGACCGCTTGGCTGAGGCGAGTTTGACCGCTTGGCCAAGGTCGAATGTGGCCGCGTGGCTAAGGTCGAATGTGGCCGCGTGGCCATCATTCCTAGCTGACGTGATTTTCAAGCTAGGGTTTTATTTGGTTTATGGAAACCCTATTTTGGCCATTTTTAAGATGTTCTAGAATAATGAGGTGTATTTTGGGAATCCAGGACAAGTCTTTGCAAGGTTTCTAATTCTTATATTTGGAAAAGCCCTAATAAACTGATTTTCAGATCGGGTACTAACAGTAGCCCCTCAGCGATGCTTCTTGCAAGGTAATGGGGGATCGACGATAAAAGAAGGATCCGCTCTGAATCATGGGTTTCAAAACAGATGAAGTGTGATAGGACGGCTGAACCTTGGCAGGCAACCTACGTATCTGCTGGGGAATCAAGCCGGACATAGTTCAAATCTATTGGGGAAATGGTAAACGAGTGTCCTCTGGTGGGGAGCAATGCCTTCCGCTGGGGATAACTTCGAGTTGCGAGGGAAAGGATGAGAAATGACCACGTCGGTCGGGTGGCTGAACCTTTTCAGGCTTCCTACGTATCCTTAGAGGAATCAAGCCGGTCGTAGTTCGGAGCTCACGCGATATAGAGATAGATGAGCCTCTGTCAATCTTAATAACAAGTGCTGGATCTTACGCAATATAGAGGTAGACGGGCCTCTGTCAATCGTGATAGATCTAGAACACACATGATATAGAGGTAGACGGGCCTCTGCACATCATGATGGTCCTAATCCAGTGTTCAGGACGCACGCAATATAGAAATGGATGGGTTTCTGTTAATTGCGGTGAAGGAACATAACGAGTTTTGGTCAAAAATAGGTTAAGAGTACCTAAAATGAACGAACAAGGAATAAACCAGGGGTGAAATTGAAATTTTTCCTATGAGGCAATGATGGCCACGTGGCCAAGGATGCTTATTGGCCAAATCTTGATCTACACGGATTGATCATCCAACGGCTGAGATCGCATGAGGCGATCATGGCCGCGTGGCCAAGTCTCCAGTTTGACTGGATTCTTCGTCACAGCGCCAGAATCCCCTCCTTTTCTTCTTCTTCCTCCTTCTTCTTCTTCGACCATTGTCGAGTTAGAGAGAGAGAGAGGTGAGTTTTAGAGAGAGAAAACTTCATTTGGTGATTTTGTAGACTCCAATTTGTGTTATCGAAGCCATGGCGGATTGGATCAACGAAATGCTTTTCGGAGGTGGGAATTTTGCGGGTCAAGGTGATTTCATGCCACCGGAGCAAGGACACCAAGGGGGAGAAAATGAGGATCCCTTGGAAGAGGGAAACATAGGGGTTGGTCCAAATGCGGGTGATCAAGCGGCTCACATGGTTCCGAGGGGAGGATTGAGACCGAGGGCGACAACTCGAAATTTTTGGGACCGCCTTCTTAAATCGACTTTCGCTCATGACTACGATTTTTACATCGATGCAGATCGTCATTGGTTTTCAGGACATCCGGCTACTTGGGAGGTAAATTCTGAATTTTGTCTTTTATTTCCATACATTCACAATTTATCTATTTGATAGACAATATAAATGCGATTAAACGTGAAATGTAATTTGCTAGAAATGTAACATACCTGTGCTGTGTTTACCTATAGAGAATCAAAGCTCGTGGGTCTATAGTGACCGTGGGTCAATTGTGGGTGTCCTTGCCAGTGGGCCCAGGCGGTTTACGTGTTCGGATTGAGGCTATGGGATTCGGTCCCTTTTTTGAGGCTGTCCGCATGGTTGGGGAAACCTTGAAAGTGATGGCAGTGATAGAGGTGTGCAGGGAGTTTTGCTGGGATACTACTCACACCTTTCACTTCAGTTAGGGAGAGATCACCGTCACGCCCACAGACTTTACGGCTATCACGGGGCTGAGGTTCATCACGACCCCTCTACCATTTGACGAGAGTTTGGCGGGTAGACCAAAGTACCGACAGGCTTTGTTGGGTGTCGACACAGACCAGGGGGGAGGTGTGAAGGGCTATGGAGTGGAGGCTGGCAAGGTGCACAGCTTGTGGTGTCGGCGATAGAAGCCTTTGGGAGAGGGGAGTATGATTTGGACTGCTTGGTCCGACTGTTCTTGTGGTACAGCTTTTTCGAGCTTCTTTTTCCCAGTGGGGCCACCGTCTGTAGGTATTCACTGCTAGAGGCTTTTGAGGACTTGGCTCAGGTGAGCAAGATCTCTTGGGGTGGAGCCAGCTTGGCCAAGGTGTACAGGGCTTTGGATCACTGCTCGAAGGCTAGCTCGTCGGCATTTGACGGGTTCCAGTTTGCCTTTGAGGTACTACTCTTGTTATTCTTTCGCTTGTTCGTCACAAATTCTGATTTGCACACTTCTAAATTGATTCCCTTTACCATATGTACAGGTGTGGGTGTACGAGATCTTCGGCGTCGCCCTTTTCAGTTGGAGATAGGCGATAACAAGGCGGTTCCTATCATGTCCTTCTGGTGCAAGAGTAACAGGCGGGCTCCCCATAGGGTCAAGGATAGGAGGACCGTGGATGCTGCTGACTTGAGGAGGGTGTTTTCGAGGCCCACACCCATTGGGGTGGTGTTCTATCCATGGAGTGCGGCTAATGAGCATTATGTCAGTTATGCTACTGAGTTGACTGCCTCTCGGGTTCTGTTGGTGGATCTGCGTGGCGACGCCATGTATCTGGGTGTGTGGGTGGCTCGTCAGCATAGGGTTGGTGCCTTGCCATGGGTTCCCCATGATCCTCCTCAGGACATGCTTCGTTCGGCTAGACTGAAGACCTTCCTGACTCCGACTCCGGCAGAGCATTATAGGGGTAGTGATGATTACGACGGCTTCGTACGAACACGTCTGATCAGCCCACAGGTACGGGCTAGGATTTTGTCGGGGGAGGGATCGAGGTCGGCCCAATATGTTGGTCGGAGTCGGCCTTTGGTTGACATGCCTCTTCGTTCGAGCAGTGTCAGAGTAGTGCGAGGTTGCCGGGAGGAGGAGATCAGCTTGGAGCCGATATATGCAGATATCGCTGAGGAGCCATTCGTTCCACCGCCTGATGCCGGGGTATGAATTATCATTCTGTCTCAGATCTAACCCATGCACACACACTTTTTGCTTTTTTGTTCTCATTTATCGCCCTTGGCCCATCCAGGTGACTCGGGAGGCATATGTCCGATCTGTTCGGCGGGAGAACATCCTCATACGCTTATTAAGAGAGGCGTATCATTCTTGCACCTGTCAGAGGGAGGATGTCGTCATACCACAGCATCGAGAGCGTTCTCCTGCTGAGGCTGGTGTAGACACCCCGCCTTGGACCTCTCACCCCGATTGCATACATAGCATTTTTACTTTACTTGTTTTTGTTAATTTATGTTAGTTCGGTTAAGTTCTTAACTGATTCCATCAGTTTTGGACTAAACTGCACAGCAGAGTTAACTTTCTAGTCCATTCTGTCAAAATCGCCATTTTGAAGTCGCGCGCCTCCGCCCTTTGAGGCCAGAAGCGCGCGCCTCCCGCCGACTATACGGGATGCGCGCGCGTCTGGGCGTGTCAGTTACAGATTCTGTCCAAGAATCTCTCCCTTGCTCATTTTATATGATTTTTCCCGGGAAACTGATCTTGGTGACTCCGTCTTGGCACCAAAAACATCCCCTTTCAACTATAAAAACCCCTCCAATCCACCATTGGAAGGGGATCTCTTTTCCATCTCTTTTGGATCTATTTTACCTCTCTTGGACCTCATTTTTTAGACTTGAATTTTCTCTATACACACACTATACATAATTCTCTACACAAATTCTCCCAACAAGAGTTCTTCGTAACAAGACTCTACATAAAATTGTTCTACAACAATTTCTCCACAACAAAACACCATTTTCAAGTCCACGTTTGAAGTCCTCTTCTTAAGGTACAACTTCATTTTTCTTCTATTTTCTTCTTCTTAAATGTATGTGTTAGTACCCGATCTGAAAATGAGTTTATTAGGGCTTTCCCAAATATATAAGGACTTTATAGGAATTAGAAACCTTGCAAAGACTTGTCCCGGATTCCCAAAATATGTCTCATTATTCTAGAGCACCCTAAATATGGTCAAAATATGGTTTCCTTAAACCATGCAGAAACCCTAGCTTAGGAATCACGTCAGCCCGCAACCTTGGCCACGCGGCCAACCTTGCTGCGCCTCCGACCTTGGCCACGCGGCCACTCTTGTCGCCGTCTTCAATCATGGCCAGGCGGCCAACCTTGCTCCGGATGATCCTGACCGTCAGATCTTCCCCTCAGTATACTATATAAATCCATTCCATCCCATTGGTTAAGGATCCCAATTTTGAGAGCTTTAAGTCCGAATTTTAGAGTTCTTAAACACAATTTTCTCCCTAATTAAGCATTCAAACACTCAAGGAGATCAAGGTTTATTTCTTGCCAACATAGGTAAGTTTTCTAACTTTTTCATCATGTTCTTGCATCATTTTTAATGTAGATCTTTAATATTCATGTTCTTTCATGTTTATTCATAGTTTCTTCATATTCCTTGCATGTTCATTCATATGTTCATAATATGTTCTTCGCATGTTCATCATATTCATAGATTAAAACCTTATTTATGCTATATTTAGGGTTGCGATCTTCATAATTACATGTTATTTCATAGCCGATGATGATATAGGGTTCATCAACCCAAGGAAGATCTAGGAACTACTACTAAACCCTAAACTTTAGGTAAATTCCCCCCTCATTATGCATGATCCCGATTCTTCTGCCTATTCTAAATTCTTCTCGAACTACGCTGACCTGAGCTTCTCACATTGAGAGGAACGTAGGCAATCTTCGGATCCGGTCTCAATCATTAACACAATACTAACACCGCATCATGATAGAAAGACCGATCAATTCGGGCAATAGGAGTGATAATGTAAATATTCTTCTCTTGTTGTAATTTGACCCCCGAACCCACTAAAATGCTTTTTTCAATGTTTTGGCTATAATTAAAACGGCGTGGCGACTCTCATAATTTTAATGTCGTTATGAATATTTCCTTCTATAAATTAAAATAATCACAAGATACTTCCCATGCGTCGCTTCATCGGAAAGGGGTATTCACAGTGGCGACTCTGCTGGGGACTGCTTTGAAACTTTTTCAAACTTAGTGGGTCTAACTTTCGTCACATCATGATGCTTGCCATGTTTACACATGCACACACTTGCCATGTTTACACGTGCACACACCTGCCATGTTTACACGTGCACACGCCTGCCATGTTTACACGTGCACACACTAGCCATGTTTACACATGCACACACTTGCCATGTTTACACGTGCACACACCTGCCAAGTTTGCACATGCACACACCTGCCATGTTTACACATGCACACACCTGCCATATTTACACATGCACACACCTGCCATGTTTACACATGCACACTTGCCATGTTTTTACGTGCCCCCTACAGTTAAGCCACGTTTACACATGCACCCGCGCACTCTGCCATGTTAATACTTGTACCTTGTACCTTGTACCATGTACCCTTGTTATCTTCGCTTTAGTATTAGGGTCAAACAAAACTATGCTATGCTCCCTTGTACATTATTCCCTCTCTCTCTCTCTCTCTCTCTCTCATGCATTGCATCGCGTCATTCAAACGTTCAAAACTTCTCTCTTTTCTCCCTAAAAAGAATTAGTTTCTTGCCTCACACTACCACTAGTCCGTGTCAGCACTGCACAGGTCCCCATTACCCGGAGTATTCGATGTGCAGGAATTTGTGCGCTACTGTCGCACTCTTTTCGAGTCACTCATCTATTCCACTCACCGTATACGGTGGGAACCTTTTACCTAACCCATGTCAACCCACACTAGTGTAGGTAACACACCTAGGTTTTGACCGGTTGGTTTGGCTAGCTTTTCCTTAATAGTCAATTAACGTGCTGTCCATGTCAGTCATCCCCAAGTCAATGATGAATCGAGATCTTTTTGAGAGGAAGTGCACAAAAAATTGATTTCCCTACAAGGGACGTGCCATAGTAAGATGAGTGTCTGTTGTCAATATCTCCGCTCATCATTAACTTGTGTAGGATGCAACATAGACATCACGTTAAATGCCTTTAAGGAAGGGTTAGTCGTAGGATCCGATGGTTGGTGGAAGCTGCTTGCCCTATAGGACCCTCACCCAAATTGTCCGTTTGGGGGTGTGCAATGCAGGTTAAAAACGAAGGGCCTATAGACGTAGTGATGTCCTCCACTAATCGTAGTCTTCTAACTAGTTGCCAAAAAAGGGGTACCCCTTCCAACCAATTAGGATGTAAATAATGTATGTTTTTGTAAATTAAAATATACTTTGCATGATCCTTCCCCCTCTCCTAAAAGCTTCATTGCCCTTCAACCTTCCAGCAAAGAACGTTTGGATCCGCTCGGGTGGTCGACTACAACGTGAAGCTTCTACTCCGTCCACGTTCTCAGTCTCGTCATCAGCAATGTCAACTCCCGCTTCCTCTTCAGCCTCTGTCCCTCCTACTAGTGCCGCCGAGATCAACACCGAGACCACTCTCAATAGTATTCCCCCAAGCCTCCAGAACTTCCTCGCCGGTCTCGAAGCCAAGATCAAGAATCTCGAGGAAAGTAACAAGATTTTGGAAGACCAGAACCAACTGTTGAAGGACCACATTCAGCAAAAGGGGACTAGAATGGTGCCCGATGGTAAGAATTTCATTTATGTCGAGGATGAAGAGGTCAATACCAACTGTCCCTCCAACACTAATGCCACTATATTCCCATTCCCAAGCTACCGTAATGTTCCACCTCCTTCTCTCTACACCCAACAAGGATTCACTACCATGAGCAAGAACAAGGCTGTCTATGAACCTTCCCCTGAACTGCTTGGTGGCTACCTCTCTGCTAGCAAACGACCCGCACCCTCGTTGCCTCTGAGTATTGTGATGGCCGCTACTACTACCTCCACTACTCCTCCCGTCATTCTATCAGAATCTATCCCCGATATCTCCAATCACCCTATGGTCACGGCCATGCAAGAGCAAATGCGCAAGTTGATCGAGACCGTGGATAAGCAAAGTGCACCGACTACCAAGACAATCAACCCTATCCAAGTGGAGGCTCTCCCCAAAGATTTCAAGATGCCTAAAGTGGCGATGTTTCATGGTGACTCGTGTCCTAAGACTCATTTGGATAGTTATGTGTTGGCCATGAGGGCTCGTGACTGCACCAACGAACAAATGGCTCGCGTATTCCATAGCACTTTGGATGGTATAGCTCTGCGTTGGTTCTTGGGGCTAGAACCAGGCGAGAGGCAAACTTGGGATAAAATTAGTGTCGTTGTCTGTGAGAAGAATCAAGCTAACTTGGATTGTCATGTGAATCGAACGTATCTTGAGAACACTATGAAAAAGCCCAGCAAGGCTATTTATGATTTTTACAAGAGGTGGAATCATCGGTTGTGCGAGGTCCAATACCCACCAAAAGCAAAGGAACAGAAACAGATATTCTACAAATGTTTATTACCTGAGATGAAAGCAGCCATCGGCAATGGTTATTTCCCTGACTTGCGGGAAATAGTTGACGCCAGAGTAAGGTACGAAGCAGGGTTCACCGGGATTGTGCCGCCAAAGGAAATTCCAAAGACCAACAACAACAACTCCTTCCGCTACAAGGTTCCTACTGCGCCTGCGCCTCCTAGGGGTGGAAAGGAGGCCGTCGGCCAAGTGAATATGGTCCAAAATGAGGTCCCGCTAGATGTCCAAGCCATAACAAGGAATGGGGCTCCACAACAGAGGGAGTATTTTGATGATTTTGGTATGCCCATGGGGAAGGTCTTTGACGTGTTAGTCAAGAGAGGTCTCATTAAGCCGCTAGAGAATTACCAACCCACCAACCCAAGGACTGACTTAGATGCATCCAAATTCTGCCAATACCACAAGTACATTGGGCACACGACAGATGGGTGTATCCAATTGAAGCGCGTAGTTCAAGGGTTGATCAATGACAAGAAGATTGAGAAGCCGAAGGGTCCCAATGTGTTGAAGAACCCTCTTCCTAACAATGGGGGTGGGGTGAATATGGTGCAAACATGCGAGATCAATATCCTAGAGCTCATGGATACCTTTGACAAGATAGGGCTCATGATGGTGGATATCTTCATGGCATTGGCGACGTTAGAAATTCTTGAACCATTAGAAGGACACCTCCCCCGCCTTGGTTGCGATTTGTCAAAGTTTTGCCACTACCACAAGTGCACCGGTCACACTACCGAAGAATGCTTTGAACTCAAGAAAGCCGTGCAAGAGCTCATCCACAAGGGAGTTGTCAAAGACCCTAGAGATTATGTAGCTAGCAATGTACTCATGGTAGAACTTAGCGAGATCACTGATCTGGCCGAGCCTGTTGTGGCGGACTGTGATGAGATGGGTTGTATTTCAATGATTAATAAATAACCTTCTTGCTACTTATTGTCTTTAGAAGAACTAGTTAGTGAAGTCGAATCTCTAGAGGAATAGAGTCCCAAACCCTCTCAACCTCTTTCTTGGGCCGAAATCTTTGAGGAGGCCGAAAGGACCGAAGTTTCGCCCCCTTGTCGTGACACGCCATTGTCTTTGGAGGAGCTACGTGTAGAAGTTTGTCTCCTTACAAGATCCGGTCAAGTGTACCAATCCGACCCAAAAGGTGCAAAGAAAATCTTTGGAAAGGAACCCGAGCAAGCCGACCTTGACAAAGAAGACCCTATCCTCACTCAACTCAAACAAACCCAAGCCCATATTTCACTATGGTCCCTACTCACCTCCTCCCTAGCCCATCGCCTCATGCTCGAGCAAAACCTCGCCGCTACTATGGTCCCGTCAAACACTACCCCAGAGAACGTCACGCACATGATTGGTAATATCCACTACGGGAACATCATCACATTCTCAGAGCTAGACAAGCCAATATTCGGAGTTGATCATAATGAGCCTTTATACATCACTGTCGAGGTAAATGGCAAGAAAATTCCCCGTGTATTCATTGATAATGGTTCTGCTATTAACATCTTGCTGTCAAGGATGATGGATGTAGTCGGTGTCCATGGTGTGGACTTGAGCCCGTCTAAGCAAACAATCAAAGCTTATGACTCAACCTGTCGCGCGGTTATAGGCGTTGTCACCCTGCCCATCACAATCGGAACCAAAATCCTACCCACCGAATTCCATGTCATAGACATTCCCGCAACCTTCTCACACCTGCTCGGACGGCCATGGTTACACCAGTCAGGTGCAGTTCCCTCCTCCTTGCACCAATGTATTAAATTTCAATCCGGTAATGAGGTGACAGTTGTCTACAGTGATTTAATAACGGCCCAAGGGACGGACACCAAGGGAGTTCCTGTCTTACAGATTCAGCATGGGGAAGAGAGCAGACTCTTCAACGGTTTTGAAATAGTGGCCCAAGCACAGATCTGCGCCATTGACCTTACCAGGGCTTCAGATAGGGTGTCACCTATTGTGAGGATGCTACAAAATATGGGCTTCATACCGGGGCTGGGGCTAGGTAAGAACATGGAAAGTCCCACAAGTCTGGTTAAAGAGATTGATCACCGAGGATTGTTCGGTCTTGGGTATACTCTCACTCCCGAAAACAAAGCAGAACAGAAAGGATAGAGTTCCTTAGAAAGTGGGGCTTTCTCATTAAAAGCCTGAAATGCGACCATACCGCCTTTCCCTTAATAGTTACTCGATAAGGAGGGCAAGGAGTTTTCGTGTTTCGAGTTCGCAGAGCCATGGTTTGACCACACCGGTAAGTTGCAGAAAGGGTTCGAGATTTTCAGAGATGTGGAATTCGATCGGTCCAACATGAAGCTGGCTTACATGGAATAAGACAAAGCAACGGGCAGAGTTAGAACCATCAGGCATGAGTACTCCGCCAAGGTTGCAGATGACTTGGCAGATCAACTTGAAGCCGCAACCCTTGACAAGCCGACAGCAGAAACTGCAGAAGCGCCGAGAATGACTGAGACGTGGGACGGCCAATATCTGCTTCAGCATCTGGGTAATCTGGGGCTCGACGGCGACATGGTAGCCGCTCTTGGAGATGAATCAGAGAAATACGTAGATCCAAGGACATTGGTGGTACCCATGGGGGACAAGCTCAAGAATTGGTGCATCATTGGGGAACTATAGCAACTCCGGAATTTATGGTGGGGACATTGGGGCTTACTCCTTCTCCTGTCACCACTCCTTCAGCATCTCCTGTCACTCACCCAAAATCCCCGTCCCCAGAGTCTAGTGTTTTACATTTTGAATTTGAGCCTTCCTCTAAGTCTGACGACATTACGTCCGAAGACTATGATCTTGTTGCAAACGCTATTTTTCCTTTTGCCATGAATGAAACCCTTGACCTTTCCGAGTATCCCTCTATAGTCACTCTTTTAACTGATAAATTGGCTAATAATCAACTTAATGATACACACTTAGCTAATAATGATTCATTAGAAGAGGCAGACACATACAAATTAAATAACGAATACACTAAAGAAATCTCAGAACATGTTATCAATCAAAACGCGTCTCGAGCCCAAGCTGCCGATGAGGTGTTAACATGTGTGAATTTGGGAATCGGAGCCGAGCCAAAGGAGACACAGCCCGAGGATATCTTCAACGGAAAAGGCCAGGTCGAGACAACCGAGGAGGACCAAGAAGCGACCCCCTCCACAACCTCGTGGAGGACCATCAGTCGGCGAGTTCGAGCCGTGTTGAGAATGCAGTCTCCTCGGAACAAAGCCGAAAAGGAAGAACTCACCAAGTTACTGCAATACCTCAATCATTTTACAACAGTGGGGGAACCGACAGTCAGAGAAATAGAAAGGGCCCGCGACCAAGAATGGAGTACGAGATGTGAGTTCGTGTTATGCTGCCTCAAGGAGTACCTCGCGAATACCCCAATCCTGCACCCGGCACATGGGAATGAACTTCGGACCCCAACACCAACGACAGAATCGTGGCCCTCGCGCCAGGAAAAGAAAAATCATGAAAAACTGCAAAGTTTTTGGAAAAATACCCCTTCTCAGTCCACCGATACACAAGAATAGGGACCCCTTTCGCAAAATTGTTCGACCAACTGAGACAAATGGGCAAGATGCAGCCTCTAGGAGAACATTCACTCCTCTCCGAATTACCACCCCTTCAACCATTTGAACCTACCAAAAGTTTCTCTTACCACCAAGACGAAGGCCACGACACCAACGACTGTGTCGCTCTACAAAGAGAATCCAAGGCTTGATGGATGAGAACATGCTCACCAGCGTGAGAGGATTTTGGTTCTATAGGGAAAGCAAAAACTTAGAACTCCTCGGTTGCTACGAATAGAGCCTTATGTGAGGAACGGCCCAGAGGTACTCTCGCACTGACTGCAGAAACGATTCAAGACATCTCAAGAGAAATAGAGGATTTGAAGCAACGTGTCGACGCAATGACCAAAGCTCGAGCGCGCCACAAGACTAGACAGAATGGCATATTTGGATGGCAGCCCGCTCAAGGAACCAGTCAGCATCAGCAAGCTCAGACGCTACTACGACTAGTACAAAACCCCCTCTCTCAAAAAAAAAAAAAAATGTTTACTACGCAAAAAGAAAGCCCGATAGACTGAAAACCCGCAAAGGGCGGTCTATGCAAAATAAGGGTGCATACAAAGCTCGCTAGATCGAAAACCCGCAAGGGCGGTCTAGGCAAAGTTAGAGCATTCCCCCTTCTATCTTCCCTTTCTCTAAAAATCATTCTAGTCCGACTGGAGTAAACTACGGTGACCTGAGCCCCTTAGTCCTATTTGTAAAAGGGGAACGTAGGTAGCCTTTCAAAAGGTGCGGTCTAAAAAACAAATAAACATCCAAATCCTGTCACAAAGCAATAAAGATAGAAGTTGTATTTTCTGAAACCAAAACCTTTTGTTTCCATAGTCATTGCATGTTAACACTTATTTGATGAGTCTAAGCTTGACATACATTTTGAATAAATAACCTATTCTGAAATTTAGACTAAAACGTAAAATAAGACATAAATTAAAACTAATGTGTCTACAATGACTATGGAAGAATGCTCGGAACTACCCCTTAGAACACTTGTGCCCTCGGTCTCCTTTCTTCTTGCTTTGTCCATGGCAACCTTCTTCTTCTTAGGTTTCTTACAAAATCTCCTCTCAAACTCGCTAACACCTTTAGCCTTGCCATTAGGAGCCTCTTCGCCCTTCCTCTTATTTGACGTCCCCACTTCTTCTCCGCTTCCATTGGCCACGCTTTTTCTCATCCTCCTCTCATAAGCCACAACCTCTTCACTCTCAATGAAAAACTTGGAGCACAGGATCCCAAAATAGTGCCCCTTAGGGTCTCTAAGTCTGCTCTGCATGCCCAAGTCTCCCCATATACCAATCCAAGTACTCTCGTGACAGGTAGGTGTTGCTAGAGGAGTGATGAAGGTCCTACGGCTAAAACCGGCCTCGCCCCATATCTGAGAGAGAAGGACCGAAGTACTGTCATCCAACTGAAGTATCCCAAAAGGAAAATCATCTCTCTCCTTGTCCCAACCCTCCGGG
>JAOWBW010000375.1:771569-809825 GCA_026119855.1 Campanula takesimana
TTTTTTTACCAAAAAATTATAAATACAATTTTAAAATAAATCTCATATTTGGAATTGATTTAATTAAAAAATTCAATAAAACCTTTAGTATTTTTAATATATTAATATTTAAAAGAAAAGAATTAATAGATGAGAGGGAAGTACACAGTGGTGTAGGATCATTGGCTTGAAAAGGGAAGCGGATATAATCGGCATATCTTACGTCTAACTTGAGGTTTATTAGATTGAAATTTAAAAATTAAAATTTAAATAATTTACATTTTTTTTACTTAGATTAAATTTTTATGACTGTGAATAAGGAATATGAACAATTAAATGGCAGGCTTTCTAATTCGCATGGATGAGCCCTCTTCAAGCCATTCAAATTCAAATTTCACTTGTAGGCTAAGGCTTGTTCAAGCCAATCAATTCACCAATTTAGATTTGAGATGATTTTGTGATGAAGGGTATCTTTATTAAGCTTATAATCGAATAACTTCCAACCAAGTCACATGGAAATTCCAACTAAGACAACTATGACACATTTAAAATTTTAATGATTTAATACTATCCAAAATTTGATTTAACCAAAATTTGTCTACATTTAAAATTATAATGATTCGATACTATCCATAATTTGATTTAACTAAAATTTGACAAATGATATACTCCTCCCTCCGTCCCAAAATGATCTTCTCATTTGCTATTTTTCATTGTCCCAAAAGTTCTTCTTATTTCTATAATTTAGGCTTAAATGTTCATAAACACAACATGGCTAGTGAAGCAAGTGTTTCTATACTTAATAAAGTTTGAATAGACAAATGTGAATATCATTTTGGGACAGATTGAGTAGTATTAGCCTCTTAATAAGATTTGATTTGTTGAGATAATTATCTTTTATAAAATAAAGAGAAACTGAATTTGAAAATTCTTTGTAGTAGATGGCTTTCTTCATGCTTGGCACTTATTTATACTCCTCCTGTCTTAGAAAGATAGTCTCATTTTGATTTTTTATGGTAAAAAAAAATAAACTTTGACCAACCATTGTTGACAATCTAATCATTCTAGTGAAATTCTAAAATTTGTAACTGATAAATCATTAGTGATTTATTAATAACAATTTTTATAATTTCATTGTGATCATTAAATTGACACCAATATGTGGTAAATTTTATTTTGTTGACTATAAAAAATCAAAATGAGATGATCTTTCTGAGACTGAGGGAGTATTAGGTAAATAAATCTCAAATTTTAAATAAGTATTTTGAATGACCTTTGATGTTGATGTAAATCTCACTTGTCAACCTTGAGAACATGATAATGCACAAACATTGAACTCCAACATAAACACATTACACGCTCAGAAAAAAAATTGAATAGGAGAAATAAAATGAAGAATTTGGAATCACCTCGTAGATGGTTTAAAATTTTTAATTGACTGAATGAAATGAAGAATAAAATAGAGATGATTGTGAGAGGGGGAAAAAAATCTAACATCAAAATGGACAAATTCCTAATATTGATTCAATGCAATTTCAAATGATTTTGATTTGGGGTTTAAATTTGGATAGGAATAAATTATGAAATCGTCTATTTGAATATAGTAGTTTTTGCATTATTAAAATTTCAAATAATTTTTTTTTATTCTATTAGATTAAAAATGAATGTTAAAATATTCCCTTCAATAAGTCTTGAATACATTATCCAATAAAACGAAGCCACATGGACTTCCACGTCATAATTCCACGTGGGTGAATGTGGAAGCATGAAATGTTTCTGCTTTTATATATTATATAGATGGTTGAATTATTACTTTTTCTACACATGTGTTACAATTATGTATAAACACTGTTACATATAAGTAACAACACGTTCGTTACATTTTAGTTGTAATAAGTATTACTTTTGGCAAACGAAGAAAACATAAAAAAAACACTATTACTTTTTCTGTATATATGTATTAATTTTATGTATACAAACTGTTACATTTAGTTATAGTAACTATTACTTTTGACAAACGAAAAAAAAAAACAAAAAAAGGACCTATGAGAGCGACTGCCACGTGGCAGAGGGTCGCCCCCTGGGTAATGGAGCCGGGTCGTGGGTCAGGTGGGCCCCGGTCAAAAAAACTGTGTCATGGATGAGACGGGTCTTCCATGTGTGCCACGCAAGTTTTTGTCATCGAAAATTGGGTTTGTCTAATACTTTAATTTCGAATTAGTCCTACTTTGCACCTTTTGTCTATTGCAGCTGCACCACTACTACTACTGTTGCTGCTGCACCACCCCCAAACCACCACTATAACCACAACACTGCATTCGCCACCATACCACACCACACCACCACCATAACCATCACTTTCAATCCACAGACTCATACAATTCAGAACCACCAACATTTTTTTTATTAATATGGGTTTCGGCTGTTGAAAAATAAACTTGTTTTATTTTTATTTAAGTCATTTTTGTCATGTGTCCAATTCACTTGGCCTGTGTCCGTTAAAATCCGAACTGCATGTTCACATTGCTGGGTACATGTATGGGATTAGTATAGCATTAAATTTAGAAGTCTTATCTAAATGTATTGGAGTCTAGAATAGTCTTGGGTCTGCTATAAATAGCCATGTACTTTGGACATTTGAATGTAAGTGGAAATAAAATCATATTGAGTACTCTGTAATATGCTCTCCACTTCCATCTTAGAATTTCCTCTTCCAAAATCTCTATCGCTTCCGCTTATATTTTTTCAACAGAGTGGTATCAGAGCTTGAGGTTCTCTTGTCCTCTTGCTTGTAAGAAGATGGCGAACGGTGTGGCGAATTGGCAAATGCCCCGTTTAACCAAAGATAACTATCAAATTGGTGTATTCGTATTAAGGCGATTCTTGGAGCAAGCGATGTGTGGGATGTTGTTGAGAACGAGTATGTGGTGCCCGAAAATGAAGCCGCCTTGAATCAAGCCCAAAGGGAGGCGCTTCAAGTCTTGAAGAAGAAGGATTCTAAGGCGATTGCAATCATTCATCAATGTTTGGATGATGATATGTTGCAAAAGTTGCCACCGCCAATACTTCAAAGCAAATGTGGGAAGCTCTCAAGAGTGCTCATGGTGGAGTCGATAAGGTGAAGAAAGTGCGACTTCAAACTTTAAGAGGTGAGTTTGAAGCTTTACATATGAAGGAGTGTGAATCAATTTCAGATTATTTCTCGAGAGTCTTGACCGTCGTGAATCAATTGAAGACTTATGGTGAAGAGATGCTTGATTTACGCGTGATTGAAAAAGTTCTTCGTTCACTAGTTTCCAAGTTTGACTACATAGTTGTAGCAATTGAAGAGTCCAAGAATTTGGACACCATGACAGTAGATGAGCTTATGGGATCATTGTTAGCCCATGAGGAGAGGCTTTGCAAGAAAAATCAAGAGCCGTTGGAGCATGCACTACAATCCAAGCTTTCTCTTGGAGGCAGTCGACAAGAAATTAGAGGACGTGTATAAGGAATATTATATATTCCTAAGTATATTTTGTAAATATCTTTTAGATATTAACCTAGATATTGTATATCATTAGAAGATTGTTTCTTGTACAACAAGCTAGACTAGATCTAGAACTTTCTATGTAACCCTATAAATATGTAACCTATTGTTCATAATAAACTTGAGTCTTTCATATTATTCTTCTCTACCATGTATGAATTGACTTCGTCTAACCCTCTTAAATCATAATATGGTATCAGAGCAAAAAGATCCATAAATGGACTTCTCCACCAAAACCCTAGAGGCAAAACCCTAGCCGCCTCACCCCACTAGCTTCCGCCACCAACCGATAAAACCACCACCCTCCAAACACCACCAACTCAATCGGCTACCACCCCCTAGCCGAAACCATCTTCTCCTCCACCACACTAAAGATTCGCCCCATCCACCATCACACTCAAGCCGTCACCCACCATTAAAACCCCACCCTCCTTGGCAAAACCTTCATAGCCTTTCCTCAACTCTCTCAAACCCTTGCCAAAACCTTCACGGCAAAAACAGCCCCAAAATACTCAGAAACTGCAGCAACTTAAACCAGAAAATTCCCCGGACTAGAGACCTGAAAATCCCGATCTACACCAATAGGATCGAAGCCCTATCTCTTAGCAAAACCCAGGAGAAAAAATCACCCCGATCGGACCACAAACGAAGCGGGATTCGCCCTTTCAAAACTGCTGCAACATGACATACTGGAATCTTCCCCTTTTTCACTGTTTATGTTTACGACAAACACCCTCCTTGTCGAAACCCTAGAGGCAAACCCTCCTAGCCTCACCTAAACATAACCTCACCTCTAACCTCCTCCCCACCATGACAACCCACCACCACACACCACCCTCGGCTAACCCTTCCCCTTTACTAGCCGAAACCCTTCATTTTTTTTTCATTCTCTCAAAACCTCTCAAAACCCTAACGGCCAACCCACAGCCGCCTCCCTCAAAACACCACCTCCTCCATCCTTGAAACACCACTTGGTAAAACCCTAGTCAAGCCAAGAACCCCCTGTCCCTAGTCCCTCCCCCACGCCATCCTCTTCTCACCGATCACACACCCTCGGCAACCCCTCTTTGCCGAAACCCTAGAGGCAACCCTACTCGCCTTGACAGACCTACACCCCAACTTTCCTACACCATCCACCCCCTCCATCTCACCCGCTCCGGCTACACCCACAGCCGCACCCCCTCCTCAAACAGGACGATCTACACCACAACTTACCCCCTCCTCCACAACTCCGGCTAAAACCCTAAGCCGCCAGGACACCTCATCCCCCTCCTTCATCAATCCCTTCCAGACAACCCCCTAAACAGCCCGCCCGGACTCCCCTAACCGCCCGTCCAGATCACCTACACAACCTGCCCGAACCCTCACCAAACACCCGGCCGGACCCTCTTCAATACCCGTCCGAACAACCTCCACAACCCGTTCTTTTCAGGCAAAAAACCCTAACTGCCGTCCCACCCTCGGTACAACCCAATTACCGACACCCTTTCCTCTACCGCACTCACAACCTCATTCCCTACCGCATAACCTACCGCAAAACCTACCGCCTCCCCTACCGCAAAACCTACTGCAAAACCCTACTGCCGCCCCACCCTCGGCACCACCCAATTGCCGATGTTTTCATCAACTGCCCTCTCTGCCCCCCACCCCCTCATCTTCGGCAAACCCTCCTGCCGCACAACCCCACCACCATCTTACCTTCGGCAAACCCTCCTGCCGCCCAAAACTCAGCTAGCTCTCCACCAAACAATCGTCTTTCTGACGTAAAAACTCCAAAGGTACCACAACAAACCCGGTCTTTGTGACGACCAACTCTTCTCACACGTGAGGGGTACAACCCCTACAATGGTGACGACCAAGGTGACATCGCGTGCTTAAACCTTTGCCAAACTCATCACGGCAACATCACCTGCATCCGGGAACTCATCCACCTCTACTGATTCATCAAACCCGGTTCACCTCATGACTTTCCAAGATTGGACTTATCCAAGGATCGTCCATCTTGCGGGAGCGTATAAGGAATATTATATATTCCTAAGTATATTTTGTAAATATCTTTTAGATATTAACCTAGATATTGTATATCATTAGAAGATTGTTTCTTGTACAACAAGCTAGACTAGATCTAGAACTTTCTATGTAACCCTATAAATATGTAACCTATTGTTCATAATAAACTTGAGTCTTTCATATTATTCTTCTCTACCATGTATGAATTGACTTATTCTAACCCTCTTAAATCCTAATAACGTGGACGTGGATGCGGCCAAGGACGTGGACGCGGTCAAGGACGAGGAGAAAATCATCATTCCATCAATAGGGATGATAAGAATCGTGAAGGGTACCAACCAAGAGGACGTGGAAGAGGAAGTTATCAAAGGCAAAATGGAAGGAGGTATGATAAATCCAAAGTTAAGTGTTATTCTTGCAATGATTTTGGTCATTATGCTTGGGAATGCAATTCTGATCATGTAGAAGAAAAGGCAAATTTAGTGGAAGAAAAGGATGAGCTAACACCCACTTTGTTGTTGGCATATAAAGAAGGAGGTAATGAGAAAGATGTATGGTATCTTGACACTGGTGCTAGCAATCACATGTGGAGATAAAAAAATATTTTTGGAGCTTAATGAATCAGTGAATGGAAAAGTCACTTTTGGAGATTCATCTCAAATTTCGGTGAAAGGCAAAGGTAATATTTTAATTCGTTTGAAAAATAGAGAACACAGTTTCATCTCTAATATTTATTATGTGCCTAACTTGAAAAGTAACATTCTGAGTTTGGGTCAACTTTTGGAGAAGGGATATAATGTCATTATGATAAATGGGTGTCTTTCTTTAAGTGATTCATTTGGAAAGTTGGTGGCTAAAGTTCAAATGTCAAAGAACAGAATGTTTTTACTTAAAATTCAAAGTGACGTAGCTATGTGCTTGAAAGCTTGTGTTAAAGACTCTTCTTGGCTTTGGCACTTAAGGCTTGGGCACCTAAATTTTGGTGGAATGAAGTTGTTGACATCAAGAAGTATGGTGAATGGAATGCCAATTATTGATCACCCCGATCAAATTTGCGAAGGATGTCTTTTGGGCAAGCATTTTCGGAGAAGTTTTCCTAAAGAAGCAATGTCAAGAGCAACCAAGCCGCTTCAACTTGTTCACTCGGATGTGTGTGGACCCATCAAGCCGCTGTCGTTCGGTAAGAATAAATATTTTCTACTATTTATTGATGATTTTAGTCGCAAGACTTGGGTGTATTTTCTTAAAGAAAAATCAGAGGTATTTGGCATGTTTAAAAATCAAGGCATTAGTAGAGAAGGAAAGTGGCTATGAAATCAAGGCTCTTAGATCGGATCGAGGTGGTGAGTTCACTTCTAAAGAATTTGAGATTTTTTGTGAAGAAAATGGGATTCGTCGTTCTTTGACTGTTCCTAGATCACCCCAACAAAATGGGGTTGTGGAGCGAAAAAATAGAACTATTCTCAACATGGCTCGTAGTATGTTGAAAACTAAATCCATGCCGAAGGAGTTTTGGGTAGAGGCCGTGGATTGTGCTGTATATTTGTCTAATCGATGTCCAACTAGAAGGGTTGAAGATATGACTCCCCAAGAAGCATGGAGTGGAAGGAAGCCAAGCTTGTCACATTTACGTGTTTTTGGAAGTTTAGCCTATGCTCATGTTCCCGATGAGAAGAGATCCAAGTTAGATTACAAGAGTGAGAAATTTGTATTCATTGGATATGATTCAAGATCCAAGGGATAAAAGCTCTACAATCCAAGTAATGGGAAGATTATCATTAGCTGAGACGTTGTGTTCGATGAAGATGGAACGTGGAGTTGGGACAACCAACAAGAAGACTATAATTTCTTTCCTTTTCTTGAAGAGGAGGACGAAGAACAAATTCATGCCGAGGAGATCGACACACCACCTCCATCACCACAACCATCCGTCCATGAACAAAGAAGCCCAAGTTCATCCGAAGCAAGTTCAAGTCCTCCCCTTCACACAAGAAGACTTAGAGAGATTTATGAAGAAACTGAGGAGGTACATGATTTTGGTGATGTTAGTCTTTTTTGTCTTCTTGCAGATAGTGAACCAATAATTTTTGAAGAGGCAATAAAAGATGGCAAGTGGAAAACGGCTATGGATGAAGAGATTGCATCAATTAAGAAGAATGACACATGGGAGCTAACTTCACTTCCAAGAGGGCAAAAGGCTATTGGAGTTAAATGGGTGTACAAGGCAAAGAAAAATGCAAGAGGAGATGTGGAAAGATACAAAGCGAGGTTGGTCGCAAAAGGTTACAAGCAAAGGTATGGAATCGACTATGATGAAGTATTTGCACCCGTAGCAAGATTGGAGACAATTAGATTACTTGTATCTTTGGCGGCTCAAAATGGATGGAAGATTCAACAAATGGACGTCAAATCAGCGTTTTTGAATGGTGTTCTTGAAGAAGATGTCTACATTGAGCAACCCTTAGGCTATATCATCAAAGGAAAGGAAGACAGGGTATTGAAGCTAAAGAAGGCTTTATATGGGTTGAAGCAAGCTCCACGAGCTTGGAATAGTAGACTTGACAAGTATTTGCAAGGCAAGGATTTCAAAAAGTGTCCTCACGAGCATGCTCTCTATGCCAAGGCAAGTGGAAATGGAGATTTATTTTTTGTGTGTTTGTATGTGGATGATTTAATTTTCACGGGTAATAATCCAAGTATGTTCAAGGAGTTTAAGGAGGAGATGACTCGTGAATTTGAGATGACGGATATTGGTCTTATGTCTTACTATCTCGGAATTGAGGTAAAGCAAAGAAGTGATGGAATATTTATCTCCTAAGAGGGATATGCTAAAGGAGTTCTTGAAAAATTCAAGATGAATGATTCTAAGCCGGTCAATACTCCCGTGGAATGTGGAATCAAGTTGTTGAAAAATGATGAAGGTGAAGTGGTGGATTCTACTCTTTTCAAGAGCATAGTTGGAAGTCTGAGGTATCTAATGTGCACAAGGCCCGACATTCTTTATGGTGTTGGACTTATTAGTCGTTACATGGAAGCTCCTACTTCAACTCATTTGAAGGTGGCAAAGAGGATTCTACGTTACATCAAGAATACTGCCCATTATGGATTATTTTATCCATATTCTAATGATACGAAGCTTGTGGGATATTGTGATAGCGATTGGGCCGGAGATGTTGAAGATAGGAAGAGTACTACTGGATTTGTTTTTTATATGGGAGAGACGGCATTTGCGTGGAGTTCGAAGAAGCAACCTATTGTCACGCTGTCCACTTGTGAAGCTGAGTATGTTGCCGCCACTTCATGTGTTTGCCAAGCGATATGGCTTCGAAAATTGTTGGAAGAGCTTAATATGCCCCAAGAGAAGTCAACTGAAATTTTTATTGATAACAAGTCTGCAATAGCTCTGGCCAAGAATCCCGTGTTTCACGATCGTAGCAAGCATATTGATACAAGGTTCCATTTCATTAGAGAATGTGTTAACAAAGGAGAGGTGGAGCTCAAGTATGTGAAGACCCAAGACCAAGTTGCTGATATTTTCACAAAGCCCCTCAAGGAAGATGTTTTTCGAAAGTTAAGGAGCTTACTTGGGGTGAAACAAGTTTAAGGGGGGATGTTGAAAAATAAACTTGTTTTATTTTTATTTAATTCATTTTTGTCATGTGTCCAATTCACTTGGCCTGTGTCCGTTAAAATCCAAACTGCATGTTCACATTGCTGGGTACTTGTATGGGATTAGTATAGCATTAAATTTAGAAGTCTTATCTAAATGTATTGGAGTCTAGAATAGTCTTGGGTCTGCTATAAATAGCCATGTACTTTGGACATTTGAATGTAAGTGGAAATAAAATCATATTGAGTACTCTGTAATATGCTCTCCACTTCCATCTTAGAATTTCCTCTTCCAAAATCTCTATCGCTTCCGCTTATATTTTTTCAACATGGGCATCATCATATTGGAGAAGAGTTTTGGAGCTGACGGTAGTTTCATGGAGATGGAGTAGAACATATGGTCAAGCAACCTTGCTCGACTAAAACGTATTGCAACGGCTTTTACTTGCTCAGAGAAGATAGACGGGCTACTCTGTCTCGAATTACTAGAGCAGTGGTTATCATTGGAGAAGAAGCAACAACCATGATCGGAGGGTAGTGGGTAATATTGGTGTGTTATCCTTGTTAAGGGTTATAACTTTTTTTTTTTTTTTTTGTTATGGTCAGTTAGCAATGATACAAGAATGAGGTTTATGGCGTGAAAAAGGTTAATGATAAATTATAAACGTTATTCCTCATATATTTTCTATTTCTCTCTTTTGTAATTCTTTTCTAATTTTTTCCCTTCTCTGTAACAGATGCGATCCAAATACAATTGCGAAAATGGAAAAAGGAATCAAACTCTATTGATTGAACTTCAACTACAACGAAAATAGAGAAATAAGCTAGATAATCAACTACTAGCTAAACTATGAAGGAAATACTAGCTAAACTCAGCTATGGCTAAACTAAGGAGAAAGAGAAATAGCAATATCATCCCCCTTGATTCACGCCTCTTGTGCCTCTTTTATAGGGAAGCCCATGTGCAAGTTGTTGGAGATAACCGTCTCACGTGTCCACGTGGCCATGTGCTCTCAACAACCTCACGAGACTCTCACATGGTCAATTGACGAAATTACCACTAAGACCCTCCGTCTTGACTTTGCCACTACTTGACCATACTAACTACCACATTTAACTCTACCTCAATCAACACTTCTAATACTTCTTCCACTGACCGCGTATCACTTTCCTTTTCTGTTGACCGCACCATACACCTTCTACCTACCGCATTATTGTACTCCTTCCTCTTACCGCAGTTCCCCCCTTCCTCCTACCGCACACCCTACCGCACAAGGCTCCCTCCATTATAATCCACTCCCCTTAAATTTACCTTGTCCTCAAGGTAAGAAGTTAGGAAATTGAGCATCAATTATAGCCGCGTCCTCCCATGTTGAATCTTCCTCAGGTGCATTGGACCACTGAATTAACAGTTGTGGCACAGCTTTATTGCCCCGCTTGATCATTCTCCTATCTTTCAATAGCAAGGGTTGTACCAACAACTTGCCTTCAGCATTAGCCTTTGGTAATGAGGTAGAAACTGAAGCCTTGTGTCCCACTTTTCTTCAGTAGAGAAACATGAAAAACAGGATGAATTTGAGACTCTTGAGGAAGATCCAACTTATAAGCAGCCTTTCCCATTTTTTCAAGGATCTTGTAGGGGCCAAAATATTTAGCAGCCAACTTTTGATTTCCCCTTAACACCACTGAACTTTGCCTATAAGGCTGCAACTTTAAGAAAACCATGTTTCCCACATTAAACTCCCTCTCTGTTCTATTTCTATCACCGTACACCTTGTACCTGTTTTGAGCTTTAGCCAAGCTCTCCTTCAGAATGCCATTCAAGGTTTCTCGTTCCTTAAGAAACTTTCCCACTGCCTCCACTGTTGGTTCCTTATCAGTTGGAAGAATCATATGCCGTGGAGAGCAACCATATAAAGCTTGATAAGGGCTCATTCCTATAGAGGAGTGAATGGTTGTATTATACCACCACTCAGCTAGAGGTAACCATTTGAGCCATTCTCTTGGTCTCTGCCCAGTCATAGCCCTTAAGTAGGCTTCCAAACATCTATTAACCCTTTCAGTTTGTCCGTCACTCTGAGGGTGATAAGCAGTACTATGGTGGAGTTGTGTGCCAGTGAGATGAAAAAGCTCATGCCAAAATTGACTAAGGAATAGTCTGTCTCTATCACTGACAATAGATTTTGGGAGACCATGCAACTTGTAAATATGCTCCATGAAAGATTCAGCTAACTGTAAAGCATTGAATGGATGGGCAAGAGCCACAAAATGACTATATTTTGTCAATCTATCAACCACTACCCATATCACCTCCTTACCACCAGATTTAGGCAACCCTTCTATGAAGTCCATTGAGATATCTTCCCATACCTGACTTGGAATAGATAAGGGTTGTAACAAGCCGGGGTAATGCAAATTCTCCGTTTTGTTTCTTTGGCAATTGTCACACTCCTTCACCCAAGTTTTCACCTCTTCTCTAACACCAGGCCAATGGAAGTAGGCTTGTACTCTACCACAAGTTGCATCTCTACCTGAGTGTCCTCCATAAGTACCTTCATGTAACTCCTTGATGATTCTTTCTCTCAGCCCCTTCTGATTACCCACATAGATCTTTCCATTCCACTTCAATAATCCCTTAGAAAACTCCATCCTTGATTATTTGGAGCAGCCACGCTAGCTTGAGCTACATAGTCTACCACATCAGGATCTCCATCATAACTTGCCATCACTTCCTCAATCCAACTAGGATAAGAAACCGTAATCTTTTTGAGCTCTCCATTGGTTTCATTCATTCGAGACAAGGCATCAGCAACCTTATTTTCCACTCCCTTTTTGTAAACAATTTCATAGTCTAGACCCATGAGTTTGGCTAACCACTTTTGTTGTAAGAGGGTGGAAAGTCTTTGCTCCATAAAATACTTGATGCTTTGGTGATCTGTTTTGATTATAAAGTGCTTCCCCTGAACATACGATCTCCACTTGCTGACCACCATCATCACGACAAGTAACTCCTTTTCATAGGTAGATAATGCTTGAGTCTTAGCACTCAACCCCTTACTGAGGTAAGCAATGGGTCTTCCTTGCTGCATAAGGACCGCTCCAATGCCACAATTGCTAGCATCGGTTTCAATAATGAATGGAAGGTCAAAGTTAGGAGTTGCTAGCACCGGAGTGGTAGACATTGCCTCTTTGAGTAATTCAAAGGAAGATTGAGCATCCTCATTCCATGCAAAAGAGTTCTTCTTCAACAATTGGGTTAAAGGTTTGCTAATTTCTCCATAGCCCTTGACAAATCTCCTGTAGTATCCGGTCAACCCCAAGAAACCCCTTAGTTGCTTGACATTAGTAGGGGTAGGCCATTGTTTCATTGCTTCAGTATTTTGTGGATCGGCAGATACACCTTCCCCAGAAATAATGTGGCCCAAGTACTCCAACTGCGGTTGAGCAAAAGAGCACTTACTCAGCTTAGCATACAACTTATGTTGTCTCATCAACTCTAATACTTGTTGGAGAAGATGAATATGTTCTTCCATGATGTTGCTATATACAAGAATATCATCAAATAAGACCAAGACTCCCTTCCTGAGTAATGGTTCAAAAACCTCATTCATCAAAGCTTGAAAAGAAGCAGGGGCATTTGTAAGTCCAAATGGCATAACCTTGAACTCAAAGTGGCCGTGATGAGTTCTAAATGCCGTCTTGGAGATGTCCTCTGGGGCAACTCTAATCTGGTGATAACCCGACCGCAAATCAAGCTTAGAATACCATCTTGCCCCATGTAGCTCATCCAAAAGCTCTTCTATGATTGGTATGGGGAACTTGTCTTTCACTGTCATCTCATTGAGTTTTCTATAGTCAATACAAAGCCTCCATGATCCATCTTTTTTCAAAACCAAAAGAACAGGTGCAACAAAAGGGCTTTTGCTATATTGAATGATCCCACTCTCCAGCATCTCCTTGACTTGCTTCTCTATCTCATTCTTTTGAAAGTGTGGGACTCTATAAGGTCTTTGACAGCTAGGCAAGCTTCCTTCCTTCAAAGGAATTCTATGATCTTGTCTTCTAGGAGGAGGTAATCCCACTGGGTTCCCAAACACATCTTGGTACGATTGTATGACCATCTCTATAGGGATATCCACCTTGCCATTTTTCTCATCACCACTCATGTAAAACAAGTAACCCACCAAGCCTTCCTTAGTTTTCTTTATGAGTTTACTTAGTCCCTTATCACTAAGTAATCTCAATGAACCT
Source organism: Campanula takesimana (assembly GCA_026119855.1). Taxonomy (NCBI): domain Eukaryota; kingdom Viridiplantae; phylum Streptophyta; class Magnoliopsida; order Asterales; family Campanulaceae; genus Campanula; species Campanula takesimana. Next base: position 784,948 of record JAOWBW010000375.1, read on the forward strand.
TCTTCTCCAGTCCCCTTGAGTGTGATCTTTTTCTTACCTACCTGTAAGGTAATCTCCATCTTATTATAGTCCAGAGTCACAGGACTATAACATTTCAACCACTCCACTCCTAACACAATATCACATCCCCCCAAGGGTAGTACCCTCATATTTGCTTGAAACTTATGCCCTTGCATATCCCAACTGAAGTCACTGCAAATAGAATCACTTGATAGTCTATTCCCATCAGCCACGGTCACATTGAGTGGTACAGTTTGTACTACATCACTTCTCAACTTTGTTGCTGTGCCAGGATCAATAAAATTGTGGGTGGCACCACTATCAATAAGAATGGTAACCACCTGTTTGTTCACTTTCCCTTGTACTTTGATAGTATTATGAGTGGCCATCCCATTCAAGGCCAATACTGATATCTGACCCTCTCCCTCTTCTTCTTGTATTTCTTCCTCCTCACACATTTCATCTTCCTCCCATTCTTCCCCATATAACATATATAGTTTGGTTTTGCAAGTGTGACCCCTAGTGAATTTCTCATCACAATGAAAACAGAGACCCTTCTTCCTCCTTTCATTAATTTCGAAACTGGTGAGGGTTTTGATATTTGGGTTGGGCTTGGAATAAGATTGGGTATGGGTCATGGGTTGGGGTGGTTTGGTAAACTGATGGGTTTGGTAGGTTTTAGGTAAGGTTGTATATGGTTTGGGCTTATGGTCCTTGAGGTTCTGCTCAGCTTGTCTAGCCAACTCCATGGCTTCCTCTAAGCATGTGGGTTTGGACATATACACTGGACCTTTGATCTCCTCCTTTAGACCACTCCAAAAGCTGGATAAGTAATATTCATCACCTAAACCCCTTTGTTTCATGCCCACCAAGGCTTTAAGCTCCTCAAACTCATCTATATAAGCATCAACAGAAGTGGTTTGAGTGAGTTTATTGAATTCAGCTTGGGGATTCTTATGAACTCTTTGACCAAACTTGGATATTACATCGTTAACAAACATCATCCATGGAATTAACCCCTTCTCAACTTGGTAAAACTGGTACCAATGACTCGCCCTTCCTTCAAAGTGAGTGGAAGCATACTTAGCCTTCCTCAGATCCTCCATGGGATTGAATTCAAAGAATTGGTCACACTTAATGGCCCATCCCCTTGGATCAGACCCATCAAATCTGAGGAAATCCATTTTTGGGGGTTTGGCATTCCAAGGGCCATTCCAATTCTGGGGAATGAAATTTGGTGGGGTCATATAAGCATTGAATTGGTTCTGGTTTGGTATAAATGGTGGTAAGGGTGTTGGTTTTGGTTTTGTTGAAAAGCAAAATTGGGTGGTTTAGATTTGGTTGTGGTGGTGGTGGTATTGGATTGGGTTGATGATTTGGTTGGGGTGAATATGGTGGTTGATAATGGTTGGGCTGGGTAGGAGGTTGAGGTTGAGGCATGTGAGTGGTGAAACCTGGAGGTGCAGCATGGGTATTTGGTGTGGAAGAAAAATGATTGAAGTTCTGAGTATGAGCATACCTAGTATCTGGATCTGTATTACCCGTACCTCTGCTGGAAGTACCTCCATCTCCTTGATTTGTTTCGTCCATCGGCCTCTTCCCATTGTCCATCTGTGAGCAGATCTTCTCCAGCATAGACCTCATACCTCCCATCTCAGATTTGAGATCCAAGATGCTATTCCCCATCTCCGCCATGTTACCTTCAAATGCATCAAGCTTCCTTTCGATTCCTCCCGTCTTCACACCCAATTCCTCCATGTGTTTATCACTCCCTTCCAATCGCCTATCCAATTCCGCCCACCTTGTTTCTGCCATGATTATCAGAGTATGCAGAAGCAGCCGGGGATCGACTGCTCTGATACCAATTTGTAACAGATGTGATCCAAATACAATTGCGAAAATGGAAAAAGGAATCAAACTCTATTGATTGAACTTCAACTACAACGAAAATAGAGAAATAAGCTAGATAATCAACTACTAGCTAAACTATGAAGGAAATACTAGCTAAACTCAGCTATGGCTAAACTAAGGAGAAAGAGAAATAGCAATATCATCCCCCTTGATTCACGCCTCTTGTGCCTCTTTTATAGGGAAGCCCATGTGCAAGTTATTGGAGATAACCGCCTCACGTGTCCACGTGGCCATGTGCTCTCAACAACCTCACGAGACTCTCACATGGTCAATTGACGAAATTACCCCTAAGACCCTCCGTCTTGACTTTGCCACTACTTGACCATACTAACTACCACATTTAACTCTACCTCAATCAACACTTCTAATACTTCTTCCACTGACCGCGTATCACTTCCCTTTTCTGTTGACCGCACTCTTCTACCTTGACCGCACCATACACCTTCTACCTACCGCATTATTGTACTCCTTCCTCCTACCGCAGTTCCCCCCTTCCTCCTACCGCACACCCTACCGCACAAGGCTCCCTCCATTACATTCTCCTTTCAAACCCTAACTTCTTCTCTCTTTTTTCATACAGTTAATCTCTTTTTTCACACAATTAATTTTGTTCTCAATAACTTGATTGTGCGAATTCACTAATTCGTATCAATTGAATGTCATTTGGCTGATTCATAATAAATTGTGAGGACTTAAGTGTTTTTGCTGATTCATACAAATTGATTTATTGAAATTTGGTTATTCATTAAATTGAATAATTACATTAAAATGTTGAAGATCGATCAATCAATCGAGAGACGAGCCTAATTCAAGCATTCACAATTGAAAAATACAAAAAGCCTATGCGGCTTATGTGATTTTATTTGTGAACTCAAACAAATTTCTTCTTACCGAAACAAATTTCCAGATTAGGACTCGGGCAATAGACTATTACCAAGAGCAAAATCTTGTTTTATTTATCCATTGTTGTTCATCTCAACCGACTACATACTCCACGCCTCAAATCTATTAATTGTTATGGTCTCATATCTGTTATTCAAAACATGTAAATGAGATTTATCAAGGACGGCTTGATTAGAATAAACTCGAGATGTCATCCAAGTTTTTCCTCCCGCACCAGAAGTTTCTATAACCTAATGATCAATCAAGAACCTAAGAGAAAGCTTTATATCTGCTAAATCCACGTCTATGAACCCCTCCAAATGATGTTTTGTACAATAGATCGTTGAGTGAGGGGTTTTTAGCATCAGAGTACAATAGAACCTTGTACTAGTCATTGTCTTTAAACACTCTAAAGAAGGTAGCGGTGTATTCGTCTAAGTTCTTTGAAGCTAATGCTAGAAGCGCAAGGGGTCCTAGACCACATTTAACTTCTGACCCGTTAACGTTGCATACATCTTTGGCATTTTTTCCATTTTAGCTTAGATTAAATGGCTTCGCCTGATCCAAACATGAGAATGCAAATGTCACATAAACATCCACCTGAGAAATTCTATTAACTTCATTTTTATCTCCCGAATTGAGTGTTATGTTGTTCAACTCGACCTTCGTATCCCTTAGGCTGTCTAATTCTTCCATCGACCATTGTAATAATTTATTTCTTACTGAGATCAAGCCAAATGTGAACACTAGCCCATCCTTTTGCGACATATTCCTCAATGGTATCAAACTCCTTAATCCAGCCCCAAAAGACCCTCATGTTCTTAGTAGTAGGATTGTAAAATAACTTAAACGCGTAAAAGTTTCCATAATCTTATCGTTACTCTAGTTAACCATCAACGGATGTGTTACCTGGCACATGCACATCCTTCATGGTGTCATATGTTCCAGTCGTGTATTAATCAAATCTTGTCATGACAAGAATGTTCTTCAGAGCATGTTTTACGTTGTTACCTACCACTAATATATCCAAGCCACATGTATCGCTAAGTGAGACGTGATTGAAATCGGGGCACTCCCACATTCCGATTACCTCATTTGAGTAAAGTCGGTGCTTAGCACGAGTCCATTTCTTGAAATCCTTACTTATATACAAGCCGTTGTCGGTCACAAAATGTGAAATTGGTTTCCCCATGGGTCATCGGATTGTCATCGCATTTGATCCACTCCTTGAGGTACACATCACTGTAGTCTGCAGGGATCGCGTAATTTTCAATTTGGGTTTCGGGCGGGTCAACCACAGTTTCATGCTGTGTATATTATGACGAGCTTGTTACCCGAAAGAAAAGTAATGGACTAGGATCAACAACCATACTGGTTAAAAAACTTTGAAGGATAGATTGTCGGCTACAAAGCTTGCCAGGTTGTCAAATCCTTGGACATGGAATGGGTAGGGGTGGCTTCGTAAGTATAACAATTATATTTCGCTTATACCATGTACCAACCAAGTTTAAGTTGGTACATAAAAATATGTACCATTACTAACCAAATAAGTCGGTATACCAACTTATTCGGTACGGTTGGTACAGTTGGTACTAGCCTCAACCCAAATGTAAAATATAATGGAAACACTAACTTTTAAAACAAGAAAAACAACGACTTAACGAGTCCAAAACAAAAGAAATGTGTTAATTAATTCAATATTGACATAACGCTAGTCATCAAGACAACAATCTCATGTTGACTACAATTGATGCATAACAATTCACCACAATGTTACTAGTGATCCCGAATTATAAACACACACAACAACAAAAAAACACCACTTGAGAGTCGTCTTCTTCCGCAATCAAATTTGACATCCACTAAAGCACATGACCAAAAGTAAATTTGGTGCAGAAAGAATATAAGATCAACAAGGGAACAAGGGAGAAAAAACAACTAAAAACCACTACAATATCATAAAAATGCCATAGAGTCACTTGTTACCAGTTACTAGTGTAACAATCTTGAAAACTGCAATTCATTAAAGCACTAAGTTTTTAGAATTTAGAGCTGTAAAAAGGGATTTTCTATATCAATTTTCTCTATTTACATTTCTAAACAAGCTTCAAGCAGGCTATTTTGTACTTAACACATCATATTTATGCATAACTTAAAATACCACACAAAAGATTTAAAACATCAGAGCTTTCGACAAATTCAGTTCATTATACCACATTTATAATACTACAAATACAAATACAAATACAAAAAGACAAAAGACAATGGTGCAATCCCCTAATATCACACAAATTGATATTCGTCTCATATTATGCCACATTTATAATACTACAAATACATTAACAACATAGGCGCCCGCACTTATAATTGATTTACACCCTTCGTCTCAAAATAATCTTCAACTTTTTTTTGCAGTTTTTAACAATGAAATTTAAGCAATAATTGTTGATTTAGTTATCTTGATGAAAATTTAAAACTTGTAATTGATATACACCGTCATCAATTTTTCTATTAATAACAAGTTTTAGATGTTCATTAGGATAGTTAGATCATCCTAACATTATTGCTAAAAAATTATTTGAAATAATGACAAAAAAAAAGTGGGGTAGATCATTTTGGGATGAATGGAGTATACATATACTAATAGCAATAGCAACACCATACTAATAGCAATAGCAGCACCATGGCAAAATAACCGGTTATAAACACTGTCAATAAGCAGAAGAGTTAAGTGTCAATAAGAAAGCACAAGATATACCCAATCAAAACCACTCTACACGAAAAGAAAGGGTAAGTTCAGATGGTACTTTTGACTGAGAAATAAAAATTGATGCTCATTGAATTAAAAAACTGATAATTAATATTTATCATATTTTTGAAAAATTACAATTGGTACTCGGTATACTAATCAATTATAGTTGGTATTGATGCACAAATTTTGCCAGCCCTAGGAATGGGCCCAAACAGCTCAATATTTCCCCCAAACAGCTCAATATTACCCCAAACAGCTTCTTACGGGTATATTGGCCCATTTGGATCATTGATCCGTTCTTGTTGGTATGAAAGTGGAATCTAGTTTTTGTTTTTTTCATTTATCGTGTGCGATGGAGATGTACTGCTACTCTTTGTAAATCTTGTGTAATGCTACGACACCATTGATATTACTATTAATGTTGAACGAGAAAAAGAAGGCTAATAAAAATAAGAAATACCACGAAAATAATTAATTAACAAATTGAATTCGAAATGTGAATTAAGAACTATCAAGTTATGAAATAACTATACTAAAATAGGTTTTAATTGGCCTCCAATACCTCAAGTGAATATTATTTCTAATGTTGCTGTCATTTAAAGTTGATAGCTAATGTTTTATACACCCCTGTCCAAAAGAAAAACACAATTGGTTATTCAAATATTTTAAATATATGAACACTTGCTTCAAGCTATTATTGTAACACCCCAACTTTTCATACTAATAATTAATAACTTAACTTGACAAATTCCCAAAATCAGAATGCCCAACGGTTACAATTAACCACAATTCAAACATTAACCAACATTTAAACTCTAACGGCTAGTACAGATCACTAGCTCAAACGATAACTAACAGAAAATAAAGTCTAAAACTTAACCGTAACAGAAACATAACCACTAACTAACTTTATTAAAACGGCAACTTCTACGCAGCCGAACCTTGTAAGTCTTGAACTGCTTACTTATAACCTGGAGAGAAATAAAATGAAAGGAATGAGCGAACAATGCTCAGCAAGTTCATACGGAATCCCCTCGGGTACTAAGAGGAGATAACCGAAAAGAACGATAACAAGAATTCACAACGAAAGGATAACTCAATGATCAAACAAACTCTCAGTTTGAAAACATTTAACTTGATGAAAACAATTCATTTCTTGAAAACACGTGGCTTCAGAGATAGTTTCCAAAACACAATATTTTCCACAAAACTTTACTTTTCTTTACTTTACTTTACTTCATTTAGGGATTAAGCACGCGCTGTACCCAGGGCTCGGGTTTCTACTGACCGCACCCAAAATCGGTATATCATGATAAACCTACGTTACTTCATCAAGCAACGCAAAGGGGTCCACATGTTCAACTTAGAACTATGGATAACTGTAAGGGGTCCACTTATCCGTTTCGGGATTATGGATAACTGTAATCACTTTACTTATTATAAAAATTTACTTTAAAGAGCTTTTACAAAACAAAGCTTAACTTTACAACTTTACTTGATCACTTTTTAAAAGATACACATCTCACTTGGACACCAAGGTTACAAAATCAATCATACACATGATAGCCCTATTGAACAATAACAATATCAATAGAGTGGATAACAAGAGACGGAATAATTCGCAGAACGGAATAGTTATTAAAAGACTATCTAGCCACACAGATAGTTTACTTTATAAAAACAGAGATTGGGAATCCTAACAAAAGGTTAAGAATCAATACACAACTAAGAGCGTAATCCCTTACCTTAGCTTCGCGTCTTACTAGCTCGCTTACTCCGCATGTACTATCTACAAACAAGTAGTAATATACTCTTAGACAAAAGTAACGTCGTTATGCTTCCCGTCCCCAAAATACTATTTTCACTTTCCGTCCCAAAAGTACTATTTTACTTTCTAAATAGTTGAACAAAACACGCACTAAATCCACTATCAAACGCACACACATGCAAAGACTCACCCATACTGCCTTTATATATTCACACAAACACACACACTAACACACCTTCAAAACACACACAAACACACGCGTACACACACACACACACACACACACACACACACACTGTAACCTGAAACTCACACACAGATTCACACACACACACACGCACACACTGTTTCCACACACACACACCCGCACAAATCACCCACCGATATTCCATCATCAAGTTTTTAAGTTGATTTTTAGATTAAAATTCAAAACCCAAATCAAAATCTAACCCTAGTTCATCATCTTGAATTTAGGGTTTCTCAATTGAATCACTAGGAAGAAGAAGACTAGAAGAATTAGATTTTTTTACCTTAATCGAGTCCCTCGTTTCTTCTCTTCTCCCCCACCCGATCTTCTCCCTTTCTCGGTCTCTCTTCCCCTCTGCGTGCGGCTCCCCCTCCCCAATCTCCCGTTCTCTGATTTTGTTTTGTGATAAAAAAAAACTAAAAGCTAGGGTTTTGGGGAGTATTTATACTCAAAGGGTTTTAAATTACCTAATTTTAAAAGGATTTCCTTTTCTCTTAATTGTTGAGTTGGGCTTATCTATTCTGACCCAATAACTAAACCCAAATTTCTATTCATGGTTCGGCCCAATAAATAATTTGAGAGTTTCAAAATTAGAATAATATGGAAGTTTCGGGTTATTACATTCTTACCCCCTTAAAAGAGTTTGGTCCTCCAAAGTAGACGTACCATAACCTTCAAAAAAACGGGATACATATCACGCATTTCACTTTCGAGCTCCCACGTGGCTTCCCTTTCAGTGTGATTGCTCCACTGCACTTTCACATACGGAATTACTCGCTTCCGCAACACTTGATCTTTACGATCCACGATTTTCACTGGTTTTTCGTCATAACTCAAGTCTTCACGAAAACGTAATTGTATGTACTCGATGACGTGGCTCTGGTCAGCTACATACTTCTTCAACATCGATACGTGAAACACATTGTGCACACCGGCCAATACAGGAGGCAAAGCCAACCTATAGGCTACTGCTCCTATTCGTTCTAGGACTTCGAACGGTCCCACATATCTAGGACTTAACTTTCCACGAATCCCAAACACATGACTCCTTTTGTCGGTGAGATCTTCAAGAATACGTGATCCCCTACTTGGAACTCCAGATCGCGTCTTCGATTATCCGCATACGATTTCTGCCTACTCTGCGCAGTTAATAACCATTTGCGAATCTGACAAACTTTATCCGCCGTCACTTGAACAATTTCGGGTCCCGTTAACTTCCTTTCATCTACTTCATCCCAACACGCAGGCGATCTACATTTCCGTCCATACCAGGCTTCATACGGCGCCATTCTAATACTAGAGTGGTAACTGTTGTTGTAGGCAAACTCTACTAGCGGTAGGTGATCATCCCACGCTCCTTGCCAATTTAACGACGTTGCTCTCAAAAGATCTTTAAGCGTTTGAATCGTCCTTTCTGACTGGCCATCTGTCTGAGGATGGAACGCTGTACTCATTGTCAACTCTGTCCCCAATGCTTCCTGTAAACTCTTCCAGAAGTTCGAGGTGAATCTTGCGTCACGATCCGACACTATAGAGACCGGTATTCCATGTAGCCTCACGATCTCGTCTACATACACCTTAGCTAACTTGTCCAACGAATCAGTCACCTTGCTTGCTAGAAAGTGAGCCGATTTAGTGAGCCTATCCACTATGACCCAAATTGCATTATGACCCTTCAACGTCATAGGAAGTCCAATCACCAAGTCCATAGTAATGTGCTCCCACCTCCACTCTAGAATAGGTAGCGATTGCAATAACCCCGCGGGTTCCCAGTGTTCACTTTTCACTTGCTGACATACTAAACACTTGAACACGAATTCTGCTATCTCACTCATCATATTATTCCACCAAAAGGATTCCTTTAAGTCTCTGTACATCTTAGTACTCCCAGGATGAATCAAAAACCTTGAAAAGTGAGCTTCTTCAAGGATTTCCCTCTTAATACTTCCATACTTAGGCACCCAAATCCTCGATTGACACCTCATAATCCGTCATCACCAATACGGAAATCTACCATTCCCTTCTTACCGATAACTTTGTGGATTGCTTCTAACTCGTCATCCACATTCTGAGCCTCCTTGATTCTCACCAATAATGTTGGTTGAACACTCATCTGAGCCAAGTAACCTTTAACTCTAACTTCCAACTTTACTATTTCACTATCTCTCAATTCACTTACCCCCTTAGAAGTCATAGTCGCTAATGTCCCATGGTTCTTTCTACTTAACGCATCTGCCACTTTATTGGCTTTTCCAGGATGATACAGAATCTTGCAATCATAATCCTTAAGTAGCTCGAGTCATCTTCTCTGCCTCATATTCAACTCCTTCTGAGTGAAAATATACTTAAGACTTTTATGGTCGGTGTAAATTTCACATGGTACCCCATACAAATAGTGTCTCCAAATCTTCAATGCAACACCACGGCCACTAACTCTAAATCGTGGGTAGGATAATTTTCTCGTGGTTCTTGAGTTGTCTAGACGCATAAGCCACCACTTTGTCATTTTGCATCAACACACAACCCAAACTTTTCATGAAGCATCACTATAAATCACAAACCATCACTGTTTGTCGGTAACGTAAGAACATGCGCAGACAACCAATCGCCCTTTCAATTCTTGAAAACTCCTCTCACAATCGTCTGACCACACAAATCTTGTCCCTTTTGTGGTTAACTTGGTCAATGGTAGGGATAACTTTGAAACCCTTCTACGAACCTACGGTAGTATCCTGCTAAACCCAAAAAGCTCCTTATTTCACTGACAGAAGTTGGTCTCTCACAATTAACTATAGCCTCAACCTTTGCAGGGTCAACTGCTACCCCATTCTTAGACACCACATGTCCCAAGAACGCTACTTCCTCAAGCCAGAATTCACACTTCTTAAACTTGGCATACAACCTTTGTTCCCTCAAAATCTGTAATACTAATTTCAAATGCTCTTCATGCTCCTCTTTTGACTTCGAATACACCAAGATTTCATCGATGAATACTATTACACACTTGTTTAAGTACTCTTGAAATACTCTATTCATAAGCTCCATAAACACAGCAGGCGCATTCGTCAACCCAAACGGCATTACTAAGAACTCGTAGTGTCCATACCTTGTCCTAAAAGCCGTCTTTGCCACATCTCCCTTTTCCACTCTTAATTGATGGTAACCAGAACGAAGATCAATCATAGAGAAGTAGCATGCACCTTGGAGTTGGTCAAACAAATCATCGATCCTTGGCAAAGGATACTTATTCTTAATTGTCACACGGTTCAACTCCCGATAGTCAATGCATAACCTCATCGATCCATCCTTCTTCTTTACAAATAATACCGGCGCACTCCATGGTGATGCACTCGGCCTAATCAGACCCTTTTCCAATAACTCTTGTAACTGTTCCTTTAACTTCTTAAGTTCCGGCGGAGCCATTCTATAAGGTGCCCTCGAAATTGGTGCAGTCTCTGGTGCTAGATCTATTGAAAACTCTACTTCTCGTTCTGGCGGTATTCCTGGCAAATCCTCAGGGAAAACATCTTTGAAATCCCTTACTACGGAGAAGGATTCGATAGTCACTTCTTTCTTGTTTGTCTCACCAACATACGCAAGAAATCCCTCACAACCTTTCCTTAAAAGTTTACGAGCCTTCATTACGGAAATCAGACCCTTCGGACTCTTGGTTTCGACCCTTGAAAACAGAATCTTTCTCCGGATGGTAATTCCAAATTCACTTCCTTTCTAAAGCAATCTACTTTGGCATGATACGCAGCAACCAGTCCATACCTAGGATGATGTCAAAGTCACTAGATCCAGACATATAAATCAACCTCAAGTTCTCTACCGCCTATCTTTAGAGGACAACTCTGAAACACTGAAGTAACTGGGATCGACTCTTTAATCGGGGTATCAATTATCAAGGGTACTTCTAACGTTTTAGGAATCAGTTTCAACTGTTTTGCCAACTTGGAACTAATCACCGGATGGGTGGCACCAGGATCAATCAAAGCGTATACATTGCGCGAATAGATCTGAAACGAACCTGCCAAGTCATTCGTGGCTTTAGCATCCCTAGTGAACATATGTCCCTGTCCCCCAACCTTACTTTTGTAGTCATTTCTCTAGACTAATTTACTAATCGTTGGTCGATCCACTAGACCCTTATTATTTTCACCGGTCATTCCAATAGACCATTTTCGCTTTCGTTGGTCGCTTCACTTGACCACTATTGTTCACACTTGGTTGCCCCACTAACTAATTAATACTCATGGTATTTTCACTCGAACCATGCTTTCTTGCTTTGGGTTAACTCACATGCTAACAATACTCATTTTTTACACATATAGTCGTCTCAATAGACTAATCATTCAATTAAGGTCAAACACTAGACCTATGGTCGTTTCAATAAACAATCCCACTTTCATCAGTCAACTTACTATACTCCTTAGTCGCCTCTTTAGACCTTAACATTTCCCATAGGTCATTCAATAGACCATCACTTAGTTTCATTAGTCGACTTTACTGGACTCTTTGGGGTTTCATTAAACCATAACTATTCACTTTGATCATTTCAAAAGACTATTACTTCCTTTGTAAGTCGTTTCACTTGACTTAGTCATATATCACAGTCATTTCACTAGACCGTTATCACTCATTAGTCGTTTCAACAGACTATAATTTCTTCACTTACATATTCACACATCAGTCTTACTTTAGACCTTTCACTGAATCGGCCTTACTTTAAGCCTTTAACCCTACTTAGCCGTTTTACTAGACGGATTTCATACTTTTATAGGCCGTCCCCACTGGACTAACTACTATAATTAAACGCATTCACTAAATTTATTCAAACATAAATTAATAATATTTTCACATGATTAGAAATAACTCAACTTTGAACTAACTTTTATTCTTTTAACTGAAATCGAAACTAAAAACAATAACTAAGTTCTTTACTAATAAAACTAACAGAATACTAAACTTCTAAGAAAATTACTAATAACTGACTATTTCCCTCATAACTCATGGGTTACATTCTTTCTAGGTCTACCCCTAGGCCTTCCAGTTAGCACATAAAGCTTTCCTTGAGCCTCTTGGCCTCCTCTTGGCCTATGAACTGGTACTTCTTCCAGTTCTTAACCATCTTCAATTACAATCGGATTGGCTTCATTGCCTTCAAGGTTGATAACTACTTCCTTGATTTCATCATCAGCTACCAATTCTTCCTCATTTGGTATTACTTATGAGTGTGTTCGGGTTAAGCTCTCTAGCCTTTCTTTCTTGAACTCTTTCAGTTCTTAATACAATTGATAGGCCTCTTCTCTGACCTCAGGGTAGTACCTCTCATTCTGACTCATAGTCTCTTTCACTTCTTTTAACTCTTTGCTAGCATCTAAGCAAGCATTCCTATCTCGCATCTATTTTCCCAATGCAAGACTCACCTTGGCCTTTTCAGCTTTTAATTATCCTTTCAACTTCAGTATTTTGAGTGTATACCTCTAGATCACTCTTTGCTTAATCGTTCTATACTTCAAGTTCATCTTCGAGTTTCGTCTATGTCCGTCCATGACCTCGATTAAGTCATAACCACTATCAGTATCATATAACTTAAAGATATAGGATCAAAATCATTATTTTCATAAGCAACTTAAAAGGTTAGTGTTCTAGTGTAACCCTTCAAGTTACACTTCCCAAGTGTTCACTTATATTCCTCTATATTCCTTGAGGAATCCTATCTTAAGTTCTTTCCTAAAATAGTAAGTTTCTATGAAAGGAAAGTTTCCTGACTTAGAAAGTTTCCCAAAATGGTAAGTTTCCCTAAATAGTAGTTTTCTCATTAAGTGCTTCCCAAAGTACTTTGTTCTTATCAGAGTTCTAAAGCCCACAATTGTTAAGTACTACTTCTTCCAATAGTTTAAACTTCATAACCTCTAAGTCTGAGTCTCCCAAGTAATCCTAAACCAGGCTCTGATACCAACTGTAACACCCCAACTTTTCATACTAATAATTAATAACTTAACTTGACAAATTCCCAAAATCAGAATGCCCAACGGTTACAATTAACCACAATTCAAACATTAACCAACATTTAAACTCTAACGGCTAGTACAGATCACTAGCTCAAACGATAACTAACAGAAAATAAAGTCTAAAACTTAACCGTAACAGAAACATAACCACTAACTAACTTTATTAAAACGGCAACTTCTACGCAGCCGAACCTTGTAAGTCTTGAACTGCTTACTTATAACCTGGAGAGAAATAAAATGAAAGGAATGAGCGAACAATGCTCAGCAAGTTCATATGGAATCCCCTCGGTACTAAGAGGAGATAACCGAAAAGAACGATAACAAGAATTCACAACGAAAGGATAACTCATGATCAAACAAACTCTCAGTTTGAAAACATTTAACTTGATGAAAACAATTCATTTCTTGAAAACACGTGGCTTCAGAGATAGTTTCCAAAACACAATATTTTCCAAAACTTTACTTTTCTTTACTTTACTTTACTTCATTTAGGGATTAAGCACGCGCTGTACCCAGGGCTCGGGTTTCTACTGACCGCAACCCAAAATCGGTATATCATGATAACCTACGTTACTTCATCAAGCAACGCAAAGGGGTCCACATGTTCAACTTAGAACTATGGATAACTGTAAGGTCTCCACTTATCCGTTTCGGGATTATGGATAACTGTAATCACTTTACTTATTATAAAAATTTACTTTAAAGAGCTTTTACAAAACAAAGCTTAACTTTACAACTTTACTTGATCACTTTTTAAAGATACACATCTCACTTGGACACCAAGGTTACAAAATCAATCATACACATGATAGCCCTATTGAACAATAACAATATCAATAGAGTGGATAACAAGAGACGGAATAATTCGCAGAACGGAATAGTTATTAAAGACTATCTAGCCACACAGATAGTTTACTTTATAAAAACAGAGATTGGGAATCCTAACAAAGGGTTAAGAATCAATACACAACTAAGAGCGTAATCCCCTTACCTTAGCTTCGCGTCTTACTAGCTCGCTTACTCCGCATGTACTATCTACAAACAAGTAGTAATATACTCTTAGACAAAAGTAACGTCGTTATGCTTCCCGTCCCCAAAATACTATTTTCACTTTCCGTCCCAAAGTACTATTTTACTTTCTAAATAGTTGAACAAAACACGCACTAAATCCACTATCAAACGCACACACACGCAAAGACTCACCCATACTGCCTTTATATATTCACACAAACACACACACTAACACACCTTCAAACACACACAACACACGCGTACACACACACACACACACACACACACACACACTGTAACCTGAAACTCACACACAGATTCACACACACACACACGCACACACTGTTTCCACACACACACACCCGCACAAATCACCCACCGATATTCCATCATCAAGTTTTTAAGTTGATTTTTTAGATTAAAATTCAAAACCCAAATCAAAATCTAACCCTAGTTCATCATCTTGAATTTAGGGTTTCTCAATTGAATCACTAGGAAGAAGACTAGAAGAATTAGATTTTTTTACCTTAATCGAGTCCCTCGTTTCTTCTCTTCTCCCCCACCCGATCTTCTCCCTTTCTCGGTCTCTCTTCCCCTCTGCGTGCGGCTCCCCCTCCCCAATCTCCCGTTCTCTGATTTTGTTTTGTGATAAAAAAAACTAAAAGCTAGGGGTTTTGGGGAGTATTTATACTCAAAGGGTTTTTTAAATTACCTAATTTTAAAAGGATTTCCTTTTCTCTTAATTGTTGAGTTGGGCTTATCTATTCTGACCCATAACTAAACCCAAATTTCTATTCATGGTTCGGCCCAATAAATAATTTGAGAGTTTCAAAATTAGAATAATATGGGAAGTTTCGGGTTATTACAATTATAATTTACAAATTCACGTTATTTCAATCCGAGAAATCATGTTATAAACGTGTTCTTCAACAAATCTGAAGCGGTTTGTTTCCATATATGAAACAAGTTATATGCGTGAATTAGGTTCATGAATTTTATACTCCACGCACTAAATTGACCGTCTATTTTTTAAAGAAATTTATTTCTTTTAAATTAAAATATACTACTGTCATACTAAATAAACATTCATTATTCACAAGAAAAAAATGTTTTTGAATGATCTTTTAGGGTCACTATTGCCTCCTTCACTGATGCAATCGAGTATATGATTATATCAAATATTATAATCGTATTGGTATTTTATTATTAATTGGGATTATTAGTATTTTTATTTGTTATTTTCGTCATTATTTTTGATAGTCATTTAAAGTAGGTTTTAGAGTAGGATTAGGAGTTATTTTGCTATTTTTAAGTCCTATTATGTTACCATATAGATTAGGGTTATTCCTAGAAGGTTTAGGATTTTTTTCAAGTTTTATGGGCACTATAAAATAGGCCTCAAGTTGTATTCCGAAAATAAGCTTTTATTTAATAAAAATTGAATTGCAATTGCAATATTAGTTAAACATTTTGGTTTTCAAGATTTCTTGTTGATTTCTTGTTTGGGATTCCTTAATCCTTGCAGAAGAATTGTTCGTAGATCAATTCTTGTTGAGGTGGTCTCCCATGAGAACAAGGGGATCCGTCTCATGCATGAGATGGGTCGCCCCATGACCCATGGGCCGAACCCGCCACATGGCAACCCACCATTGGCCGAATTTTTTTTTTTTTTTTTTTTTTTTTTTTTTTTTTTTGGTTTTTTTTTTGAGTTTTTATATTTTTTTTCGGCTTTTCAGTGGTTTAGCAAAAAATAATAGTTACCATCTCTTAAAGTAACATTGTTCATAAGTAAACGTAATACTTGTTTTAAAAAAACAAAGCTCGTTTTTACCCATTTGAAAAGTAATAACTTATGTATGAATGTAATAGTAAGTTTATACAAGTAAATGTAACACTTTGATTGACGAAATTGTAACAGATTTCTATAGATAATGTAATACTTTTACATGTATCATGATAAATTTGACCCCATTGTAACTTATTGTTTGAAAACAAATAGATATATATACATATGTATTACAATTATTTACAAATACTATTACATATAAATAACGTTTGTTACATTTTAGTTATAATAAGTATTACTTTTGGCAAACGAAGAAAACATAGGAATAACACTATTACTTTAAGAGATGGTAACTATTACTTTTCACAAACCGAAAAAAAAAAAAAAAAAAAAAAATTGGGGCCAATGAGGGCTGCCACGTGGCAGGGTCCTGGAGCAGGGTTGTGGGTCGGGTAATGGGTCAAAAAAATGACCGTCTCACTCACTCATGAGACGGGTTGGAGTGTTCTCACACAAGTTTTTGTCATTCTTGTTTTCTATTCCGCTGCGTTTACATCAGTTGTTTACTATTCCGCCCCTTTAACAAACGTAATTTGATTAGTTCATAGTTAAAGATGACAATATAGTAAACCAAAAACTTGTTCATGACTAAGATTTTGAGCTTTTATATGAGAATTATATAGTCAAGGTTTATTTACTTTACTCTTTACTCTGTCCTTTATAAAAGTTCATTTTAATGTAATAATCTGCCTCTAAATAAATTTTGCTTTTACTATTACAATATTTCAATACATATTTGTAAAACTAAAAAAAAAAAAAAAAAGATGGATATTAAATAATTTATGCATTTTTAGTATTTTTTTTTTTTTTTTTTATAAAAGAAACTGAACATCCAGTGACAGATCTTGATATCAGTTTGAACTAATGTTTTCTTAAGACAACAAATTGGGTCTTGTATGGAGTGCGCAAGTAAATATTTACCCAAACCATCCAAAATTCTCCATATATAGAAAGCCCTCATTATATTTACTTGTGCATGTGTAGGGATTGCAATTCTATCGAACCCGATCTGTATCCGTATCCGTATCCGAGACAATCCGGCTCGGAATGGGTGGGTTTGATAACAACATTCCAAAACCCGGCGGGTTCGGATACAGGTTCGGTAGCTTCATGAGATCTGCCAGTATCCGACCCGAATAGTATTTATATTAGGCTATTTACTATTTTACCATTACTTTTAATCATTATTACTCCCCTAACCTTGAACATGTGATTTATGTACTGTGGAAATATAGGTTGGGCTAAATATAGGTTGGGCTAAAACCCAAGGCAATGAAAGAGATGGGTCAGGCCAAAAAAAAATAAAAAATTAAACTGGGCATCCCTATGCATGTGTATACAAAAATCTATACTACAACAAAATAAATATATTATCCTAAACAAGAAAGCTGCTAATAAAAATAATAATCAAAGTTGAGAACAATGAAGGCATCAAAGAAGACTACGAATCCTCATCCACAATTTCTAATCTTCTTCGCCATTGAAACAACAAAAGAGAAAATATTATTAATCAAATGGTTAAAGAACGATAACACTAATTATAAAAGGGTTAATGACAATTTAGACCTTAAAAATGATATACCACCTTTCCAATCGAAACCTTGAATATATATATATTTTTTTCGCCAGATCAGACTTTGAAGTGAAAAATGTTGGCTAGTTAAGGTCGTTTTGACGGATTTTTTTTTAGAAAAGTCAGTTAAGTAGCATGTGTCATGCACGTGATTGACAAAATGGATAGATTTGTAATTGGTATTAGCTATTAAGGGTTTTTTGATAGATTTTGTGATCATGATTTTGTGAGTTTTTTTGTGCCCCAAGCATTATTCTTTATGGGCAATGCTAGGGCACAAAACAAGTTTACAAAATAATGGATACAAAAATGAGGTGACGATATTTTATTGGGTGTATCGGTTTGTGGACCCGACACACTCTAATTAAAAGCACCAATTGTAATAACCTGAACTTACTTTTTTTATTTTATTTATTTTTAAACTCTTAATTATTATTTGGGCCGAACTTTAATAAAAAGATTAGTTTGGTTGATTGGGTCAAAGTAGAAGGCCCAATTCATTAACTAAAAGGATTAGGAGTCCTTTTTAATTTAGGGATTTGAGGAAACCCTTTACATAAATAATCTCTCATTAAACCCCTGGTATTATACTACTCCACCGTAAAGAAAGAAAGAACGGGAATAGGGAGAGAGGGACGGCGACCAGAAAGAGAGATCGCAGAGAGGGAGAGATAGGCCAAGGGGAAAAGAAGAAGAAGGAGGAGGAGAGAAGAGGGAAACGTTTAAGGTAACGATCCTACTCTCTAAACCTTGTATTTCCTTTTAAACTCACCTATTTTGGTTATGATCATGGGTGTGCAAACCCTAACCCTAACCCTAGTAATGATCTAAGGTTTTCAAAAGCTATGGAATTAGAGTTATAAGAGTTTGGGGGGATAGAAAAGTGATGTGTGTGAAATTGTGCGTGTGTGTGTGTGTGAGTGTGTGCAAGTGCGTGTAATATGTGTTTCCGGGTTACTGTGTGTGTGAGTTATGCGTTAGTGTGTGTGTGTTTCTGAGGTGTTTTCAATGTGTGTTTTTGTGTGTGCTGTGAAAGTGTATTCAGTGTGTGTGGGTGCATCAAAGTGTGGGGTGTACCAGAGAGTGTGTGTATCAGAGTGAGTGGGTGTGTCTGTCAGTAGATGTACTCAGAAAGTGTGTGTAGAAAATGTGAAATCAGTGTGTGTAATTCTTATAGTGAAATTGAGAGTTGGGAATTGATTAATAAAAACCCTAAAGATATGTTAGTAAACCTTAATGGACATTTTGGGTAGTAGTTTATTGTATAGTACAAACCCTAGAGTGAATACCAATATTAATAAGGAGTTAAAGAATATAACTCGTAGGCTAATAAAAAGTAAAGTATTGTACTGTAACGACCCAGATTTTCATAAGTAGACAAATCCCATAAAAAACATGGAAATACCAATAGTTTATCTTGCTTACAAATCCCACTTAAACAGCCCAACGGCTAGTCCTCAAACATCAATTCAACAATAAATGCGGAAGCGAATTAAATGCTAAGTCTTCAAAGCCAGTACAACCACTAGCTAAACAAAATAAACCATAAGTCTTAATATAACTGACACGGACAGCTTCATCTAGCGATCCGTCTACCTCTTTAAGTCATTACCTGAAAAAGATTATTAGAGAAAGGGTGAGCGAACAATGCTCAGTAAGTTCATACGGACTTCTCCTAGTCTAGCTAAGGAGAAGTGACCGAAAGAACGGACTCAATTGATAATTTCAAAGATCGGACATTATTTAAAATACCAACTGCATGTAACGAATGCAGTTAATTATTCAAGATTTGTGGTCCTAATTCCATTCCGTCAATTCCAAGTTCCAAACACCTTTTCAGGGTGTCACACCTTTTCAGGGTGTTAAGTGAATAAGAGACCTTACACCTTTTCAGGGTGCTCCCTTATTTAGAGTTATCATGATAATCTAGAGTTCCACAAAGTCTAAGTTACACGTAGTTAACTAGACTTATTTCTATTAGTCTGTTTCCTAGGACCGTTTCCACATTAGTCCTTTTCAGGGACTAGTTAGTCCTTTTCAGGGACTATACAGCTACACATGTTGCAATTAGATATAACATACTTTCAAAATAGTGTTCCTAAACGAGAGCACATGCAAATTCAAATGTTCTAAGATTCCCTACGACCAAAACACGTCATAGGTAAGATATACAAAAGACGTTCATCAACGTATAGTTCAAGCGCTATGGACCATATAGCATTCATGAAAGAATTATAGAGTTCCAATGAATAAAGAATTCAAGATACTTAGGAACG
The DNA here is from genome assembly GCA_026119855.1 of Campanula takesimana. Classification (NCBI taxonomy): domain Eukaryota; kingdom Viridiplantae; phylum Streptophyta; class Magnoliopsida; order Asterales; family Campanulaceae; genus Campanula; species Campanula takesimana. Next base: position 805,231 of record JAOWBW010000375.1, read on the forward strand.
TAATCCCTTACCTTGCTAGCGTTGACTTCTTCTAGCGGGTTCTTGCGTACAATCTACAATCACGCAAATATACTACTTTTAGGGCAAGAGCAATATTTAACCCCGTCCCCCAACTTCATTTTCTATCTTTAACCTTATGAGTTTATTTCCTAAACCCTTTTTTAAGGTCTTTCTTTAGTTTAGGGTTTACATTACTCTTCATAACTTTCCCAACATACCCTTAGGTTTTACGTAAAAGTCTACTTTCAACCCAAATGTCTTAGTTGACTTAATTTCATGAAAACACACTATTCACAGCGTTGACTTTCACTATTCCAGCATTGACTTTACTATTCACAGTTACTTTTCCACTATTCACGTTTGACTTTAACTATTCACAGTTGACTTTCAATATTCCAGTTGACTTTTCACACACTTGGAACACCATGAACACACACAAAACCCTAATTTACAAACCCTAATTTGTGACACACACTTTACACACACACACACACACTCTCGCACACACACGCACTGCACACGACGAGCACTACCACACCACACACAAACACACACACTGCCCCAAACACACACACTGCACACACGCACTGCACCACACCTACACACAACACACAAACACACACACACACACGGACACACACACACACTCCACTGCCACCAGCCGCCGCCGCCGCTGCTGCCGCGCGGCCGTCGTGGTAGTGGTGGTGGTGGTGGTTCATGCATGCATGTCTATTCCATTCAACTTCCTCCATTAAAGAGGTTTTCAAAGATTAATAATAACCCTAGTTTTATCACTTTAGGGTTAGGGTTCTAAATTTCGTTTCAAAATTCCTAGGTGATACCCAACCCAAGAATTAATATTTAGAATGAGGGAATTACCTTCGAGGGGGGGGGGGTGAATCTTCTTCTTCCTCTCTCTTTCTCCTTCCTTCTCCTTCTTCTCCCTCTCTCGGTTCTCTTTCTCCCCGCCTCCTCTCTCTCTTTCTTTAGGGTTTGTGGTTGACACAAATAGTAGGGAGAGGGTTAAAGAGGATTTAAATACTTAGGGTTCTCCTTTTCCTATTCCAAAAGGTTTTCCAAAGTTTGACTAGATTGGGCCCTTCTTTACTAGCCCAATTCATTAATTATTTAATGAGACCCGATCACAAAGCATTTAATATAAAAGAAAAGAGAGAAATAATAATAAATAATGGCCAAAAAGGCCGGTTATTACACTTTTCCCTCCTTAAAAGGGTTTGGTCCTCCAAACTAAACGTACCTTAAGCAGCGAATAACTCAGGGTATGCTTCTCGCATCTCACTCTCTCGAGCTCCCACGTCGCTTCCCTTTCTGAGTGATTGCTCCATTGAACTTTTACGTAGGAATCACCCTTCTTCTCAGGGTTTGATCCTTGCGATCCACGATCTTTATCGGTGCTTCCTCATAGCTCAGGTCGGCACGCATCCTCAGTTGCTTGTACTCGATTGCATGACTTGGGTCAGGAATATACTTCCTTAGAATAGATACATGAAACACGTCGTGAACTCCTGCTAAAACAGGCGGTAACCTAACTTGTATGCTACGGTCCCAACTCGTTCTAAGATTTCAAATGGTCCCACATATCTTGGACTCAGCTTCCCACGGATTCCGAATCTCATCACTCCTTTGGTTGGCGAAATCTTCAAAAAACATGGTCGCCTAGTTGGAACTCTAAATCACGTCTATGATGGTCAGCATACGATTTCTGTCAGCTTTGCGCGGTTAATAACCATTTTCTAATTTGTTGAACCTTGTTGGAGTTACTTGCACAAGTTCCGGTCCGGTTATCTTTCTCTCACCACTTCGTCCCAACCACGTCGGTGATCTACATTTCCTCCCGTACAGCGCTTCGTACGGTGCCATACCGATGCTAGCATGAAAGCTATTATTATAGGCGAACTCTACTAATGGCAAGTGTTCATCCCAAGTTCCCCTGCCAATCCAATGACGTCGCTCTCAACATATCCTCCAGCGTTTGAATAGTTCTTTCTGATTGTCCATCGGTCTGCGGGTGGAAGGCTGTACTCATTGACAACTCGGTACCCAAAGCTCTTTGCAGACTCTTCCAAAATTTTGATGTGAACCTAGCGTCTCTGTCGGACACAATCGAGACTGGGTATCCCATGCAATTTTACAATCTCATCTATGTAGAGCTTTGCCAACTTTTCCAGCGAATCATTTACCTTAATTGCCAGGAAATGAGCAGATTTGGTGAGTCGGTCAACTATCACCCATATTGCGTTATACCCTTTCAACGTCTTTGGCAAACCCACTACTAAATCCATAGCAATATGCTCCCACTTCCATTCGGGAATAGGAAGTGGCTGAAGCAATCCTGCCGGCCTCTAGTGTTCGCTCTTTACTTGCTGGCATACTAAACATCTTGAAACAAAATCAGCTACTTCTCCCTTCATATTGCTCCACCAGAATGATTCCATTAGATTCCTATACATCTTCGTGCTTCCAGGGTGCACGGAGAATCTTGAACAATGGGCTTCTTTTCAAAATTTCCCTCTTGATATTCTCATCATCAGATACACATATTAGACTGATATCTCAGGATTCCATCTTCTCCATATGGAATTCTTCGCCTTCCCATTAGCTATACTCTCCAGTACCTTCCTTAATTCTTCGTCTCCTCCTTAAGCTTCTTTAATCCTATCCATAAGCGTTGGCTGGACGCTCATTTTGTGCCAAATACCCTTTAACCTCAACCTCTAGGTTAGTAATCTCCAAACGATCCCAAACATTCTTCTCCTTAGAATCAATGTGGCTAGCGTCCCACGATTCTTTCTTCCTACTCAACGCGTCTGCCACCTTATTGGCCTTGCCGGGGTGGTATATAAGATCGTACAATCATAGTCCTTTAATAGTTCTAACCATCTCCTCTGCCTCATGTTGAGCTCTTTCTGCATAAAGATATACTTAAGGCTCTTATGATCCGTGAAAATCTGACATGTAACCCATACAAGTAATGTCTCCAATCTTCAGGGCAAATACCACAGCTGCTAATTCTAAGTCATGTGTAGGGTAATTCTTCTCATGGTTTTTTCAACTGCCTGGATGCATAAGCTATCACCTTATCATTTTGCATCAATACGCAGCCTAGTCCTTTAAGTGAAGCATCACTATAAACCACAAATCCTTCGGTGCCTGATGGTAGTGCAAGAACTGGTGCAGATACCAAACATCGTTTTAATTCCTCGAACCTTGTTTCACATTCATCAGACCAAACGAACTGTGGCTCCTTCTTCTGCGTCAACTTGGTTTAGTGTAAGGACAACTTAGAGAACCCTTCCACGAATCTCCTATAATAACCTGCCAGTGCCAAGAACTCCTTATCTCACTTACTGACGTTGTCTCTCCCAATTTACAATGGCTTCTATTTTTGTTGGATCCACAGCAATCCCATCTTTCGACACTACATGCCCTAGAATGCCACTTCCTCTAACCAAAATTCACACTTCTTAAATTTGGCATACAACTTTTGCTCCCGTAGGATTTGTAATACTAACCTCAAGTGTTCCTCATGTTCCTCCTTAGTCTTTTGAGTACAACCAAATATCATCGATGAAGACAATCACACACGTATCTAAGACTTTTTGAAATATCCTATTCATTAGTTCCATAAACGCTGCCGGTGCGTAGTCAATCCAAACGGCATCACCACAAATTCATAATGACATATCTAGTTCTAAAAGCCGCTTTGCTACATCTTCCTTCTTTTACTCTTAGCTGGTGATAACCAGATCTCAAATCTATCTTGGAGAAGTAACATGCTCCCGAAGCTGATCGAACAAGTCATCAATCCTCGGCAACGGATACTGGTTCCTTACCGTCACACGATTTATTCCCTATAGTCGTGCACAACCTCATCGTCCCATCCTTCTTCTTTCGAATAAGACCGGTGCGCCCCATGGCGAAACACTTGGTCGAATCAATCCCTTGTCCAGCAATTCTTTGTAGTGTGCTCCTTAAAATTCCTTTAGTTCTAGGGGAGCCATTCTATTACGGTGCCCTCGATATTGTGGTAGTTTCTGGTACCAAATCGATGAAAACTCAACTTCTCTTTCAGGTGGTACCCCAGGTAAATCTTTTGGAAACACGTCCTTGAAGTCTTTGATCACTGAGAGTGATTCTATAGTTACCCTCCCTGGCATCAGTGGTACTCACTATTGCCAGAAATCCTCCACATCCCTTTCTTAGCATCCTACGCGCCTTCATAACTGAAATGATGTTCGATGGAGCCTTAGGTCTCGTACCTCTAAAGCAACACTCTTCTCCAGATGGTAGCTTGAATTTAACCTCCTTTCTAAGCAATCTATATGAGCATGATAGGCTGCTAACCATCCATCCCTAAGATCACATCAAACTCATCCATCTTCAAACTAATAAGGTCGACTTCGAATTTCCTACCGTTCAATTCTAAGGGCATCTTTAAACACAAATGTAATTGAAATCGAGTCTTTAGTCAATGTATCTACCTAACTAACGAATGCTCTAGCACTTCAGGGACCAATTCATTTTGTTTTCTAGTTGAGTGCTTATCACAGAATGAGTAGCGCCAGAATCAATCA
>JAOWBW010000375.1:809925-1127128 GCA_026119855.1 Campanula takesimana
ACATTATGTTTGACATATTCAAACGCTACCTTTAACGGGAAGTTATAAAGGGTATGATTGGCATAATCGGATTCACGTAGGGAAGAATAATAAGCTAAAATGGATTTGTCCCTCTTCGGAGAGATGTCAAGCTTGGGTCTCTCGTAGGAATGATGTTGATAAAAAATGTGTCGGCCGAACTCAAATGAATTGATTAGATCAATGGTCATTTATATTATCAACATATTCGGAATCGAGAAAGTATTGAACAAAACAAGTTGACTTGTTGACCATGAACTTGTGTTCAATGACATCGTGGACAAAGGGATTATGACATGTTCTAAAGGAATGCGAACTTGTATCTAGTTTAACTATTGTGTAGGTATGACGGTTTGCTAGAAACTAATCATATCTTATGGTTTCATGTTTGAACCCATTGCCAACTTAGTGTAATCCTAGAGGGTCACACACAATAGAACGAATCTTAATTAAGGACTATATTGGAATTTGGAATCTGGGAAATCTGGGAAAAGTGTGCGACCGCACAAAAGGGCTTGGTGCGGCCGTACAGTTTAGCTCAGAAGTAGTACCAGAAACCTTCCAGATAGATGTGCGACCGCAAAAAGGGTTTTGGGCGGCCGCACACCATGTCGGGACTAGTTTTCCTAATTTGTTTTGGAAAAGAATTTTGGACGGGTTTAGACACAAGTTTCCTATTGGGAATTGGTCTTACTTATATATAAACAGCCAAATTCGGGCCAGAACATATCATAGCTTTTGTGCAAGTCTCCAAAGAGTTTGAGAGAGTTTTTATTTTGTTCTAAGACATCTTTAGATTGAAGAACAAAATAATACACAAACCAATATTCAATATAGTTCATATCAATTGTGGAAACGTGTTTCACAATTTGGTCTAGCAACCAAGATCAAGTGTTTCTTGATATTTCCTTCGTAGTGTGGATACCGCTAGAGGGTGAAACTCATCATCTTCAAGTTCGTGTTCTTGCTTGTTCGTGATCAAAGTTTCAACTTCTCCACCAAGGTCAAAGACAAAATTCAAAGTCATCAAGGGTTAGTTTTTCTAGTATTCATATTGTTGTATTTGATTTAATCATATGAATGGATCTATGGGTTTTGGGTTTCATAAAAATTTAAATGCTATATTCCGCTGCGTATGTTACTACGAAACCCAACAGTGGTATCAGAGCCCCGTTCATGTTGATTAATTCAATACCTAGATCATGTTGTGTGTATATAAATTGTTTATGTGCCCTAGCATGATATGAATATTGGATTATATGATGTTTATGTGTTATGTGATTTTATGTGGTTTATTGTTTACAACTTTAATCGTACGATTCAATCGCAATTAATATTATGATGGATTCTGAATTGTTTGATTATTAATTCTGATTGGATCATGGTTTTAATAATCGGGGAAAAACAATTTTGAGACAAATTTTCGAACTTTAAAATTGCCTTCTGATCCTCCTGTGCGATCGCACAAAATAACGTGGGCGGCCGCACATGTTTGGGCGACCGCACAGTTATTTTTGGGCGGCCGCACAATGCAATCAGAATGCTGATTCTTTTTGCCTTTTGATCAGATTTGGAATTTTCAAAAGGGTCCAACCAAACCAGTAACAGAACCAGGCCAGACCTGCTGATCTGGAATGGGTTTTGGGGTAGTTGGTTTGGGTGTGGATCTTGGGGTTTGATTCTCCTATTTGTTTTGATCTTGTGATTCTAAGATTGGTTCAAGGTTTGGATGGCTAATCTACGTTCATCGAGATTGTGTTTCCCAAACTTGATCGCAATCAAAGTTTCAAAGATAAAACGAAGTTAGAATTATGAAGAGTTCATAATTTCTAAAATTGAGAAACAAATTTCTTGATTCAATGATTGGAGATTCATGTGGAATTGTGGATGCAATTGGCCTACGTCTATCGAGACCATCTATTGCTTAGTTTCGGCCACATGGACTACTTTCTTGGTTTCTTGAATTAGTGCGGAATTGTGGATGCCTTATGGCTTAGTTTCGGCAGCACTTCTTGTTGTCTTGATTTGGAGATAATAACCAAAGTTGAAATAGTCTCATCCTCATAATTATAGAGAAACTTATGACACATAAATATTATGCTTAAATTAATGGAAATTAATTTAGTGGCTAAACTTGATGCGTAACATGTTTATATTATGTGCTCATAAATGTGTTGTATGCTATATGTGATGAACCTTTAAAGAAAGTTTTAAGTCCTTTTGCCATGCCATGATTAAAACACTTGTTTATACATGGGTAATTTTGTGTGGGCTCGCCAAAGCGAGGTGCATTGATATTATTCATGTATGAGCAAGATGAGTGAATAAGAGTTTCCTATGCGTTTAAAATGGTTGGACTTAATTAAGCGTCAAAACAGTTTTGGGCTTAAGGCAAAGATGAGATTTAACATGCTTTTCGAAATTGGATTTCTTAAAGAATCTCATGAAAAAGAACTGAGAGTCATATGAGATATTGTCGCGACCCCGACCCCGCGGGCCCGGAGTACGCGAGCTGGACATCGACTTAAACAATAAACTCTAAAATAATGAAGATAAAAATTTTCCTTTTTATATCAAAAGATGATAACACAAAGTTTTGAAATCCAACTCGAATAACTAAATATAAACTAGTGTTAGCTCCATAAGCTTACACCCAAAAATAATAAAATATACAAATTCTAATGACGTCAAGTTTGGTACAACTATTCCCCAAAAGGTTACACATTTATGTAATGTAAACCCACCGATAACCACTTGCCCAAAAGCTCAACCCTCGCGACGTCCTCCTCGTGATCAGCGAGTCTAATCCTTTCCTCCTGGGGGTGGGTTAAGGAAAAACAAAGATAAAAGAAAGGGGGTGAAATAAATCTCAATAAGTTACTAATGCAACTTCATGACATGTTATGATGCAATAAACAAAAACAATAATAAATATCACTTAGCACATAGCATTTAGCAATTAACAGATAGCAGCGAAAATAAACAATTAACAAAGGATATTAGCCAAGGTTTCCCAACTGATATAACCAAATAAAGGTCGCTGCGCAGCTTCAATAATCAACAATCAACATCTTCTTAGTAGCATGAAAGCTTGAAGAGAAAACCCCCGGTACCGGAACCAATAACCAATAATAGCAAGGGAATATGACACAAAGTCATAACCCAAACTAAACAGCTAGAATGCTCACAAAGGAGCTAGCTCATCTCACATCCAAGGCCAATCTGGAAAGTCAACTGTGCAAGCTCGTAACATATCCTCGAGAATCTGAATGGTTCTTTCAGACTGACCGTCAGTCTGAGGATGAAATGCGATGCTAAACCTCAAATCGGTACCCAAAGCCTTCTGTAACGCTTGCCAAAACCGGGATGTAAACCTGGGATCTCTGTCTGATACAATACTAACTGGAACACCATGCAATCTGACAATCTCATGAATATACAAATTCGCAAGTTTCTCCATCGAATAGGAAATGTCAATGGGTAAGAATGAGAAGATTTAGTCAACCTGTCCACGATCACCCAAACTGCATTGAACCTCCTTCGAGTCCTGGGTAGTCCGGTTACAAAATCCATCGCAATGTGTTCCCACTTCCACTCGGGTATCTCAAGAGGCTAAAGTAGACCTGCGGGTCTCTGATGCTCTGCTTTAACTTGTTGACAGGTCAAACACTTCGATACATAATCTGCAATTTCCCTCTTCATGTTAATCCACCAAAATTGCTGTTTTAAATCCTGATACATCTTCGTACTCCCGGGATGAATGGTATACCGGGATTTGTGACCCTCATCAAGAACTCGCTGCTTAATCACACCGATATTCGGCACACACAATCTGCTACAGTAAGTCAACACTCCCTCGGAGTCAAGCTAGAAGTCCACATATTGTCTATCCCGAGCATTATCCATAATCTTCTTCAACTCTGGGTCATCCTTTTGAGTATCCTTTATTTGTTGAATTAGGGTCGGAGATACCCTAATATTCGCAAAAATCGCCCCACATATCGATTCGCGAGGACACCAATCTCGAGCATCCTCTAGCAATTTCCATTCACGAATCATCATTGATGCCACATAAGACTTTCGACTGATTGCATCAGCTACTACATTACCTTTACCCGGATGGTACAAAATGGTGCAATCATAATCTTTTAAAAGCTCCAACCACCTACGCTGACGGTTATTCAATTCCTTTTGAGAGAAGAGGTATTTCAAACTCTTGTGATCGGTAAAAATCTCAAACTTCGCTCCATATAGGTAATGCTTCCACTTATGCAACGCAAAGACTATCGCAGCCAACTCCATATCATGAGTAGGGTAATTCTGTTCACTAGGGGTCAACTTCCTCGAAGCATAAGCAATTACTTTCCTTCTGCATCAAAAAACACAACCCAAACCCTCTTTCGAAGCATCACTGTAAATCACTAAGTCATCATTTCCATTTGGTAACGCAAGAATAGGAGCCGTAGTTAATCTCTTCTTTAATTCATCGAAGCTACTTTGGCATTTTTCACTCCACACAACGGTACATCCTTCCGGTCAACTGAGTCATCGGAGTAGCAATCCTCGAAAACCCTTCTATAAACCTTCTGTAATACCCGGCTAAACCAGAAAACTTCTGATCTCGGTCACTGACTCGGTCTCTTCCAATCCACTATGGCTTCTATCTTTGAAGGATCCACAGAAATCCCATCTTTAGAAATCACATGACCCGGAAATGAAACCTTCTCGAGCCAAATTCGCATTTACTAAACTTCGCAAACAACTGCTCCCTCGCAAGAATGGATAAAACTGTCCTCAAGTGTTGCTCGTGCTCCTCTCGAGATTTAGAGTAGACAAGAATGTCGTCGATGAAGACCACCACAAACGAATCAAGATAAGGATGGAAAACCCGGTTCATCAAATCCATAAATACGGCAGGCGCGTTAGTCAACCCAAACGGCATAACCAAGAATTCATAATGACCATAACGAGTGCGAAAGGCAGTCTTCGGAATATCCTCCGATCGAATCTTCAACTGATGGTACCCACTCCTCAAATCAAGTTTAGAAAACACCACGGACCCTTGAAGCTGATCAAATAAATCATCAATGTGAGGTAAAGGATACTTGTTCTTCACTGTAACCTGATTCAACTTCCGGTAATCAATACACAATCTCAAAGAACCGTCTTTCTTTCGCACAAACAAAACCGGTGCTCCCCACGAGGAAACACTAGGGCGGATAAACCTTCGATCAAGCAACTCTTGCAACTGAACCTTTAGTTCCTTCAATTCTGCGGGAGCCAACCTATACGGTGCCTTTGAAATCGGAGCCGTACCCGGCAAAAGATCTATACAAAACTCTATCTCACGATCGGGAGGCATATCATATTCAGAAGAGAAAACATCGGGAAATTCTCTAACTACCTGAACACTCTCCAAACTAGGGGATTCTTTCCTAGTATCAAGAACACTAGCCAAGTACCCCTCACAACCACGGTGCAACAATCTCCTAGCTTTCACATAAGAAATGATACGAATTTTTCTACCCAAGGGCATAGCCTCAAAAACAAATTTAGGCATATCAGGGATAGAGAAATTAACAACCTTCCTACGACAATCGACTGAAGCATGATATTTGCTCAGCCAATCCATACCCAAAATGACATCAAAGTCTTGAATCGGGAGGACTACCAAGTCCGCACAGAAGACACGACCACATATAAGCACGTCACAAGCACGAAAAACTTTATCAGTCACCAAACATTCTCCTATAGGGGTCGATACCTCTAGCACATAGGGTAAAGACTCAAATGCAGCATTTAGCAAGGAAGCAAATTGCACAGATATGTAAGAATGAGATGATCCTGGATCTACTAACGCACGAGCGCTCACATTAAACACGGAAACAATACCTCCAATAACGGATGGATCATCGGTAGCTTGTTGTTGATTCATGGCAAACACTTTTCCTTGGACCTTGGGCTTCCCCGTAGCATCCCTTTTCTGACCCTGTGGAGCCCCAGCTCCTACCCTAGTCGGTTGACCCTTGCCTCTAGTACAATCCCTTGCAAAATGCCCCATTTGACCACAATTGGTATACCTTCCCTGTTTCTTCCAACACCGGTCCTCTGAATGGCCTTCCTTTTAGCAATAGGAACAAAGTCTCCTATTTTGGTTCCCTTGGTTCCCGGCAATAGTGCCCGGGTTCCTTGGGATTGGTTGCCCTCGGAACTGAGATTTTCCCCCAAAATTACCTCGGTTATCTGAACGGGATTGTGGCTTGCTCTGCCCTCCTTGCTTGCTAGTGTTAGTTACCTCGACCTTCTTCTTATGCTCCCCTATATCTTGCTCAATCAAATAGGCTCGGTCCACCGCATCCTGATAAGTTTGAATCCTCTGTGCTATAAGCTGAGTCCGGATAGAAGTCTTCAAACCCCGATGAATCTCATAGCTTTCTGTTCTTCGGTCCTCACAAGATAGTCACAATACCGGGCTAATTCTATGAACTTAGCCGAGTACTGAGCTATAGACAACAAACCTTGCTCCAAGTTGAGAAGCTCGATCTCCTTTCTGTTTTGATCTACTACCGGAATGAAATGCTCTTTGAACTTCCGCACGAATAATTCCCATGCATACACTGTATGGGTATCATCCCAACTCGTCTTAACTCCTTTCCACCAATGCTCGGTGGCCCCAACCAATTTATAAGCCGCGAACCGGACCCTATCCTCGTCCATGCACCCAAACACATCATAAATTTTCTCCATAGACTCAATCCATAGTTCGGCCTTCTTCACATCGGGCTCACCGTCAAACTCTCTTGGTTTTAATTTCAAAAATTGCTCCAACCCGTAACGTGGAGGAGCCACATGATCCTCTCTTGGCCCTTGGTCATGAATTGCCTTCATGGCCGCCTCAAACATGCCTTGGAACATAGCACGGTTCTCTTCCAGAATATCATTCTGATTCTGAGCCCCACTAGAACCTTCACCCGTTCTTCTTCTAGCAATTGAGAACAATTACTGCATAAAACATCAACCGTTACTCACTCCGAACACAACTACCCTCCTAGGTCATACTAGTCCACCTAGACTTATACTTAGAGCTAAACCAGGCTCTGATACCAACTGTCGTGACCCCGACCCCGTGGGCCCGGAGTACGCGAGCGAGCTGGACGTCGACTTAAACAACAAACTCTAAAATAATGAAGATAAAAAATTTCCTTTTTATATCAAAAGATGATAACACAAAGTTTTGAAATCCAACTCGAACAACTAAATATAAACTAGTGTGAGCTCCATAAGCTTACACCAAAAAATAATAAAATATATAAATTCTAATGACGTCAAGTTTGGTACAACTATTCCCCAAAAGGTTACACATTTATGTAATGTAAACCCACCGATAACCACTTGCCCAAAAGCTCAACCCTCGCGACGTCCTCCTCGTGATCAGCGAGTCTAATCCTTTCCTCCTGGGGGGGGTTAAGGAAAAACAAAGATAAAAGAAAGAGGGTGAGATAGATCTCAATAAGTTACTAATGCAAATTCATGACATGCTATGATGCAATAAATAATAAACAATAATAAATATCACTTAGCACATAGCATTTAGCAATTAACAGATAGCAGCGGAAATAAACAATTAACAAAGGATATTAGCCAAGGTTTCCCAACTGATATAACCAAATAAAGGTCGCTGCGCAGCTTCAATAATCAACAATCAACATCTTCTTAGTAGCATGAAAGCTTGAAAAGAAAACCCCCGGTACCGGAACCAATAACCAATAATAGCAAGGGAATATGACACAAAGTTATAACCCAAACTAAACAGCTAGAATGCTCACAAAGGAGCTAGCTCATCTCACATCCAAGGCCAATCTGGAGGAGGGTAATAATTGGTCAAAACAATGGTCAACATCATCATGGACTTGGCTTGTGCCATCATAATGTTTCGCATCGCCCGAAACACACACAAATACCAGCTGGACTTTCAAGTAAAGGCTAAGTAATAAAATACTAGCACGATAAACAACTAATGATTCCAAAGTAGGGAACCATACCAAGAAGTCACCAAGAAAGTGAAATGAACCAACAACACACAATTAAAGTGTTCCAATAATCTCAACAATGATAACACAATTCCCATATCACATTTAATCACAAAGGTCCAGTCAACTCAAGAACACAACCAAAACTACTTACTCATCTCGAAGAGCTCAAGGAGAGCTTTAAAACGATAATTTATACGCCTAAAACGGAGTCCGGATGAACAAGATATGGCCCTCGAAAGATTGGACAAAAAGGGGAAATAAATTTCACAACAGGGGAGGGGGTGCGCGCGCCTCCTGGAGTCAGAAGGAAATTGCGCTAAAGGTAAGTGAGGGTGCGCGCGCTTCAATTAAAAGGGTGCGCGCGCTTCACGACAACAGAAGGTGATATTTTTGGAACAGAAAGGGGTGCGCACGCCTCCCTTGAAAGGGTGCGCGCGCCTCCTTTGATCAGAAGGTTAGTTTGCAAAAGGGCATAAGGGTGCGCACGCCTCCTCCCAAAGGGTGCGCGCGCCCCCTTGCCCGGAGGGCAATTTCCGGCCAAAATTCTGGGTTTCTTCCATTTTCAACCCAAATCAAACTAAACCCAATCTTCACCATTTCTAACACTACTCCAACCCAACTTCTAATAAGCATACAAACGAACCAGAGTCACTTATAAGTGGAAAAGAGACTCATCTAACAACATTTACACCACCCAATCCAAGATTTCTAAACCAACATCAAATTCTCACAAAATTATCAAACAAATAGAAATAAATTCAAAACTCATCCAAGATTTCAATAAACAACAGACTCAACACTTCTACACTAGCACAAATGGTCCAAATAAAATGCTAGACATAAATTATTATAACACATAAAATGCACACATAAATTATTAATTACATAATAATTTAAACAATTAAATAAGAAATAAATAAATAATTAAATATTTATTATTAGAAAATAGAGACGGATTTTTGGGTCGTGACAGATATGATTGACAAGAGTTGTCTACCTAATTAATTTGATTTTGAGTGGTGCGCCAAAGCGTACTTAAGATTAAATTAAAGCGGGATCTTAACCCATTTAAATTATACTATACATTGGATGTATAAAGAAGGTTGTATAATTTAGTGGGAGTATTTTTGAAAAATACATTGTTTATTTCTTTAATGAAACCGGTACTTATTAAATTTTGGAAATTTTGCATATTTGTAGACAATGACTGCTATCACTCAATCAATTTCGTTGCGATCGATCCTTGAGAAGGATAAGCTCCAAGAGAATGGTACTAACTTTATGGATTGGATCCGTAGCCTAAGAATTGTTCTAAGGCAAGAAGATAAGTTGTACATTCTCGATGGGCCACTTCCTGCTGAACCAGAACCTACTTCCCCTAGGGCAGAAAGAGACAGATACAAGAAACATCGTAATGATTCTAGAGATGTAAGCTGTCTCATGCTTGCTACTATGTGCTCAAAACTCCAACAAAGTTTAGAACATTTGGAAGCCTATGAGATAGGCGTGGAGTTGAGAGCCATGTTTCAAGAGCAAGCTAGGCAAGAGAGGTACAAGACCATTGTTGCATTCACTACTTGCAAAATGAATGAAGGGCAACAAGTGAGTCCTCACATGCTGAAAATGAAAGGTTATGTAGAGCACCTTGAGAAACTTGGCTATCCAATCCCATTGGAGTTAGCCACGGATCTCATTCTTAATTCATTGCCTAAAAGTTATAATCAATTTGTGATGAATTATAACATGCATGGAATGGATAAGAATCTCTCCGAGTTGCATGGGATGCTTAAAACTGCGGAGATGAAGATTGCGGAGAAAGGTTCTCTCGTGCTCTTGGTTCATGATGGGAAGAAGGCTAGTGCCAAAGGAAAGGGTAAGAAAGTTGTCAAACCCAAGATAAGCAAGGCAAAGGTTGCCAAGGCTTCTGAGGCAAAACCCGATTCACAAAAGGATGCAATCTGTTTCCATTGTCAAGAAATTGGTCATTAGAAACGTAATTGCAAGGCTTTCTTGGAAGAGCAAAAGAAGAAGAAGAGCAGCAAGGCTGCGTTGACTTCAGGTATCTATATGATAGATATTCTCCTTTCTACCACTGATTCTTGGGTATTGGATACCGGATATGGTTTTCACATTTGTTTAAATGTGCAGGGTCTAAAGAATAGGAGACTACTTAAAGTAGGTGAAGTAGACCTACGCGTGGGGAATGGAGCAAGAGTTGTTGCATTAGCCGTAGGGACTTATGAAGTCACTTTACCTTCCGGTTTAATACTTTTTTTGAACAATTGCTATTATGTACCGGATTTAAGTAGAAATATTATTTCAATTTCTTGTTTGGATAATGAAGGTTTTAAGTTTCTTATTGAGAATAAGAAATTTTCTATTTATTTAAATGATGTGCTTTATGGTATTGCTAATTCATTTAATGGTCTTTATGTCTTGGATGTCAAGAATGAAAATAATGAAAATGTCTATCATATAAATAAGAAATCTAAACCTAATGATGTAAATCATTCTTATTTGTGGCATTGCAGTCTTGGTCATATTAATGAGAAGCGTATCTCAAAACTCCATGGGGACAGTCTCTTGGGTTCGTGTGACCTTGGGTCATATGATACTTGTGAGTCGTGTCTTCTTGGGAAAATGACTAAGACACCTTTTACCAAGCTAGGTGAAAGGGCAAGCGACTTATTGGGGTTGATACATTTCGATGTATGCGGACCATTAAGTAGCAATGCTAGGGGAGGATTTCAATACTTCATAACCTTCACTGATGATTATAGTAGATTTGGGTATGTTTACCTAATGAAACATAAAAGTGAAGCATTTGAGATATTTAGAATATTTCAAAATGAAGTAGAAAAACAACTTGGCAAAAGTATTAAGGCACTTCAATCAGATCGAGGTGGAGAATACTTGAGTCATGAATTTGATGATCATCTAAAGAATTTGGAATAGTTTCACAATTGACTCCACCCGGAACACCACAATGGAATGGTGTGTCCGAGAGGAAAAATCGGACTTTGTTAGACATGGTTCGATCAATGATGAGTCAAGTTGATCTTCCAATATCCTTTTGGGGTTACGCTCTAGAAACCGCTGCTTTCACACTAAATCGTGTTCCAACTAAATCGGTTCAAAAGACTCCATATGAGATGTGGAGCGGAAAGAAGCCTTGTCTGTCTTTCATGAAGATTTGGGGTTGTGAAGCTTTTGTCAAAAGACTTGTCTCAGACAAACTTGCACACAAATCTGATAAATGTATTTTCGTGGGATATCCTAAGGAAACTAAAAGATATTACTTTTACAACCGAGAGGACAACAAAGTGTTTGTTGCCCGAACTGGTGTCTTTCTAGATAAAGAGTTTCTCTCCAAAGAAATTAGTGGGAGTAAAATAAATCTTGAAGAGATTCGAGACCCAGAAAATGACATTGAACCAATAGTGGAACAAGAACAAGAACCACAAGGTGTTGTGGAACCTATTCAAAATACACAAGCAACTCGCAGATCTAGTAGGTTACGATTCGAGCCCGAGAGATATGGATTTCTCGTAACGGATAGTAATGAGGTGGAAATCATTGAGAATGATGAACCGTCAACCTACCAAGAGGTGATGTCTTCTCCTGATTCGGATAAGTGGCTTGGAGCCATGGAATCTGAATTGCAATCCATGCAAGACAATCAAGTTTGGAACTTGATTGATGCGCCCGAAGGTGTAAAAACCATAGGATGTAAATGGGTCTTCAAGAAGAAGACTGACATGGATGGGAAGGTGCATACTTACAAAGCTAGACTTGTAGCGAAGGGTTATAGGCAATTTCATGGTATTGACTATGATGAAACCTTTTCACCCGTAGCAATGATCAAGTCTATAAGAATTCTGCTTGCCATTGCCGCACATCATGACTATGAAATATGGCAAATGGATGTCAAAACCGCTTTCCTAAATGGAAAACTAACAGAGGATGTGTATATGACACAACCGGAAGGTTTTGAACAGAATTATAAGGTATGAAAATTGCAGAGATCTATCTATGGATTGAAGCAAGCTTCAAGGAGTTGGAATCTCCGTTTTGATGAATCGGTCAAAGAGTTTGGTTTCATCAAGAACGAAGATGAGCCTTGTGTATACAAGAAGAATAGTGGGAGCATAGTGCTATTCCTTGTTTTATACGTGGATGACATATTACTCATTGGAAACGACATTCCTACACTTCAGTCCGTGAAGACTTGGTTAGGAAAATGCTTCGCAATGAAAGATATGGGTGAAGCCGCATATATACTTGGCATTAAGATCTATAGAGATAGATCAAGGAGGCTACTTGGTTTAAGCCAAAGTACATACATTGACAAGGTCATTAGAAGATTCCGTATGGAAAATTCTAAAAGAGGTACCTTGCCCGTGTTACATGAAGTTTCTCTAAGCAAAACTCAATGTCCTAAGACAAAAGATGAGCGTGAGAAAATGAATGATGTTCCATATGCTTCGGCAATTGGGTCCATCATGTATGCCATGATTTGTACTAGGCCGGATGTATCTTATGCTTTAAGCATGACAAGTAGATACCAATCCGACCTCGGTGAAAATCACTGGATGGCTTTAAAAGCGATTCTTAAGTACTTGAGAAGAACTAAAGATTCGTTTTTAGTCTATGGAGGAATGGAAGATGATCTCGTGGTAAATGCTTACACAGATGCAAGATTCCAAACTGACAAAGATGATAGTCGATCGCAATCAGGTTTTGTGTTTATGTTAAATGGTGGAGCTGTAAGCTGGAAGAGTTCCAAGCAGAGTACAACCGCTAATTCTACAATAGAAGCTGAGTATATTGCTTCATCAGATGCTGCAAAGGAAGCTGTTTGGATTAAGAAGTTCATTACTGAACTTGAAGTGGTTCCTAGTATTGCTAATCCAATAGACCTTTATTGTGATAATAATGGTGCTATTGCTCAAGCAAAGGAACCAAGAGCACATCAGAAATCCAAACACATACTTAGGCGTTTTCATATCATTCGAGAAATCGTTGATAGGGGAGACGTAAATATATGCAGAGTACCTACTGATGATAATGTCGCGGACCCGCTAACAAAGGGACTTCCACAAGCTAAACATGAAGGTCATGTTAGGTCCATGGGTATTAGATACATAGGAGATTGGGCCTAGGGCAAGTGGGAGATTATTGGTAGTGGTGCCCTAGGCACGTTTAATAAACGTTGTAATTGTTATCATTTATTTCATATCAATAAAGAGATGTTTTGATTATTATTGTTGTTCATGTTTACTTATAATAATCTCTGTCCCTAGTACTTATTAAGCACTAGTATAAAGGCTAAATGATCATGGGATGATCATGTTAGATTTATGGGTACTTGTTTGGAACAAGGTACTGGACATGACCCACTGTATGAGATTTATGTCATGGTCTATGTCGTACATATATCTCATATTAGTTATGTCATTTGAATCCTTAGACATGAAGTTATTATAGTCTTCCACTTGATGAACATTATGTTTGACATATTCAAACGCTACCTTTAATCGGGAAGTTATAAAGGGTATGATTGGCATAATCGGATTCACGTAGGGAAGAATAATAAGCAAAATGGATTTGTCCCTCTTCGGAGAGATGTCAAGCTTGGGCCTCTCGTAGGAATGATGTTGATGAAAATGTTCGGCCGAACTCAAATGAATTGATTAGATCAATGTCATTTGTATTATCAACATATTTGGAATCGAGAAAGTATTGAACAAAACAAGTTGACTTGTTGACCATGACTTGTGTTCAATGACATCATGGACAAAGGGATTATGACATGTTCTAAAGGAATGCGAACTTGTATCTAGTTATACTATTTGGGTAGGTATGACGGTTTGCTAGAACCTAATCATATCTTATGGTTTCATGTTTGAACCCATTGCCAACTTAGTGTAATCCTAGAGGGTCACACACAATAGAACGAATCTAAATTAAGGACTATATTGGAATTTGGAAATTTGGGAAATCTGGGGAAAGTGTGCGACCGCACAAAAGGGCTTGGACGGCCGCACAGTTTAGCTCAGAAAGTACCAGAAACCTTCCAGATAGATGTGCGACCGCACAAGGGTTTTGGGCGGCCGCACACTATGTCGGGACTGGTTTCCTAATTTTTTTTGGAAAAGAATTTTGGACGGGTATAGACACAAGTTTCCTATTTGGAATAGGTCTTACTTATATATAAACAGCCAAATTCGGGCCAGAACATATCATAGCTTTTGTGCAAGTCTCCAAAGAGTTTGAGAGAGTTTTATTTTGTTCTAAGACATCTTAGATTGAAGAACAAAATAATACACAAACCAATATTCAATATAGTTCATATCAATTGTGGAAACGTGTTTCACAATTTGGTCTAGCAACCAAGATCAAGTGTTCTTGATATTCGTTCGTGGTGTGGATACCGCTAGAGGGTGAAACTCATCATCTTTAAGTTCGTGTTCTTGCTTGTTCGTGATCAAAGTTTCAATTTCTCCACCAAGGTCAAAACCAAATTCAAAGTCATCAAGGTTTAGTTTTTCTAGTATTCATATTGTTGTATTTGATTTAATCATATGAATGGATCTATGGGCTTTGGGTTTCATAAAATTTTAAATGCTATATTCCGCTACGCATATTACTACGAAACCCAACACATATGAATATGAATGAATAAACATAATGAAAACATGCATAAAACAGATCTATCCTAAGAACATAACAAGAACATAACAAGAACATAATAAGAAAAGTAAGAAGACTTACCTTGATCAACAAGAACTATGATTGAAGCTTCTTGAAGATTCGAAGAGGCTTCGAGGGTGAAGAAAAGGCTTAAAATTGGAGTTTTCTCGTCAGTTTTGACTCTGAAACTCGCAGAATGAATTGTCTGTCGATCTCTGAAGCTGGAGGCACCTATTTATAAGGAACTAGGGTCAACAGAAGTGGTCGCATGGTTAACTCCCACACTGGCCGCGTGGCCAGTATCGCCGGATAGCGTGGTTATCAAGATCTCATTGAAATCTCATCACTTTGTTCTTGGGATTAGGTCAATATCCTGATAGAATTCGACCTATAACTAATCTCGTCCATCTAGAACTCTGGAAAGCTACCGGATAAGGCCCTATCAGGTTATAATTGCCTAAAAGGTCCTCGGAGACTCCTAAAGGTCCAGGAAGTCCTCAATCTTCAGATCGGGTACTAACAAATGGCATAAGAAGACATTGAAAAGACGACTTTCCAAGCGGCCGATAGAATTTATTGCTATGTAATGATGCCCTTTGGTCTAAAGAATGCCGGAGCAACCTACCAAAGAATGGTTAACAAGGTTTTCAAATCTCAGATTTGAAGGAATATGGAAGCCTACATTGACGACATGGTGATAAAAACTAAGTCAGGAAGCCATACCGTGGACCTAAAGGAGACGATAGAAAAATTGAAAGCTAATTACATAAAGCTCAACCACGGCAAGTGCGTATTTGGGGTCACAGCAGGCAAGTTTCTAGGCTTCATGGTCTCACAGAGGGGCATTGAGGCCAACCCAGAGAAAATCCAAGCGCTGATAGACATGCAAGAGCCGACATGCATCAAAGAGGTTCAAAGATTGAACGGAAGAGTTGCTGCCCTTGGAAGGTTCATTGCCAGATCGGCAGAAAAATTCCTACCCTTTTTTAAAGTCTTGAAAGGTGCAAAGAACTTCACTTGGACACTAGAGTGCTCGGCCTCGCTCCAAGAATTGAAGAAATACTTGGGGTCTCCACCCCTGCTCAGCAGACCTATCATGGGGGAGATGCTTTATGTATTCCTTGTAACCATAGATCATGCCATAGCAGCGGTTCTGGTACGAGAAGAAAACGGGGATCAGAAACCTATATATTATGTGAGCAAGGCACTGTCAGATGTCGAGACTAGATACTTCAATGCTGAGAAGATAGCTTTAGCCTTGGTAATAGCAGCAAGAAAGTTACGTGCCTACTTCTCCGCTCACCCCATCACGGTCTACACCGATGCGCCCCTTAAGAAGATACTTCACAAGATGGACAGTTCCAGACGACTAATCAATTGGTCCATTGAACTAACCGAGTTCGACATCACTTACAGGCCGAGAAATACCTTGCTCGCGCAACCTATAGCAGACTTTCTGGTCGAAACCGCCTTCTCAAGCGAACATGCGCCGACAACTCGAAAAAGGAAGTTCCCCTTGGACAGAGAACCACTCAGTGAGCTACCAACAGACTGATGGATCTTATACACATTCGCTTCCTTTCCTTCTCGATGTCAGCTTCGTAAAATTGCAATGACCTCTTCAGCTCTGCTACCTCATCTTGGGCCGTCTTTAACATGGCCTCGGCCTCCCTCATTCTTTCTTCGTCCCGGTGCTTCACTGCATCCATGGAAGCCTTCTCTTTCTCCACGACAAGCATCCTCCCTTTAAGCTCAGCATTGGAGTCTTGAAGCAATTCTACCTCAGCCTCGTCCCTCTTAACAGTATCCACAGCCTAACGGAATATGACGTAGTCATGTTGAGCCAAAGACGCAAGCAGTGAGGGAAAGACGAAAAGGTTAAGATCAGACACAAGAAGCAAATAAATGGGACAAAACCAAGATGTGCCAAAATGATACCTTACTAAGAATTAGACCCTTGCGGTTGAGGAGTTCAAGGGAAGACGGTTTTTCCGCCACAAGCTTCTCTATGGTATCGGTATTCATGGCCTGTTTAATAACTGGCCTGCCAAGCCTCAGTGAAGAACCAGAACGAGCTTACACATCTATGCCCCACACAATGGAAACCTTAGAAAACTTGTCAACCAAACGCTTCACCTCGTCATCAGATAAGACCGAAGCCGAGACGGGGCCATGGGTAGAGGGAGTGTTCTTTATCTGTCGTGGAAATCCCTGGGATTGCCTTGACTCTTCTCTCGACCTATTCTGACGCTGACAGATGTTTTCTTGATTAACCTTGACCTCAGCGTCATGGCCTTGGCCTTAGCCTTGACTTTGACCTTGGCTGGATGGAGGAGCTTCATCGGCGTCGGGAGCCTCGGCCTCAGTTTCTTTAGCCTGTGCACCTTCCTCAACTCGATCCGCCATGGGAACTGCTGAGTCTTGTTGATTTTGAAGTAAAGCTTGGCGAGCCGCCATGTCGGCATGCCTCTTGCCAAATCACGGTAGTCCTGGACTTTTGTTTCTTCATCCTTGCTGCCTCAACGGGATTAACGAAGTCCCTCTCAATCTCTTCAATCTGCTCCATGGTCAAGTCTGCACAGGGGACAACACATCAAAACAAGTCAAGTAATCAGAAGGACATGAAAATGGACAAGTCAGAAAAAAGTAAATTACAGCCTATGGTGTCCTCAGTCTTAAGGCAGATGTCTTTTTGTTCCTGGAATCTGATGCACTCGTGGTTGAAGACAAAATTGGGATGAATGATCCAATCAGGAAATTGGTTTCCTATTATTATCTCGACTTTGGGGGTTATACTGTCGATAGGACCCTTCATCAACCTGGCCTGAACATAATACTGAGGGTCCTTCTCCAGCTCGGCCCAATCCAGCATGCCTAGCAAGGCGAATTCCTCTAGTTTTTCAATCAAGTCTCCACTCCAGTCCGGCCTATGCACTACTTCAGGATGATACAGGAGATAGGGGGAACGAAAAACTCCCAGCCATGACGGGACTCAACCCTAATGGCGTGTCTGTTCTATCCAGATACTTTGCTCACAGTATCGGATATGGGAGAAATGATTTTTGACTTGGCAGGGTCAGATTTAATGGTTATTGACCGGGTTTAAGAGTTGTAGCTCACATTGAAAAAATAAGGGGACAAAAGCCTGATCATAATAGAAGGCATTGGCTTGTTCCTCGGTATCAAGGGAAAGCGGCTGACTGTGGTAAAGTGTGTACTCATCTCGGTTTATTCCATACCAGGAGTGTAAAACCTCTATCATCTCGTCCCCCAGCTTGGGATGTTTCATGCCAGCAGGGCTAGATTTGCCCATATTCCTACTTACTTTACCAGCTCCGTGACCTCATCTCGGCTCAATAGCCTCGGTACCAAACTGGTTCACTACTCTATCAGACGTGCTCTCCCCGGATATACATGTAGCTAAAACAGAGGGGTTAGTCTCATCCTGGGACGTGGACGTGGTGACCTCCCCCCCCCCCCGTCTCAACTAACCGGACCGAGGAGGGGCCTCCCTCAAGACGAGACCGGATTAAGGATTTCTCTTTTACGTAATGCAAGAATATGTGGTCAAGGACCTCGTCTAACTTATTTAATATAACCATGTCGACATCACCACCGTCCCTGATTCTAGGTGCGAAGAGCCCAGAAGAATACCTAACATCTTCTCTAGGGGATTTATTCAAGTGTAAAATATCCCTTATGGCTAGTAAAGACAACATTCTCCATGCCCCATTGGATTTAGTATAGATCCTATTATTTCTCTTATAAAACCCATACACATAATTACCACCCAAATATTCAAGGTTGGACATTGCAAGTAACAACGGCGACATAAGAAGAAAGATTGAAGCTTCAAAAGCTTTGAGAAACCCTAGTTATGGCAAATTGAAGAAAATGACAAATGGGGGTGAAGGAGATACCTTGGAACAAAAATAATCGGATGGAACTAACTGAAGGATTGCACCAAGCAAGATAGACGGACTCGTATGATGGAAAACGGGGCTGAAACGGAGATAATCGTTGGCAGTTATCAAGCACTAAAGACCCTCTCTTCAATAATTCGAAAACAAGTGAAATCTGAAAAAATGAGAAGTAGGGGGTTTTTTAATTTATAGTCCGGGTCAGATGGGTTATACCCGGATTCCGCCCGAACTGGACCCGTGACCCATGGGTCGACACGTTCCCCCACTAAACTTATCATTATCCCTAATTAATGGGCACGTGGTTTCAGGAAGATGTCTTGTCAATCAATAAGGGAGCTCCGTCTGACACAAACAGGGAAGGTGAGGCGTCTGATATGACCCAACCGTCATAATTGGGAAAGAACCATCCAGTAAAGCTGAATGGTGCCGAGTCATAACAACTACCATAACGAGTTGGGAACTCGGGGCCCACTACGTAGAGTAGACCGAGACGAGGGTTAAAGATCAGGTGAACCTAGGGTCTTGGGCTAAGGAGAATCCCGTGAGCTTGATAAACTCGTCTTCGTGTATATTTGTCATGCCGATATGGCAGGGGAATAGCAGATGGGATTTACTAGTCAACACAAAACAATCCCGGTATGACGATACGCCGAGATAGTATCCTTAAGGAATCTCGTTACATTATGGGTGACCAGGTTATGAAAGTAAATGCTACCAAACGGACAATTCAGACAGAGGCAATAATCAGAAAGATGATTTCATTATAATAACCAAAAGACCCCCACAACAAGGTCGGGAGCCTGACCTTTACAAACAATAAAACTACGGCAGATCTAAATCTTCATCATCTCCATCCCATTCATAATCTCCATCATAGTTCCACTCATTGTCATTCATGAAGCCATCATCATCTTCATCTTCTTCATCATCGTTTTCTTCTTCGTTGATCCCGCCGGAATCATCACCGTCGCTATCGTCACTGATGCTAGAAGATTCATCGTCTTCAATGTCAACAGGGATCAGAGATGAGTTTTCTCCATTGCTATCGGAGGGGGAATCTTCCATCAGAAAAGAGGGCTTTGGTGGAGGTGAGGAATCACTGTCAGGATCTGAATGGCGAACTTGGTTGCCGGAATTTTGGGAGTCAGTCTCCTTAGGGAAAGCATCAGAATGTGATCTTTTGGGATCCATGATTTTTAAAGAAATTGGTTGAAGGAATTCGAGAAGAAAATGAGGGGACTGAGAATGTTAAAGGACAAATCTTGCCTTTTATAGGGGCAATAAGGATATGCAGGGTCATCATAAGTCATAAATATTAATGTAGCGCCTACTCTTGGAAAAATAATTATTGTTAGTCACTTCGAACCATTAATGACAAAATATTGAGAAGATTTTGGCGGCTCCCCGTCACATCAACAAAAAGGCAGTAAATTGACTTGGTGGCAACACACGTCAGAACTTGATCCAGTTTCTACTCGACATGCCGAGTTTGAAACTCGGAGGCCACTGAACGACATAAGCCAACTTGGTAAAAAGGTTCCATGAACTTTGGGCCTGTAACCAATAAAGGCCCATGCCTCACGGTCCAATATACGCTAATAACCTCGACATCACCAAAGCTGAAGAGGCCGACCTGAACTAGGCCGAGACAGACAAGATTAGGCAGAGATCATTATACCACGCCTAACACGGTCTCTAGGATGAGCTGAGTTAGGTAGTGTAAGATGACTTACCCCCATCTTCAGTAACCACTTTGCTCTCCTAACATAACTAGGAGTCCAAGGCAAAGGGAATCCTTACTTAACAAAGAGACCTTTTCTACAAGGTAACAATGACTACAATACTTATCAGGACTCTACTTTCCAAATATATGAGTTCTACCACAAAATGAACTCCGTGAATTCCTTAACAAGTTAGGACTAATTCACCAGCGCCTAAATCCTTTTGCTGAGATTTTCTCTCTCTAGCTTTCTCTCTCTAGCGGCTCTCTCTTCACGTCTCTAGGCTTTTCCCTAGTGGCGTTGGCCGGCAACCATGGTTTCACCGGTTGCTACATTCCCTTCGATGAATGCAAGTTCTCACAACCTTTACTACAACCCATCCTTGCAACAATCTCCGGCTCAAAACCCTAATTATGGGGCGCCGCATGTAAACCCTAGCCTTGATGCGCCGTTGCCTAATCCTAACCCTAATTCTCCTACGCAATCTGCTATCCCATTGCTAAAACCTAATTCCAATCCCATTCCAAGCCCTACGCTGCAAACCAAATCCTTTGCGGACCTATTCTCCCCAGTGCCTCAAAGCTCTTGTGCGTTCCCTATTGTTCCGTTGGCAACCCATAAAGGGACGCCATCCCTTAAACTCACCAAAGAAGCCATTGAACAGCTCTCCAAGCCTTTCCGGTGGACCTTAGTTGGTAAATTCTCTCATGGCAGGCCTTTAATGGAGGATACATGTATTGCATTCTCCAAGTTTCAATTTAAGGGGGCGTTCAAACTTGGACACCTTGACGCTAAACACTTACTTATTCAGTTAACAACAAAAGAAGACTATCAGCGCTTGTGGATGAAGGAGGTGTGGTATGTTCTTAAATTCCCTATGTGTACTTTGGCTTGGTCTCCATCTTGGCGGCCTGAGCAAGAGTCACCAATTTCACCCGTGTGGGTTGGTCTCCCCGGCCTCCCAATTCATCTTTTTAACAAGTCCTTCCTCTTATCTTTGGCCAAAGCTATTGGTACACCACTGTCCCTTGATAAACCTACGGCTGAATTAACTCGACCCAGCATTGCTAAGGTGCTCATTTAGGTTGATGTTACTAAGAAACTTCCTAATGAGATATTTATTGATTGTTGGGATTTTATTCCTAGTTTTTATCAAAACGTGGAATATGATAACCTGCCCAAATATTGTAAGCATTGTTCTATGCTTGGTCATTCTATTGGATCGTGTAAGAGGGCAAATCCTTTACTGGGACAGAAATTTGATGGTAACAAGAATGGAAAAATTGATGATAATCTGAAAGGTAAAGAAGATCTATCTAATGTACTCCCTACTATGGCCAAACGGGGAGGCTGTCAATAAAGCCTTGTCTAAGGCTTGCAAGAATGTGGTTGATCTAACCAAGAAAGATAGTGACGTGCAGAATGGGATCACTCCTATTAATACGCCTTTTGGAAATGTTGACGAAATATTGGTTGAGGATTTGAGTGAGCCAAACAAGGAAGATGCTGGCCATATTACAAACCCTGGTTTTGAAGAAGTTGTTTTACAAAAGGTGGCTGCTCAACAAGCCAACAATCAAACCAATAATGGGGGCACCTCTACTAGTGCTCCGGGTATACCCACTGAGGTTAATGACAAAATGGAAAATCTGAATCTCTCTCCTAGAGCTACTCAAATTTGCTCTACATTTGTGACTGAAAAGGCAGGTTACACACCTTTTAACGCCACAACCAATCCTCTTGCTGATTCGGATGGTTTCATTCCAGTAAAACCAAGGAAGCATCGTAGTAAGTCCAGTTCACCTCCTTCTTAACTCTTGAGAGTTCCTTTTAGCCCCTCTTTATATTGTTTATCAATGGTAGCTGTTCTATGTTGGAATCTTCGTGGCCTTGCTAATAAACCCACAATACGAAGAGTTAATAAATTGTTTAGTTCTCATGGAGCTTCGGCTATGGCTATTTTTGAGCCAAAACAACATCCCTCTTGCCTCCAATCTGTTGTTCGTAAACTTCATTATAGTGGAGGTGTTTCTAATGCTTGTGGTTGGATTTGGTTTGTTTGGAAGCATGGTTTTAATTGCCAAGTGGTTCATGATAGTACTCAGGCACTTACGATTCAGATTTCTCATGTGTTATGGTCTTCCCCTATGCTGATTACTTGTGTTCATGCTCTATGCAACAAATATGAAAGAAAGATTCTATGGGATGATCTCATAACCTTGAGTTCCACTCATTTGGCTTGGATGGTCCTTGGGGATTTTAATGTAGTTCTGGACCAGGAGGATAAGTTAGGAGGGGTTCCGGTTACTCCAAGAAAGGTTCGAGAATTCTCAGACACTATACAGGTTTCTTCTCTCATTGATGCTGGTTTCATTGGTTCTAAATACACTTGGTGGAATAAACGCCTTGGTCATAGGTCCATTCTTCAACGAATGGATAGAGATTTTTATAATGATGGTTGGTTGCAATCGTTTTATAGCACAACTGTTACTCATCTAAACAGAATGTGTTCGGATTATGCTCCTTTGGTTACTTCTATTCGAGTGGAGGCTGAGTTAACCAAGAGCCCGTTTCGTTTTATAAATGTTTGGACTAGGCATGCCACTTTCTTAGATGTTGTGAAACAATCTTGGATGGAATGGATGGATGGGAGGCCTATGGTTTGTTTTGGCAAAAAGCTGGCCCGTCTTAGAAAAGTTTTATCTTCTTGGAACAAAAATGTTTTTGGTCGTGTAGATCAATAAGTCTCTATGGCTGAAGATGAGGTCTTAATCAAGGAACATGAGGTAGAGGTTGATCCTTCTGAGGAAAACAGAGCTGCTCTCAGCTTGGCGTACGCTCATTTACAGCACACCCTTGCTACTGAAGAATCTTTTTGGAGGCAAAAGGCTAATATTCGTTGGATTAAAGAAGGTGATCGGAATACAAAGTTTTTTCATGCCTATGTTAAAAAGAAGAGGCAAAGGCTGTTTATTCATCGTATCCGTAATAGTGATGGAAATCTTCTTACCTCCAAAGTGGATATTCAGAATAAAGCAGTGGATTTTTATCAAAATCAACTTAGGGCTGATGTTGAGGTGGATAATCCGAATGCTCATGATGACCTGCTACATCTTATCCCTCAATTGATTACCAATGAGGAAAATGCTGCTCTTATTGCTATGCCTTCTTTGGAGGAAATATGTGAGGTTGTTCAAGGAATGAATGGTCAAAGTGCAGCCGGGCCGGATGGTTTTACAAGTTTGTTTTATACATCTTGTTGGGATATTATTAAAGAAGATCTTTATCGGGCCATCAAGGAATTTTTCTCGGGCTTTGAAATGCCTAGGTCGTGGACGAGTACTTTAATCGTTACTATTCTGAAGATTGAGTCTCCGAACTCTTTCTCTGATCTACGTCCCATAAGTCTATGCAATTTTTCTAACAAGATAATCACCAAATTACTTACTTGTCGGTTGGGGCTGATCTTACCTCGCATTATTTCCCCTAATCAAAGTGGGTTTGTGAAAGGAAGAGTGATCCATGAGAATATCCTTTTGGCCCAAGAGATGATGCATTCTATTAAAAAGAAAGTTAGAGGTTCTAATATTGCTATTAAACTTGATATGGCAAAGGCGTATGACAGACTTTCTTGGCTCTCTCTTATTAAAGTGTTGAAGAAATTTGGTTTTGCTATCGAATGGGTTGATATGGTGTATCGCTGCATTTCGGGTTGTTGGTTCTCCATCTTACTTAATGGCAAAAGTTGTGGATTCTTTCATTCGACGAGAGGTTTAAGACAAGGAGACCCTCTTTCTCCTAGTCTTTTCATTATTGCCGCTGAAGTTCTTAGTCGAGGGCTGAACTATCTGCATGAAAATCATCCCCGTGTTTGGTATAGTGCCTCTCCTCATACTCCGATTGTCTCTCATTTATCTTATGCGGATGATGTTATTATTTTCTGTAATGGAGCCCAGGATTCTCTTCAAAAACACATGCTTTGTTTAGAGAAGTATCAAGTTTTTTGGGGTCAATTGGTTAGTGTTGGCAAGTCGTATTTTATGATGGGGAAGCATGAGGAAGCCAGAGATAATTCTATTTCTGAAGTCACGGGATTTCAAAAGAAGGACCTTCCTCTTATTTATCTAGGATGTCCTCTATACGTGGGTCGAAAAAACCAGAATCTGATCGCTCCTTTGCTTCGTAAAATGGAGGATCGTTTGGTTTCTTGGCATGGAAAATTACTATCGTATAGTGCCAAGGTAACTCTTATTAAATCTTGTCTCCAATCAATTCCTCTATATTACATGACTGTTCTTGATCCCCCCAAAGGTATTATCACAGCCATGCAACGTATGATTATGAATTTTTTCTAGAGTAGTGTTGATGGGCAACATAAATGTCATTGGATTGGTTGGGCTCGGATTAGTAAACCTCATAATGAAGGTGGTCTTGGAATTCATAAATTTGAAGATATAAGCAATGCCTTTGCTATGAAGTTGTGGTGGAGACTTCGTGGATCCAATACACTATGAGCTTCTTTTATGCTCCGCAAATATTGTTATGAAATTCACCCAATGGATGTTGTGCCTACTAGTTTTGCCTCTCATGTTTGGAAAAGGATGATTGGTGTCAAAGATTTTATGGAGGATCGTATTGGTTGGAGAGTAGGTCAAGGCTTGCTTTCTATACATGAGAAGTGGCTAGATGGTATCCTTCCTATTCTTCTGCATGAGCACATTGAGATCTTCACCTTGTTTGAAGATGTTTACCCCCGGGCTGAATATATTCGTACCCAATTTAGTGACAACCTGCTCTCTATGATCAATGATCAACAAATCGTTCTTCATGGAGGTAAAGATGTCATTATTTGGAAGCCTTCTCCATCCGGTAAATTCTCTACTCATTCAGCTTGGCATGAATTCCATCAAGGTAATACTTCTGATTTGGTGTTTAAGAATATTTGGCATAAGAATTTACCATCTAAAATGTCTATTCTTCTTTGGAGAGCTTTATACCACGGTTTGCCTACGGATGATAGCCTTATAAAAAAAGGTATCCAGGTGGTTTCTAGATGTTCCTGCTGTATTATCCCTCAAAATGAATCTATTGACCACCTTTTTTTACATGGGGATTTGGCTCAAGCTGCTTGGCACCATTTCGGTCAAATGGTTGGTGGAGTGCTTCGTATGGGATCCCTTAGGCAACTTCTTTGCTCCTGGTGGACCGAGATTCCTAGGGGATCTCCCCCTTTTTATTAAGTGGCTTTTTTCCATTACTCCGTGTGTAGTTTGTTGGTATATTTGGTGTCAACGAAATAAGTGGCTCTTTGAAGGTACTAAACCATCTCCCTCTCTTCTTATTTCGGCTATTCATAATCAAGTGGTGGATATTGTTAGATCTTTTAGTTTGAAGTTTGAGGACTATACGGCTAATATTCATATTCGAAACAGCTTCATGGTTAGACCAGCCCTTCCACGCCCCAATTCCTTTCGCATTGTTGCTTGGTCCAAACCAGCCCATGGTGTTTATAAATTAAATACGGATGGTGTATCTAGAGGAAATCCAGGGGCTGCTTCGAGTGGAGGCATCTTTAGGAATTCCCATGGGGATCTAATCTTTGCTTATGGTAAGTTTTATGGTATTAAGTCCAACATGGTCGGAAGCAAGGGCTGCTCTTGATGGTCTTCTCTACGCTTTAGAATTTGGAATCTCTAATGTTTGGTTAGAGGTTGATTCTGAGGTTCTTGTTAAGATTATTACCAAAGTTTATCACATCCGATGGAATATCCACTATCTCATTCATCGTATACATCATATTATGAGTAACATTTATGTTCATGTTACCCATATATTGAGATAAGTGAATAGAGTTGCGGATGGCTTGGCAAATGAAGTGGCTGATAGTAAGACTAATTTGGCTTGGTATAATGGTTCTGAACTCCCTCCTATTTGTCATGGGGCTTATGTTCTTGACAAAGCTGGAGTCCCTTCTATTCGGATATAATTTTTTATGGCTAGATACCTCTTCTATCTTTTTGCTATATTCTGTCTTTATCCCTCCCTATATTGTAGAGGACCTTACAACTTGTGTAAGGACTCCCCCCTTTATTTCTTTATAGTGGTTGAGGTTGTCATTTCCCCCACTACGTTTGTAATTTTTGCCTTTTATCAATAAATCTAGGGAGGTACCGTCCTATTTTCGCCAAAAAAAAAATAATTCACCAGCGCCTATATAAACAGGTCCTCATACGATAAACGGGTAACGAATTCTCTTGACTCTTACTCTGGTCAATTGATTTCTCATTGTTTTATCTCACATAAACGGATTCTTATTCTCACGCCGGAGGGCCTTCACCGGTGAAGCCCTGGCTAGTTTACGTGTTATTGTTTCGTGTTTGTAGATCCAGACGAGGAGGTTCTTCTTGCTGGGATTATCCAAACAGTTAGACGAAGGCTGATCTGGTACGTTTCTTGCAACATCAGTTAACTAATACTATTAATAGTAGTAGTTAACCTATATAGTAACTATTATGGTTAACTAATACTATTAATAGTAGTAGTTAACCTATATAGTAACTATTACGGTTAACTAATATTATTAATAGTAATAGTTAACTTATATATTTATTTTTTTTGGTGAAAAGAGGACGGTACCTCCCTAGATTTTATTAAAAAAGAAATAACAATACAAACATGGTGGGGGACATGACAACCTCAACCACCAAGAAAGGAAAGCTAGGGGGAGGCCTTACACATGTCGTAAGGGCCTCTACAAAGTAGGGAGGGGAGTCTAGAGTTCATAGAATAAAGACAATAAAACTTATATAGTAACTATTATACTTAACTGATACTATTAATAGTAATAGTTAACCTATATAATAACTAATAGTATTAACTAATAGTAAGAATTCCAAAAGTCAATTATTAATTTGAGAGGTGATGATGTGGCTTCATGTAAATCAAGCTTTGTCCACGTGGCGACTCTATAGGGGTCTTCCTCGACTTTTATACATAGTGATTTTTAATATATTAAATTTTATTGAGACTCTTCATATTTTAGTAATCGTTGCACTTAAATGAATGCATATAATGATATATGAAAAAAATCTTAGGTACAAAATTATTTGAATGTAAAATTTCAAAACATCAATTATTATAGTTAACTAATATTATTCATGGTAATAGTTAACTTATACAATAACTATTATAGTTAACTAATACTATTAATAGTAATAGTTAACTTATACAATAACTATTATAGTTAACTAATACTATTAATAGTAATAGTTAACTTATATAATATATAGGTTTTAGATTGTTTTTCAAGTTTTATGGGCACTATAAAATAGGCCTAAAGTTGTATTCCGAAAATAAGACTTTATTCAATAAAATTTTGATTGCTTAGCAATTATTTATCCCTCTATCACCTCCTTTATTTTCTTTATTCAAGAATTTCGATGGAATTCTTCTTGGGAATCCTTATTCCTTGCAGAATAATTGGTTTCGATCAATTATTGGTTACAATTCCGCTGCGTCTTCACATCAGTTGGTATCAGAAAAAGAAGATCCTTGGACGATGGCTAACAATGGAGGAAACAACGAGGACACACAAACCATTCTTGCTGGTATCACTCCTATTACACGTTTGGTGGAGCAACAAGCAATGCGACAAGATGAGCTTTTGACGGCATTTTGGCAGTTGGCGGTGGTGGTGATGTCAACCCCGGAAACCGAAACGGCGAGCGTGAGGAAGATCTCCATCGCGTTGATCCGTACGGTAGGGTTAATCGTAATAATCGTGATGAGGGGGTCATGATAGCACCCCCACGCCTTAAGATTCAAGCAGATATTCCATCCTTTAATGGTGATTTCTCTGTTGAAGAAGCACAACTAACTTTGGTGGTAGCAGTGCAAACACCTCAGAGTTGTGTCAACCCGGGGTAATGGGCAGGGGATCGAGATGAACCTGTAGGACACGAGGAAAATTTCCATCGTGATCTACCGGCTGGAGGGGAAAAGTCAGATTCAATCGGAGAATATTTGGTTGCAGTCAAATCCGTGAATCAGGATCTACAAATACTGTTCAAAGAAGAAAAGGTTAGTAATAATTTTTTTTCCCGTGGGTGGAGAGATTTCTCCATAATCGAAATCAGATGAGCCACTTTTTGAAGTGGTGGTGGAAGAACAATGTGTAACCGAGTCCTTAGATGCGAGGTCAGAGGCAGCATGGGAGTCGCGCCCTCAAAGCTCAGCACAATTTCACCAGAACCCTACCCAGGAGTCGCCCGGACCAGCTCAGATCCGGCCGCACCTTAGGCACGATCCGCCCGGACCTGGTGTTGTGGTCCGACCGCACCCAGGCAACGACCCGCCCGGACTCGGTATTGTGATCCGGCCGCTCCCGAACAAAGACCCGCCTGGACCAAGTGTGATTAGGACGCTGCATCACGAGGTACCAGAATTATTGAAGCTTGGAAAAGAACGAGTTTATTCCAAATATCTCTTCAAGTGGAGTGGTCGACTTCAAGTTTCAAGATCGAACTCGAGGACGAGTTCTTTTGAAGTGGTGGTGAATGATGCAGGACGGAAATATGATTATATCAAATATTATAATTATATTGGTATTTTATTATTAGTTAGGGTTTAATTAGTATTTTTATTATTATTTTCGTCATTAATTTTAGTAGGTTAATTTTAGAGGATTCTAGGATAGATTTTGAGTCAATTTACTAGTTTTTAAGTCCTATTAGGTTACTATATAGGTTAGGAGTAATTTTAGAAGGTTTTAGATCGTTTTTCAAGTTTTATGGGCACTATAAAATAAGCCTAAAGTTGTATTCTGAAAATAAGACTTTATTTAATGAAATTTTGATTGCTTAGCAATTATTTATCCCTCTGTCACCTCCTTTATTTTCTTTATTCAAAAATTTCATTGGAATTCTTCTTGGAAATCCTTATTCCATGCAGAATAATTGGTTTCGATCAATTATTGGTTACAATTCTGCTGCGTCTTCACATCAATAGTAACTATTACGGTTAACTAATACTATTAATAGTAATAGTTAACTTATATAGTAACTATTATAGTTAACTAATACTATTAATAGTAATAGTTAACCTATATAATAACTAATAGTAAGAATTCCAAAAGTCAATTTGAGCGACATAAACCGACTTGGTTAGATGGGACCCATACATTCTGGGCCCACACACAAAAAGGCCTATACAAAGAAGCCATAAAGATTGGGGCTCGGGCCGACATCAATTAGGCCGAGCAGACAGCTCTTGCCTAGGCCGAGTTCAAAAAGCCTAATCCCTAGTCGGCCTCAATAGCGAGCCGAGCTAGATGACGGGCCGAGTTATATCAGAAACCTCCCATTATCCTAGGGAGTCCACATCCCACAGTTCTATTACAACTCTAGCACTAAGAATCCTTATCTAAATAAGGATATCTCTTCTACAAAATAACTGGGATATCATCATCCTTATCAGGAGTCTATCTCCAAGGAATATGAGTCCTAGATCAATACGGGCATTCTGGCTTATTTGACAAATCAGGACTCATTCACCCATGCCTTTATAAACAGGTCCTCAACACAGGAAACGGGTAATAAACTCTTTTGGCTCAAAACTATAGTCAATTGATTTTCTCTTCATTTCAAACACAACCACAATTCTCATTCTCACGCCGGAGGGCCTTCGCCGGTGAAGCCCCGGCGTAGTTTACGTTTGTTCATTGTGCACAGATCCGAACAGGGAAGTTCTTATTGCTGGATTTATCTGAACCGCTAGACGAAGGCTGATCCGGTACGTTTTTGGCAGCATCAGTTTGGTTCCATTGCCGGGAAACGTCCGATCAAAGAACTTCTTGTCCAGATAACCGTAATTTCCTCATGTCTGAAACAGGAGGCTAGTGTCTCACCAGATGCTAATCTTAATCCCCCCCCCTAACAGGGCGAATAACAATGCTTCATTGAATCAAGGGCTCCCTCCTCCACCTCCAGGAGGCGAAATGCATACACGCTCCCGATCACCGCCACCTGAGATTGTTCAACAATATGGATGGAGAAGGCGAACCACCTCACGCCCTCAGAATACTGAGGCCGGCCCTTCTAGGCCTTCGCCAATTGATCGAAAGGTGTTACTCCAACAAAACCTTTCGACCCTCCAACAGCTAGCCGACGCTCAAAGGGCTCTTCTAGAATTCGACCCTGATCATTCCTTGGTACCCTTTGTCCAGCCCTCTGGCACAAGAGGAGCTCTAGGAGATGGAGAGAGGAGCAATCGTAGGGGAAACCCGCGTACTGAAGACAGATGTCTTCAGGAACCACGTGATGTACCCCCTGGAAACTGAGCCGCTACACCAAGCCGACTAGAAGGCCGACTTGGCCCGGTTCATAATGGTGGAAGAGATCTGAGAGATCAAATAAACTGGAAGAGGGAAGAAGAGGTAGAGTCACCAGATGTAAGATTTCTCGGAGAAAGGTGGCGATGGGAAGATCAACGCCAAGCCCCACCAAGGCAGGCACCACCTCGCCGTACTCCACCGAGACGACCTCTAAAATATCCGGAGATAAGCCGAGTCGCTGGAAGAGGCCAAGATAGAGAGAGAGGCCTAGGAGTTCTCATTGCAGCTCGGGAATAAGCGAAAGACTTATAATGGACCTACAGGAGAGGCTGGATAACATAGAAATGAACCAGGGGCAGAGAAAGCCCAGGACTGATTGTGACGCAATGCGTCCATTTTCACAATGGATCAAGGTTCCCCACCTACTCCTAAATTTAAGTTACCTCACCTAGACAAGTACTCTGGCAACTCAGATGCTTTGGATCACCTCCAATCCTTTGAGGCTGTGATGGCACTAGTATCCAACCAGGATAACGTACTCTGCAAGGCCTTTGCTAGTGCGTTGATCGGGGCAGCCAGGTCTTGGTTCATGGACCTGGATAGAGGAAGCATTGATTCTTTCTCCAAATTGAAGTCGAGGTATTTGGAATATTTCGCCACGGCAGGGGCAATAAAGAAAAGGTTGTCAGACCTAGCGAACATAGTTCAAGGGAAAAAAACGAGTCAACTATGAGTTTCTATAACAGATTCAGAAACCTGGCCGACTCGATTGAAGAGGGACTCACCGACCGGGAGATTATAATGTGCTTCACCAATGGACAGAGATCAGACGATCTCACTTATGAGTTGTCGGTGAGAGAGCCTCTAATGAAGTCTGAACTATACCATGTGGCTTATGCAATGGCCACTGCAGAAGAAAAGAAGCTTTTGATGTCTGGAGACCGAGATCGAGAATGAGGACGAGAGAGCAAGCCGCCTCCTTCTGACTCGGCCCAGGGTACCAATGGAAGTGGAAACTGAGGGAAGAATAGAACGAGACCGACCGAGGTTTTTACCCCCCTCACAAAGCCGATCTCCGAGATAATGAACGTGGTGAATCTTCCTAATACAAAACCCCTCAATGACAACCCAAAATTCCCTAGAGACACGAGCAAATATTGTGCCTACGACAGGGATAACGGGCATGAGACAGACAATTGCTATGCCCTAAAGAAAATATTGCAGAGATGGGCCGATCAGGGGAAACTTAACGAATTCATAGCAAAGAAAGATAGCAAGCGTCCAAGGGAAGATGAGAAGGAGGATGATCAAGGAGATAGACCACCTCGGGCAAGGCTAATTGGAGTAATAAGGGAGGTAATAAATCCCTTCAAACACCAAGCTCAAAGAACAGATCTACGAGCTAAGCAAGGTCTACCATATCCCCCCTTGGATTCACAAAGGGGAGGAAGTGATCAGCTTCTCTCCTAATGAGCTAGCCGGGAACAGGGCGATAAGAGAACAGGCGCTAGTCATCACGGGTAGAATAGACAACTGTGAGTCAGATAGGCTCCTAATTGACTCGGGGGCCGCCAAGGATGTGCTTTATTACAAGACCTTCAAGGAGATGGAACTTTCGGATAGCATGCTGGCACCATACAATGGCAAATTGGAAGGGTTCACAAATCACAAGGCCGAAGCAAAGGGAACCGTGGACTTACTGCTGGAAGTCGGTGAGTACCCATACAGGGCCTCAGCCACGATCACATTCATAGTTATGGACTTCGACAGTGATTATCATGTCATCTTGGGCTCCCCTAGCCAAGGAAAATTGAGAATGGTTGCCTCCCTCCTTCACCAAAGGGTAAAGTTCCCAACCCCGGCAGGCATAGGCTGTATCCCCGGTGCCTCTAAACACTTTTTAGAACACG
The DNA here is from genome assembly GCA_026119855.1 of Campanula takesimana. Classification (NCBI taxonomy): domain Eukaryota; kingdom Viridiplantae; phylum Streptophyta; class Magnoliopsida; order Asterales; family Campanulaceae; genus Campanula; species Campanula takesimana. Next base: position 842,554 of record JAOWBW010000375.1, read on the forward strand.
TGATGAAATCCAGAAAAGCAAAAACCAAAATGGAGATTGACACTCCTGAGAGGAACATCACTATATCCAAGTCTACCACGGTCACAACATCAGCTCCCATCGGCGTGATAACAGTAGACATGCCTGAGGAATGGGTGGTACTAGACGATTACAATACTGCGACCGAGAACGAGGTGATATATAGGTTAGACGGATTTGGATGTATCTCCATGAACACAGCTTTGGACGAGCTGAGTAACTCAAACCTCGTCCTCGTCCCAAGCTCGGGGGCCACAATACCCGACCACATGGATACCGAGATAGATAGACTCCTAGATAAGGAGAATTTGAGCCTGGAAGGCAATGACAAGGAGAAAGTTAAACAAATCATTGTGGAAACCTTGGAGTTCAGGGACGGTCCTGAGCTGAGACCAGTTGACCAGTTAGACGAGGTCATTATCAACCCTGACTACCCGGAACAGAAGGTACGAATTGGGAAACAACTCCCCCTAGAAAAAAAGAGAAAAACTCATCAACCTGCTAAAAAACAACCTAGACGTGTTCGCATGGAGGGTTGAAAACATAGTTGGAGTTAAGGAAGCCATTGCTCTTCACAAACTAGAGGTGGACAGGTTTTTCAAACCGGTCAAGCAGGGACGAAGGGTCTTCTCCATAGATAAAGAAAAGGCAATCGAGATCGAGGTGGATAAGTTGCTGAAAGCCGGGATCATCAGAGAAGCGACATACCCTGAATAGCTAGCTAATATCGTCATGGTTAAGAAGCAGAATGGCAAATGGAGGATGTGCGTAGACTTCACCGACCTCAACAAGGCTTGCCCAAAAGATAGCTATCCTCTTCCCAGAATCGATAAGCTGGTCGATTCAATTGCTAAACACCAAACTCTGAGCTTCCTTGATGCCTATTCAGGCTACCTTTCGCGACCCCGAACCCGCGGGCCGGGAACTCGCGAGCTGGACGTCGACTTACAACCAAAAACACTAAAATACAGAAGGTAAAAATTTCATTTTATACCCAAAAGATTTTAACACAAGGTTTGGAAAATCCAAGTTTAACAACACCATAAAACAACTAGTGTAAGCTCCACAAGCTCACACCCAAAATACAAAATATTACAAATCTTAATGACGTCATTGTTGGTACAACTATCCCCAAGAAGGTTACACATTTATATAATGCAAACCGAACAATAATAACCTGCCCAAATATCTCAAACCTCTCGACGTCCTCCTTGATCCGCAAATCCTAATCCTTTCCTCCTGGGGGGGTTAAGGAAAACAACATTGAAAGGAAACGGGGTGAGATAAAATCTCAGTAAGTTACTAATGCAACTACATGACATGCTAAGATGCAATAATCAATAATAATTCACATAACACATAGCAATTATCATATATCAGATAGCAGCGGAAATGAAAACATAACGAAGGATATTAGCCAAGGTTTTCCAAACCGATAAACCAAATAAAGGTCGCTGCGCAGCTTCAATAATCAACATCTTCATAATAGCATGAAAGCTGAAGAGAAATCCCCGGTACCGGAACCAATAACAAGGGGACAGTGACACACAGTCAAAGCCCGAAAACCAATAGCTATAATGCTCACAAAGGAGCTAGATCATCTCACATCCAAGGCCAATCTGGAGGAGGGTAATAATGGGGCAAAACAATGGTCAACATCACAATGGACTTGGCTGTGCCATCATAATGTTTCGCATCGCCCAAACACACACAAAATACCAGCTGGACTTTCAAGTAAGGGCTAAGTAATAAAATACTAGCTCAAATAAACAACTAAGGATTCCAAAGTAGGGAACCATTTCAAATAAATCACCCAAAAAGGTGCACCAATCCAACAACACATCAAAAGATGTCCAAACAAATACAAAACGATACTTGGTCAAATTCCACACATATTTGTTCACAAAGGAACCATTTTAAACACCAGAGTTATCCACAACCCACACAAACAATTATCCCAAACTTTATCACAACGGACCGATCGTAAACGTTTTGTGTTATAAAACACCTACTGAAAACTCAACACAACCTAAACCTGAATCCCAACCGAATAAACCACCTTATCTCGTAGTACTCTAAAAGAGCTTTAAAACGATAGTTTGCTCGACTAAAACGGAGTCCGGACAAAGAAATTATAACCTTCGAAAGATTGGACAAGAAGCGAATAAATTTCACAGAAAGGAAGGGGGTGCGCGCGCCTCCCACCATCAGGGTGCGCGCGCCTCCCTTAATCAGGAAGAAAGGAACCAACAGGGATACAAAGGGTGCGCGCGCCTCCCACACATAGAGTGCGCGCGCCTCCTATAAACTGAAGAAAAAACGCACAAGGTGAGATGGAGGGGTGCGCGCGCCTCACCCCAATAGGATGCGCGCGCCTCCAACCAAAATCAGCAAACCCAGAATTCTTCCTGGGTTCTTCTACCCGAATTTCAACCCCAAAATTCACCACTTCAACCATAATCAACACCAACACTCCCAACTAGTTTACCCAAGTGCCAAAACAACTTCTAAGCCTAAAATAACTCATCTAGCAACATTTGGACAACCCTAACTAAGGAATGATTCAAACACCCAAATTTCACAATAATATGAAGGTGAGGATTTGGGGTTGTGAAGTCTATGTCAAGAGACTTATCTCTGACAAACTAGCACACAAATCTGATAAATGTATTTTCGTGGGATATCCTAAGGAAACTAAAGGATATTACTTTTACAACCGAGAGGACAACAAAGTGTTTGTTGTCCGAACTGGTGTCTTTCTAGAGAAAGAGTTTCTCTCCAAAGAAATCAGTGGGAGTAAAATAAATCTTGAAGAAATTCGAGACCCAGAAAATAACATTGAACCAATAGTGGAACAAGAACAAGAACCACAAGGAGTTGTGGAAACTGTTCAGAATACACAAGTAACTCGCAGATCTAGTAGGTTACGATCCGAGCCCAAGAGATATGGATTTCTCGTAACGGATAGTAATGACGTGGAAATCATTGAGAATGATGAACCGTCAACCTACCAAGAGGCGATGTCTTCTCCTGATTCGGACAAGTGGCTTGGAGCTATGGAATCCGAATTGCAATCCATGCAAGACAATCAAGTTTGGAATTTGATTGATGCACCCGAAGGTGTAAAAACCATAGGATGCAAATGGGTCTTCAAGAAGAAGACTGACATGGATGGGAAGGTGCATACTTACAAAGCTAGGCTTGTAGCGAAGGGTTATAGGCAAGTTCATGGTATTGACTATGATGAGACCTTCTCACCCGTAGCAATGATCAAGTCTATAAGAATCTTGCTTGCCATTGCCGCATATCATGACTATGAAATATGGCAGATGGACGTCAAAACCGCTTTCCTGAATGGAAAACTCCAAGAGGATGTGTATATGACACAACCAGAAGGTTTTGAACAAGATTCTAAGGTATGCAAATTGCAAAGATCCATCTATGATTTGAAGCAAGCTTCAAGGAGTTGGAATCTCCGTTTTGATGAATCGGTCAAAGAGTTTGGCTTCATCAAGAACGAAGATGAGCCTTGTGTATACAAGAAGATTAGTGGGAGCATAGTGCTATTCCTTATTTTATACGTGGATGACATATTGCTCATTGGAAACGACATTCCTACACTTCAGTCTGTGAAGACTTGGTTAGGAAAGTGCTTCGCAATGAAAGATATGGGTGAAGCAGCATATATTCTTGGCATTAAGATCTATAGAGATAGATCAAGGAGGCTACTTGGTTTAAGCCAAAGTACATACATTGACAAGGTCATTAGAAGATTCCGTATGGAAAATTCTAAGAGAGGCACCTTGCCCGTGTTACATGGAGTTTCTCTAAGCAAGACTCAATGTCCTAAGACAAAAGATGAGCGTGAGAAAATGAATGATGTTCCATATGCTTCGGCAATTGGGTCCATCATGTATGCCATGATTTGTACTAGGCCGGATGTATCTTATGCCTTGAGCATGACAAGTAGATACCAATCCGACCCTGGCGAAAATCACTGGATAGCTGTAAAAGCGATTCTTAAGTACTTGAGAAGAAGACTCGTTTTTGATCTATGGAGGAATGGAAGATGATCTCGTTGTAAATGCTTACACGGATGCAAGCTTTCAAACCGACAAAGATGATAGCCGATCGCAATCGGGGTTTGTGTTTATGTTAAATGGTGGAGCTGTAAGCTAGAAGAGTTCCAAGCAAAGTACAACCGCTGATTCTACAACAGAAGCTGAGTATATTGCTGCATCGGATGCTGCAAAGGAAGCTGTTTGGATTAAGAAGTTCATAACTGAACTTGAAGTGGTTCCTAGTATTGCTAATCCAATAGACCTTTATTGCGACAATAATGGTGCTATTGCTCAAGCAAAGGAACCAAGAGCACATCAAAAATCCAAACACATACTTAGGCGTTTTCATATCATTCGAGAAATCGTTGATAGGGGAGACGTAAATATATGCAGAGTACCTACTGATGATAATGTTGCGGACCCGCTAACAAAGGGACTTCCACAAGCTAAACATGATGGTCATGTTAGGTCCATGGGTATTAGATACATGGGAGATTGGGCCTAGGGCAAGTGGGAGATTGTTGGTAGTGGTGCCCTAGGCACGTTTAATAAACGTTGTAATTGTTATCATTTATTTCATATCAATAAAGAGATGTTTTGATTATTATTGATGTTCATGTTTACTTATAATAATCTCCGTCCCTAGTACTTGTTAAGCACTAGTATGAAGGCTATATGATCATGGGATGATCATGTTAGATTTATGGGTACTTGTTTGGAACAAGGTACTGGACATGACCCGCTCTATGAGGTTTATGTCATGGTCTATGTCATACATATATCTCATATTAGTTATGTCATTTGAATCCTTAGACATGAAGTTATTATAGTCTTCCACTTGATGAACATTGTGTTTGACATATTCAAACGCTACCTTAACACGGTAGTTATAAAGGGTATGATTGGCATAATCGGATTCACGTAGGGAAGAATAATAAGCTAAATGGATTTGTCCCTCCTCGGAGAGATGTCAAGCTTGGGCCTCTCGTAGGAATGATGTTGATGAAATGTTCGGCCGGACTCAAATGAATTGATTGGATCAATGTCATTTGGATTATCAACATATTCGGAATCGAGAAAGTATTGAACAAAACAAGTTGACTATTTGACCATGACTTGTGTTCAATGACATCGTGGACAAAAGGATTATGACATATTCTAAAGGAATGCGAACTTGTATCTAGTTATACTATTTAGGTAGGTATGACGGTTTGCTAGAACCTAATCATATCTTATGGGATCATGTTTGAGCCCATTGCCAACTTAGTATAATCCTAGAGGGTCACACACAATAGAACGAATCTTAAATAAGAGGACTATATTGGAATTTAGGGTCGAATGACTTCAAGGGAATTTCTGGAAATATCCTGGGCCTCCTGGTCAACCAAGCGGGCGCTTGGGTTGAACCAGGCGGGCGCCTGTTCAAGCCGGAATTGGCCTTGACCTTCTGCCCAAACAGGCGGGCGCCTGGGTGGTACCAGGCGGGCGCCTGGTGCTCCCGATTGGGAATTTCCTAATTCGATTTAGGAAGGTTTTTGGCACAAGATTCCTATTTGGAATAGGTCTTAATTGTGTATAAAAACCCCAATTCGGCCAGACCATATTGATAAGTGCTTTTGTGAGTCTCAAAGAGTTTGAGAGAGATTTTATTTTGTTCTAAGATATCATTGATTGAGGAACAAAATAATTCACAAATAAATTCCATTTAGTTCTTTATTATATTGTGAAAGCGTGTTTCATAATATTGGTCTAGCAACCAAGATCAAAGAAGCTCCTTTGATATTCGTTCGAAGTGTGGATACCGCTAGAGGGTGAATTTTATCATCTTGCAAAGTTCGTGATTTGTTCGTGATAAAGCTTCAAGGTTTCTCCACCAAAGATCAAGAAAAATTCATAGCCATCAAGGGTTAGTTATTCCTATATTCATCTTGTTGTATTTGATTTAATCATATGAACGGATCCATGGCTTTGGGTTTCTTAAAAATTTAATTGCTATATTCCGCTGCGCATGTTACTTGGAAACCCAACACGAATTTCAACCCCAAAATTCACCACTTCAACCCCAATCAACACCAACACTCCCAACTAGTTTACCCAAGTGCCAAAACAACTTCTAAGCCTAAAATAACTCATCTAGCAACATTTGGACAACCCTAACCAAGGAATGATTCAAACACCCAAATTTCACAATAATATGAAAAATTTACAAATAGGTTCCAAATCAACCAAAGAAGCCATATATAACAACTAGATCATCAATGGAGTTAAAGATGAGCATTTTTAACATAAATGGGGGAAAAGTAACTTACCCGGATTTTCTCAAAGTTAACGGAATTCGAATATTCTTAGCCCTTTACGATCCTATCGACGATCTAAACAAGATTCATGTTTTAAGAAATGAGAAATAATGAGAGGATGAGGAAGAAAATGAAGAGAGAAGGAAGAGAGAAAAACTTACCCACAAACATGGAGAGAGAGAGAGATTTGCTGGGAGAGATGGTGAGGTGAGGGGGAAAGACTAGGGAGGTGAGGGAGAAGAGAGGGAGTAGGGAAATTATTTCAAAATGTTACAATTAGACCCCTTCCCCATCTACTAACACAAATACTTACACCCCCTGCTAACAATTAAGACCCAACAATACTACACTAACCCAAATGACTCAAAAAAGATGCTAGGCATAAATATTATAACACATAAAAATGCACACATAAATATTTAAATAAATAATAATTTAAATAAATAAATAAGCAAATAAATAAATAATAATTATTTATTTCTAATAAAATAGAGCCTAGTTTTCGGGTCGTGACATTCACTCCCCCTTAAAAAAAAATTCGACCCGAATTTTAACGAGACTTACCCGAAAGACCAATTAGCTACGGATACGATAGTTCCGCCATTTCTCAAATTCCTCAATTGTCCAAATCTAACCCACTAAAAGGTAACCTTAAATAATGCTTACGATAACACCACCTCTCGAACCGAATCATTCCTTCATTATCTTCATTACTAATCAAAATCCGTACTCAAAATCGAAGAATCCAAATTTATTCCACACATAATTCTCGAGGTATCTCAAGCTCGCCTTATTCATAACCTTAACTACACCGCAAAGGTACTTCCATTTGTAAATCGCATACTTAGTATTATTCCCCAAAAATTCAAAACATTACCATCTCGAGCTTAATTAGCTTTTAAAATATGAAAAGCTAAAGAAATTTTCCATCCCCATAAAATTCACCAAAGTGGCTATACCTCCAAGGATTCCCATTATAGTGCTTTCGCCTTAGATGGTACCTTAAACTAAAGGTACAATGTAAACCCAAAATTTTAATACAAAATGTTTACTTAAATCCATGTCATAGTACCATCATCACATTACTTCAATCTTTGAAAGCTTAAAACAATTACAAATACTCAGTAGTCCGAAAAATAATCCAATTTTTATCGTCAAGGGATTTCCTCTAATTCCTTTTCTTGAATTAATAATCCGCGCTTATATACCCCAAAGAAGTTTAGCAATCCCTAAATCTCCAACAGCTGACCCACATTAGACTTTCACGTATACATTCATTAACTTAAAGATACTTAGGCTCAATAGTACTGCCATCATAATAAACCCATTAGCTAGTCACATTCCAACTGACCCAATACCAAATCATAGTATTCTTTAATATGCCCAAGTATTTATACTCAACTTTCTTCACATATTTGTAATCCAAAACAAGAAATACCACCGAGACAAGATTTAGAACCATAGAACACCCCTTTAACTAAAACTCAAAATGCCTTTAATATAGGTCGCAAATTTATTACTCTCCCGAAATGTGCTTAGTCCTTTCCAACTTAACGCGCTCACCACTATTGATGATTATAACTTCCATAATATACTCATATCCCATAACACATCATGCTTTTCTTCATACTATCCAATTCCGATGCGCTCACGTAGATGCACTACAAGTAAACAAAAAATCTCCTATCCAGAAATCCTCAATTTGAATCCTCAACTCTTATAACCCAACCGATGCCATAAGGACATTGATTCTAAATATTAGCACTACAACCTTGTACCATAACAACTCAATTTAACCCAAGGTTCTCCCCAAATACTAGGTACTATTCAGAAAAAAAAGAAAAAAAATAGAAATTTTTTTTACAAACGATAAATACACCCAACAATTGGTATAGACATCCCATTGTCACCCACCTAAGTTATATATTCAAATCCCATATAAGAAAAGGTGAGTATAATTCTACCCAAAGGGACGGTCTCAAAACGATTTTAGGAAATCAGGAATAGAGAATGTAACACTCCTCCTACCACAATCGACTAAAGCATAACATTTCCTTTCTCAAAATAACATCAAAACCTTGAAATAGCAATATGAAAAATTTAGCAGGTAAGTTATATCTACCTTTAAGCACAACAAGAGCACATAAGACTCCATCAGATACCCTACACTACTCCATAGGAGTAGACACTGACAACACATAAGTCAAAGACTCAGGAGAAATAAATGCAACTAAATGCACATAAACATGAGAATGCGATGATCCTAAAATGCACGCGCTCGCTCTCTCGACACAAATTTAATACCTCCTGAAACTGATGAATCACCCGTTGAGTGCTGATTGATTGCAAATACTCTACCCGAAACCTTGGGCTTCCCCGAAGCATCCCTCTTCTGACCCTGTGGTATTCCAGTTCCTGTCCCCGATGACTGAACTCTAAACCTCGGACAATCTTTAACGAAGTGTCCCAACTGACCACACTTCACACATTTTCCCTGCTTCTTCCAACACTTGTCTTCTGAATGTCCTTCCCTCTGACAATAGCCACAGATCTTCCCATTTCGTGTCCCCTTATTAGAACCTTGATTTCCTACTGTTGGTTGCCCTTGAAGTTGCCTTCTGAATCGAGTTTGCACTCCTGAATTACCTCTGTTATCCGAATATTGCTGTGGTTGAGCCCTGCTTTGCCCTCCTTGATTTCCCGGGTTAACCATCTCAGTCTTCCTCTTGTGTCCCCCGATGTCTTGTTCTATCAAATATGCACGGTCCACCGCATCCTGAAAAGGTTGAATTCTTTGGGCTAAAAGTTGAGTCCTAATAGCTGTCTTCAAACCCCTGATCAATCTCATCGCTTTCTGCTCCTCGGTCCGCACAAGGTAGTCACAACACCTGGCTAATTCTGTGAACTTATCCGAGTACTGGGCTACTGACATCATGCCTTGCTCCAAGCTGAGGAACTCGATCTCTTTCCGGTTTTGATTCACTAGAGAGATAAAATGATCCTTGAATTTCCTCACGAACCACTCCCAAGGATATGGTACAAGAGTCGCATGCCAACTGGTCTTCAGTGCCTTCCACCAATATTCCGCAGCCCCCACGAGCTTATAAGCTACAAACAGAACCCTATCCTCATCAGTGCAACCAAAGACCTCGTAGATTTTCTCCATCGATTCTATCCATAGCTCGGCCTTCTTCACATCAGGCTCACCGCCGTACTCACTTGGTTTCAACTTCAAGAACTGCTCCAACCCATATCGCGGAGGTGCTACATGTTCCTCTCTCGGCCCTTGGTCATGAATTGCTTTCACGGCCGCTTCAAACCTGTCCTGAAACATTGTACGGTTTTCTTCCTGTAGACCATTCTGATTCTGAGCCCCACTAGAACTTTCACCCATTCTTCTTCTAGCCATCACAAACAAATACCTGCATAAAATACTCATCGTTAATCACTCCGAACCCATCTACCCTCCTAGGTCATTCTAGTCCACCTATACTTATACATAGAGCTAAACCATGGCTCTGATACCAACTGTCGCGACCCCGAACCCGCGGGCCGGGAACTCGCGAGCTGGACGTCGACTTACAACCAAAAACTCTAAAATACAGAAGGTAAAAATTTCATTTTATACCCAAAAGATTTTAACACAAGGTTTGGAAAATCCAAGTTTAACAACACCATAAAACAACTAGTGTAAGCTCCACAAGCTCACACCCAAAATACAAAATATTACAAATCTTAATGACATCATTGTTGGTACAACTATCCCCAAGAAGGTTACACATTTATATAATGCAAACCGAACAATAATAACCTGCCCAAATATCTCAAACCTCTCGACGTCCTCCTCGATCCGCAAATCTAATCCTTTCCTCCTGGGGGGTTAAGGAAAACAACATTGAAAGGAAACGGGGTGAGATAAAATCTCAGTAAGTTACTAATGCAACTACATGACATGCTAAGATGCAATAATCAATAATAATTCACATAACACATAGCAATTATCATATATCAGATAGCAGCGGAAATGAACACATAACGAAGGATATTAGCCAAGGTTTTCCAAACCGATAAACCAAATAAAGGTCGCTGCGCAGCTTCAATAATCAACCATCAACATCTTCATAATAGCATGAAAGCTGAAGAGAAATCCCCGGTACCGGAACCAATAACAAGGGGACAGTGACACACAGTCAAAGCCCGAAAACCAATAGCTATAATGCTCACAAAGGAGCTAGCTCATCTCACATCCAAGGCCAATCTGGAGGAGGGTAATAATGGGGCAAAACAATGGTCAACATCACAATGGACTTGGCTGTGCCATCATAATGTTTCGCATCGCCCAAACACACACAAAATACCAGCTGGACTTTCAAGTAAGGGCTAAGTAATAAAATACTAGCTCAAATAAACAACTAAGGATTCCAAAGTAGGGAACCATTTCAAATAAATCACCCAAAAAGGTGCACCAATCCAACAACACATCAAAAGATGTCCAAACAAATACAAAACGATACTTGGTCAAATTCCACACATATTTGTTCACAAAGGAACCATTTTAAACACCAGAGTTATCCACAACCCACACAAACAATTATCCCAAACTTTATCACAACGGACCGATCGTAAACGTTTTGTGTTATAAAACACCTACTGAAAACTCAACACAACCTAAACCTGAATCCCAACCGAATAAACCACCTTATCTCGTAGTACTCTAAAAGAGCTTTAAAACGATAGTTTGCTCGACTAAAACGGAGTCCGGACAAAGAAATTATAACCTTCGAAAGATTGGACAAGAAGCGAATAAATTTCACAGAAAGGAAGGGGGTGCGCGCGCCTCCCACCATCAGGGTGCGCGCGCCTCCCTTAATCAGGAAGAAAGGAACCAACAGGGATACAAAGGGTGCGCGCGCCTCCCACACATAGGGTGCGCGCGCCTCCTATAAACTGAAGAAAAAACGCACAAGGTGAGATGGAGGGGTGCGCGCGCCTCACCCCAATAGGATGCGCGCGCCTCCAACCAAAATCAGCAAACCCAGAATTCTTCCTGGGTTCTTCTACCCGAATTTCAACCCCAAAATTCACCACTTCAACCCCAATCAACACCAACACTCCCAACTAGTTTACCCAAGTGCCAAAACAACTGCTAAGCCTAAAATAACTCATCTAGCAACATTTGGACAACCCTAACCAAGGAATGATTCAAACACCCAAATTTCACAATAATATGAAAAATTTACAAATAGGTTCCAAATCAACCAAAGAAGCCATATATAACAACTAGATCATCAATGGAGTTAAAGATGAGCATTTTTAACATAAATGGGGGAAAAGTAACTTACCCGGATTTTCTCAAAGTTGACGGAATTCGAATATTCTTAGCCCTTTACGATTCTATCGACGATCTAAACAAGATTCATGTTTTAAGAAATGAGAAATAATGAGAGGAAGAGGAAGAAAATGAAGAGAGAAGGAAGAGAGAAAAACTTACCCACAAACATGGAGAGAGAGAGAGAGATTTGCTGGGAGAGATGGTGAGGTGAGGGGGAAAGACTAGGGAGGTGAGGGAGTAGGGAAATTATTTCAAAATGTTACAATTAGACCCCTTCCCCATCTACTAACACAAATATTTACACCCCCCTGCTAACAATTAAGACCCAACAATACTACACTAACCCAAATGACTCAAAAAAGATGCTAGGCATAAATATTATAACACATAAAATGCACACATAAATATTTAAATAAATAATAATTTAAATAAATAAATAAATAAGCAAATAAATAAATAATAATTATTTATTTCTAATAAAATAGAGCCTAGTTTTCGGGTCGTGACATTCACTCCCCCTTAAAGAAAATTCGACCCGGATTTTAACGAGACTTACCCGAAAGACCAATTAGCTACGGATACGATAGTTCCGCCATTTCTCAAATTCCTCAATTGTCCAAATCTAACCCACTAAAAGGTAACCTTAAATAATGCTTACGATAACACCACCTCTCGAACCGAATCATTCCTTCATTATCTTCATTACTAATCAAAATCCGTACTCAAAATCGAAGAATCCAAATTTATTCCACACATAATTCTCGAGGTATCTCAAGCTCGCCTTATTCATAATCTTAACTACACCGCAAAGGTACTTCCATTTGTAAATCGCATACTTAGTATTATTCCCCAAAAATTCAAAACATTACCATCTCGAGCTTAATTAGCTTTTAAAATATGAAAAGCTAAAGAAATTTTCCATCCCCATAAAATTCACCAAAGTGGCTATACCTCCAAGGATTCCCATTATAGTGCTTTCGCCTTAGATGGTACCTTAAACTAAAGGTACAATGTAAACCCAAAATTTTAATACAAAATGTTTACTTAAATCCATGTCATAGTACCATCATCACATTACTTCAATCTTTGAAAGCTTAAAACAATTACAAATACTCAGTAGTCCGAAAAATAATCCAATTTTTATCGTCAAGGGATTTCCTCTAATTCCTTTTCTTGAATTAATAATCCGCGCTTATATACCCCAAAGAAGTTTAGCAATCCCTAAATCTCCAACAGCTGACCCACATTAGACTTTCACGTATACATTCATTAACTTAAAGATACTTAGGCTCAATAGTACTGCCATCATAATAAACCCATTAGCTAGTCACATTCCAACTGACCCAATACCAAATCATAGTATTCTTTAATATGCCCAAGTATTTATACTCAACTTTCTTCACATATTTGTAATCCAAAACAAGAAATGCCACCGAGACAAGATTTAGAACCATAGAACACCCCTTTAACTAAAACTCAAAATGCCTTTAATATAGGTCGCAAATTTATTACTCTCCCGAAATGTGCTTAGTCCTTTCCAACTTAACGCGCTCACCACTATTGATGATTATAACTTCCATAATATACTCATATCCCATAACACATCATGCTTTTCTTCATACTATCCAATTCCGATGCGCTCACGTAGATGCACTACAAGTAAACAAAAAATCTCCTATCCAGAAATCCTCAATTTGAATCCTCAACTCTTATAACCCAACCGATGCCATAAGGACATTGATCTAAATATTTGCACTACAACCTTGTACCATAACAACTCAATTTAACCCAAGGTTCTCCCCAAATACTAGGTACTATTCAGAAAAAAAAGAAAAAAAATAGAATTTTTTTTTTTACAAACGATAAATACACCCAACAATTGGTATAGACATCCCATTGTCACCCACCTAAGTTATATATTCAAATCCCATATAAGAAAAGGTGAGTATAATTCTACCCAAAGGGACGGTCTCAAAACGATTTTAGGAAATCAGGAATAGAGAATGTAACACTCCTCCTACCACAATCGACTAAAGCATAACATTTCCTTTCTCAAAATAACATCAAAACCTTGAAATAGCAATATGAAAAATTTAGCAGGTAAGTTATATCTACCTTTAAGCACAACATGAGCACATAAGACTCCATCAGATACCCTACACTACTCCATAGGAGTAGACACTGACAACACATAAGTCAAAGACTCAGGAGAAATAAATGCAACTAAATGCACATAAACATGAGAATGCGATGATCCTAAAATGCACGCGCTCGCTCTCTCGACACAAATTTAATACCTCCTGAAACTGATGAATCACCTGTTGAGTGCTGATTGATTGCAAATACTCTACCCGAAACCTTGGGCTTCCCCGAAGCATCCCTCTTCTGACCCTGTGGTATTCCAGTTCCTGTCCCCGATGACTGAACTCTAAACCTCGGACAATCTTTAACGAAGTGTCCCAACTGACCACACTTCACACATTTTCCCTGCTTCTTCCAACACTTGTCTTCTGAATGTCCTTCCCTCTGACAATAGCCACAGATCTTCCCATTTCGTGTCCCCTTATTAGAACCTTGATTTCCTACTGTTGGTTGCCCTTGAAGTTGCCTTCTGAATCGAATTTGCACTCCTGAATTACCTCTGTTATCCGAATATTGCTGTGGTTGAGCCCTGCTTTGCCCTCCTTGATTTCCCGGGTTAACCATCTCAGTCTTCCTCTTGTGTCCCCCGATGTCTTGTTCTATCAAATATGCACGGTCCACCGCATCCTGAAAAGGTTGAATTCTTTGGGCTAAAAGTTGAGTCCTAATAGCTGTCTTCAAACCCCTGATCAATCTCATCGCTTTCTGCTCCTCGGTCCGCACAAGGTAGTCACAACACCTGGCTAATTCTGTGAACTTATCCGAGTACTGGGCTACTGACATCATGCCTTGCTCCAAGCTGAGGAACTCGATCTCTTTCCGGTTTTGATTCACTAGAGAGATAAAATGATCCTTGAATTTCCTCACGAACCACTCCCAAGGATATGGTACAAGAGTCGCATCCCAACTGGTCTTCAGTGCCTTCCACCAATGTTCCGCAGCCCTTATAAGCTGCAAACAGAACCCTATCCTCATCAGTGCAACCAAAGACCTCGTAGATTTTGTCCATCGATTCTATCCATAGCTCGGCCTTCTTCACATCAGGCTCACTGTCGTACTCACTTGGTTTCAACTTCAAGAACTGCTCCAACCCATATCGCGGAGGTGCTACATGTTCCTCTCTCGGCCCTTGGTCATGAATTGCTTTCACGGCCGCTTCAAACCTGTCCTGAAACATTGTACGGTTTTCTTCCCGTAGACCATTCTGATTCTGAGCCCCACTAGAACTTTCACCCATTCTTCTTCTAGCCATCACAAACAAATACCTGCATAAAATACTCATCGTTAATCACTCCGAACCCATCTACCCTCCTAGGTCATTCTAGTCCACCTATACTTATACATAGAGCTTAACCATGGCTCTGATACCAACTATCGCGACCCCGAACCCGCGGGCCGGGAACTCGCGAGCTGGACGTCGACTTATAACCAAAAACTCTAAAATACAGAAGGTAAAAATTTCATTTTATACCCAAAAGATTTTAACACAAGGTTTGGAAAATCCAAGTTTAACAACACCATAAAACAACTAGTGTAAGCTCCACAAGCTCAGACCCAAAATACAAAATATTACAAATCTTAATGACGTCATTGTTGGTACAACTATCCCCAAGAAGGTTACACATTTATATAATGCAAACCGAACAATAATAACCTGCCCAAATATCTCAAACCTCTCGACGTCCTCCTCGATCCGTAAATCCTAATCCTTTCCTCCTGGGGGGGGTTAAGGAAAACAACATTGAAAGGAAACGGGGTGAGATAAAATCTCAGTAAGTTACTAATGCAACTACATGACATGCTAAGATGCAATAATCAATAATAATTCACATAACACATAGCAATTATCATATATCAGATAGCAGCGGAAATGAACACATAACGAAGGATATTAGCCAAGGTTTTCCAAACCGATAAACCAAATAAAGGTCGCTGCGCAGCTTCAATAATCAACCATCAACATCTTCATAATAGCATGAAAGCTGAAGAGAAATCCCCGGTACCGGAACCAATAACAAGGGGACAGTGACACACAGTCAAAGCCCGAAAACCAATAGCTATAATACTCACAAAGGAGCTAGCTCATCTCACATCCAAGGCCAATCTGGAGGAGGGTAATAATGGGGCAAAATAATGGTCAACATCACAATGGACTTGGCTGTGCCATCATAATGTTTCGCATCGCCCAAACACACACAAAATACCAGCTGGACTTTCAAGTAAGGGCTAAGTAATAAAATACTAGCTCAAATAAACAACTAAAGATTCCAAAGTAGGGAACCATTTCAAATAAATCACCCAAAAAGGTGCACCAATCCAACAACACATCAAAAGATGTCCAAACAAATACAAAACGATACTTGGTCAAATTCCACACATATTTGTTCACAAAGGAACCATTTTAAACACCAGAGTTATCCACAACCCACACAAACAATTATCCCAAACTTTATCACAACGGACCGATCGTAAACGTTTTGTGTTATAAAACACCTACTGAAAACTCAACACAACCTAAACCTGAATCCCAACCGAATAAACCACCTTATCTCGTAGTACTCTAAAAGAGCTTTAAAACGATAGTTTGCTCGACTAAAACGGAGTCCGGACAAAGAAATTATAACCTTCGAAAGATTGGACAAGAAGCGAATAAATTTCACAGAAAGGAAGGGGGTGCGCGCGCCTCCCACCATCAGGGTGCGCGCGCCTCCCTTAATCAGGAAGAAAGGAACCAACAGGGATACAAAGGGTGCGCGCGCCTCCCACACATAGGGTGCGCGCGCCTCCTATAAACTGAAGAAAAAACGCACAAGGTGAGATGGAGGGGTGCGCGCGCCTCACCCCAATAGGATGCGCGCGCCTCCAACCAAAATCAGCAAACCCAGAATTCTTCCTGGGTTCTTCTACCCGAATTTCAACCCCAAAATTCACCACTTCAACCCCAATCAACACCAACACTCCCAACTAGTTTACCCAAGTGCCAAAACAACTGCTAAGCCTAAAATAACTCATCTAGCAACATTTGGACAACCCTAACCAAGGAATGATTCAAACACCCAAATTTCACAATAATATGAAAAATTTACAAATAGGTTCCAAATCAACCAAAGAAGCCATATATAACAACTAGATCATCAATGGAGTTAAAGATGAGCATTTTTAACATAAATGGGGGAAAAGTAACTTACCCGGATTTTCTCAAAGTTGACGGAATTCGAATATTCTTAGCCCTTTACGATCCTATCGACGATCTAAACAAGATTCATGTTTTAAGAAATGAGAAATAATGAGAGGAAGAGGAAGAAAATGAAGAGAGAAGAAAGAGAGAAAAACTTACCCACAAACATGGAGAGAGAAAGAGATTTGCTGGGAGAGATGGTGAGGTGAGGGGGAAAGACTAGGGAGGTGAGGGAGAAGAGAGGGAGTAGGGAAATTATTTCAAAATGTTACAATTAGACCCCTTCCCCATCTACTAACACAAATACTTACACCCCCTGCTAACAATTAAGACCCAACAATACTACACTAACCCAAATGACTCAAAAAAGATGCTAGGCATAAATATTATAACACATAAAATGCACACATAAATATTTAAATAAATAATAATTTAAATAAATAAATAAGCAAATAAATAAATAATAATTATTTATTTCTAATAAAATAGAGCCTAGTTTTCGGGCCGTGACATTCACTCCCCCTTAAAGAAAATTCGACCCGAATTTTAACGAGACTTACCCGAAAGACCAATTAGCTACGGATACGATAGTTCCGCCATTTCTCAAATTCCTCAATTGTCTAAATCTAACCCACTAAAAGGTAACCTTAAATAATGCTTACGATAACACCACCTCTCGAACCGAATCATTCCTTCATTATCTTCATTACTAATCAAAATCCGTACTCAAAATCGAAGAATCCAAATTTATTCCACACATAATTCTCGAGGTATCTCAAGCTCGCCTTATTCATAATCTTAACTACACCGCAAAGGTACTTCCATTTGTAAATCGCATACTTAGTATTATTCCCCAAAAATTCAAAACATTACCATCTCGAGCTTAATTAGCTTTTAAAATATGAAAAGCTAAAGAAATTTTCCATCCCCATAAAATTCACCAAAGTGGCTATACCTCCAAGGATTCCCATTATAGTGCTTTCGCCTTAGATGGTACCTTAAACTAAAGGTACAATGTAAACCCAAAATTTTAATACAAAATGTTTACTTAAATCCATGTCATAGTACCATCATCACATTACTTCAATCTTTGAAAGCTTAAAACAATTACAAATACTCAGTAGTCCGAAAAATAATCCAATTTTTATCGTCAAGGGATTTCCTCTAATTCCTTTTCTTGAATTAATAATCCGCGCTTATATACCCCAAAGAAGTTTAGCAATCCCTAAATCTCCAACAGCTGACCCACATTAGACTTTCACGTATACATTCATTAACTTAAAGATACTTAGGCTCAATAGTACTGCCATCATAATAAACCCATTAGCTAGTCACATTCCAACTGACCCAATACCAAATCATAGTATTCTTTAATATGCCCAAGTATTTATACTCAACTTTCTTCACATATTTGTAATCCAAAACAAGAAATGCCACCGAGACAAGATTTAGAACCATAGAACACCCCTTTAACTAAAACTCAAAATGCCTTTAATATAGGTCGCAAATTTATTACTCTCCCGAAATGTGCTTAGTCATTTCCAACTTAACGCGCTCACCACTATTGATGATTATAACTTCCTGTAGACACCCCGCCTTGGACCTCTCACCCCGATTGCATACAAAGTATTTTTATTTAACTTATTTTCATTAATTTATGTTACTTCGGTTAAGTTCCTAACTGATTCCGTTAGTTTTGGACTAAACTGCATAACAGAGTTAACTTTTAGGGTCATTCTGTCATTCTGTCATTTTTCACCCGCGGGCGCTTCCGGCACTGCCAGTGAGCCGCGCGCGCGTCCCGCCCCAAAAGCCGGACCCGCGCGCTTCCCACTTTGGCAGTAACGGATTGCACCTTATTTCCCTCCCTTTTCTTATTTACAAACATCTTTTCTTGATCACAAAAACCATCTTTTTACATCCACATTAATCCCCCCTTTTCTCATTAACTCCCAATCCCACACTTCTAGCCTTTTCATTAAAACAAAATATTTCCTTTTTTATTTTATTTGATTTTCTTTTATTTCTTTTATTTATTATTTTATTTATCTTATTTTTGATTGGTCAATTCTATTTCACATGGATGATCATCTTTTCCCTCCATCATTTCCCTCTCTTTTTTACCTATAAAATTCATCATCTTCTACCTTAGAAAGGGACTTTTTTTGGGACTCCAACCTTGATTCACCAACTACATTATACACAAATTCTCCCAACAAGAGTTCTTAGTAACAAGACTCTACACAAATTGTTCTACAACAATTTCATTACAACAACAACACTTTCAAGTCAAGGTTCCAAGTCCTCTTTCTCAAGGTACAACTCCATTTTCTTCATTTGTTTTCTTCTTCTTGATGTATGAAATCCCCATTAAGGGGACATGACCAACATGACTACTTCACATATTGAAGTTAGTTAAGGTTATCTCCCTACATTTTAATCTTAACTTTAATTCACCATGTTAATTTCTCTTCATCTCTTAATGTAATTCTTTAACATTACTTGTTACATGTAATCTTTCTTGTCCTTTCTTGTCCTTCAATTCCATGTTTCTGTGCTAACAAATTCTGCAGGGGAAAGTTTTCTTAATTAAGGGTCAAGGCAATCCCTTGAACCCACTGATTTGCAGGTTCTCACCCAGAAGCGGGCGCCTCTGCCCTGCTTCCTCTCACGCGCGCGCCTTCCGCATAGGCAACACAATGCGCGCGCTTCTGGGCGCATTTTCCAGAAACAGAACAGTGCACAGAAACAGAACAGAATGACAGTGTGTGGGCACCGGGCCTGCATACAATTTCTTTTACTTTCTGTTTATTTTTATCGGTCACACGGGTGATTCGAAATTTGTAAATTACGTGCTTATTTGTTTTTTTTTATTTCCTTTGAAAAAAAAAATGTTTTGTCACATGTTAGACCTCACACTACATGCACATATTCTTATCAACTGCTCACTATCGAGTCGCACAAGTCCAACCCCAAACCCGTCGAGGCCCGTCCTAGAAAGTTTCAAGCTCCACTCGACCTTGGCTCTTTCGAAGCGGTAAACCTCAGCCCGTGGCGTAGTTCATGACTACATGCCGGGGGTGACCTTTGAGCCTCATATTCAAGCCGAGCACAAGCCACACAATTCTAGTCTAGGGTCTAACACTCCGTGACTCAAGTCGGTTTCCATGTACCGAGATTTCCCTAAACTAATGTCTTCAAATCATACATGCCAACTTGTTGAAATGGACGAAATAAAACCCCGTCCCCAAAAGTGGCTATCTTGGACGAAAATAAAAAAATCCGTCCCCGCATGTATGATTTACTACATTAATTTAGTTTAATCCCGTCACATGTAGGTATCACAAGCGTGGTGGAATCCGATGAGTATATGGGACCGCGAGAAGGTCTATATACTAGTGTGACGATTCCACTATTTTTTCTAGAAACCCCAAAAAGGACTCCGTCCTTCCGACTTTTGTAAATAAAAAAAAAAAAAAAAAAAAAAGAGTCGTTTTTCCTTATGTGGTTGAGTCTTTTTCTTTGTTTGTGGGTTAATTCATTTTATCCAAAAGGTGTTTGTGGGGCCAATCTAAAATCAACCGTGCTCTTCCAATAGGTCCAATGGCTTCCAACGGCAACAACAACAACGGTGGAAATGATTTCGTGTCCAACGAAGGGTTACTCAACATAATGAAATCAATGGGGAAACAAATGGATAGGATTGTCGAGGATGCCAGCCGTAAAGACAATTTGTGGCAAGCCCGTTTCGATATCGACAAGAGGATTCACAAAGAAGAGGTTTCCGAACTCAAGGCCCGTCTTGATTATGAAAGAAGAATTCACGAGGAAGAGGTTTCCGAACTCAAAGCCCGTTTGCAAGAGCTCACCGACGGCAAAGCAAAGTTCAATAGTAAAGCATGCTCAAGTGGCCCGACCCTCAAAAGCTACAAAGGTACCACCAACAACCGAGTTTTCACTCCTCTCCTAGGAGTAACCCAAGCCGAGGCATTTGAAATTTTGGTGGCAAGAGGAAAGGTCAAGCCTTTAGAGGGGTACAAGCCGAAGGCGATACCGAAAAATCATGCACATGGTGAATGGTGCGGCTACCACAAGCATAGTGGCCATACTACCGAAGGGTGCTTCCTTCTCCGAAACATCATCCAAGATTTGTTCGACAACGGCGAATTTACTGTGGGTGAAGAGCAACCTTTAGAGAGTGCCAACATGCAAGAACTCATCAAAGAAGAATGATTTGGTTTCGAAATGGGGCTTCTACAAGAAATCATGCCACAAGGAGACTACAACGACAATGGGGACTACAACAACAATCTCCGTTTCTCTTTCTCTACCTAGTAGTAGGAATAAAAAAAAATTAAAAAAAAAATAAAAAAAAAGAGTCAAAAGTCCTCTTTTGTGTGCATTAATGTTTTCTCTCGTCCCATGTTAAGTGTCGAGTCTTCTTATCAAATAAAAGTCGTTCTTGTCCTCATACACTCTTCCAAGTTGTTCAATCTAATTCTTGGCAAAATGATGAAAAAATGTCTAAACACGTTTTAGAACAAAGGTCATCGCTTGAACGCCTAGGGGCTAAACATCGACGACGGCATCAACAACGAAGGCAACATCATCAACGACGAAGACAAAGCCAAGACATCAAAGGTGAAGCAACAACCATGGAGAAAAATCAAGCAATGTTTCAAAGGGAGGATTTAAAAAAAAAAAAAAAAAAAAATCTCCCTCAATTAAAGAAGTTCACATCAAGATCAACATCATTCCATCCACCAAAGAAGGACGAAGCTACGAAGCAACAATTCCATCGCGAAGAATGGAGAATTCACAAGAACTACGGTGACCTGAGCCTCTACACTGAAGGAACGTAGGCAACCTGCGGGTCCGGTCTCATGCAAGAAAGAAGATATGTTTAGCCCTAGCGCGTTATGGTGATTGGCCTTCATCTCGAACATGTCAAGACATCTTTGTACGATTCATTTGCCAATGAATTAATCACCAAAAAGATTGAACAACTTTCTTAGATTTGGAATCATTTCGCGATCCTTGTCGAGTCTAGGGACTTCTATTCTTTCTGCATACTCCCAATTTCTTGCAATCAAATTGGGGATTTCCTTCTCTTCTCTCTTAATGACTTACTTGCCTCCGCGAGTCATTCAATTCAATAAAAAATACATGTCAATACTAGGGACACTTCCCTAGTCAAGTCAATGTCACTCACCTTTAGTGACAAGAGGTCTCCACCGCAAAATCACATGTCTTATCTCCTCAGCTAGAGTCAATGCACGCTTCCTCATCAATTGAGTCACAAAAAAAATAAAAAAATGATGAAGACGCAAAAGAGATGCCCGCTAGATTGAAAACCCGAAAGGGCGGTTTAGGCAAAAAACAGGGTGCGTCATAAAAAAAAAATGAGAGAGTGAGAGAGAGAAGGGAAAGAGAAATGGAGATCCCCGGCCTCTAAAGAAGACAAGTTTTACATTGAATCTCCTCAGCAAGTCAATTCCCCACCGAGTCAACTTTGGGATTGCAAAAGGCTCGACAAGATATAGCACCATCAAAGGTTGTCTTGGGTTATCGGCATCATTCTCCAGCAGTGTGGATTTTTGGGTTCATGAAAAGAAGGCCCGTGGTAACCAAGATCCATCCGAGAACAAGCCCATCATAAAAGGGCACGAGGTTGCACAAATAATCCCTAGCTAGTCAATTGGCTTGGGCAGCAAATAGCAACAACATGTGTCTCAGTTTTCAAGGCTTCTTCAAGTATGTGCTTCTAAAGTACACCGAAAGGCTCCCGAGAAATGGAGTAGCTCTTGCCATATCCTCTCATGTTTATTCTCTCACACGAGGATGAGTCACTCTTGCTTTGCTCAAACAAATGGTGACGCCCTAGGGGCTATGTGACTCAAGAACCAGGGATTCTTTTGCTTCATTTGGCAATCAATACGCCCTAGGGGCTATGCTCAAGAAAGATGTGTGAGACTATCCTCAAAGTCCCTCTAAAGGGATGTCAAAAAGCCATCTTGTCACGTGTGCCCGTGCTCGTTTCCCCAATCAAGGGTGGACCCTTCTCGCAATCAATGATGGCACTCTAGGGGCTACGGTCAAGTCTTAAAGGCTCCCTCGGCAAAGAGCAATTAACTCCCCAGCAGTATCCCCAGCCAAGTCATGTGCAACATTGGAAGCTCCCTCAATTCGGCACCGAAGGTCTCCAAGGGCTTCGTAATCTACAATCTTTTGGGCTACGGCATTACAGTAATTCAAGAAAAGGGCAGTATTAGGGCTTCGCGACCGACAGTCTTTTGGGCAACGATACTCGACCAAGTGCAATGTGGAGTAGTCTTATAGCTCCATGAAAGAGATCAAGCTTCAAAGGTCTCTCAACACTTCAAGTCAAAGGCCTCTTGGTTTTAAATGAAGACTCCGATGTTATGAATGAAGTTGATGATTTTTGTTAGAACTTTCAAGCGAGATTTTGAAGGAAGTCTTAGAGAAAAGGAAAAAGATTCAATATGCTAAACTCTAATCAAAACAGGGTTATAGCGGGAAATGCCACGGCCAATCCCAATGTTTCTGCAATTCAGCATCCCCTTCTCCAAGATCAAAAGCACAAGGTGCAGCTCAGATAAAGTTGGGCCACAGCACCAGTTGCATCCGAAGATCCGTCATTAGTTCAACTCAAGAAGAGTCAAGCAAGCATACTCATTTGGGACTTTATCACACCAAAGACCTTATCCTCCGCGACCTCGACGGCACCGCAAGACATTACTACATCCTTTGACATAAGCCCTCAGCCGTTTGGGTATCGACCACAATGAGGCCATTCATCTCCCCAGTAAGGGCGATTTACTCGACTGGGCCAAGAGCTGATTTATCTTGGAGCTATGCAAGTCCCTCAAAATTTGGCATCAAAGGCATTCTAGGGGCTTTACAATCAACAACCCCTCATCTCGGCATCAAAAGACTTTTGAAGCCCCATAATCGACAAATCTCTTGGGGCTAGACATCAATCTTCGTTAGGCACACCAGCGACAACAGAATTCAAGCGAGGCAATCTGGACTTCGACTGAGCATGACTTGAACCTTGGGTTGGCTTTACAAACACACAATGGCTAAAATGGTTCACCCACGAACTAAAAAAAAAAAAAAAAAAAAAAAAAAAAAAAAAAAAAAAAATTTCTTTCTTTTTCTCCTTCTATGTGCAAAATTATGTGCTTTACTTTGCTTTGCTCCTAGCCTCTCCTCCAGCGTCCTCCATCATCCTTGAACTACGCTGGTCTGATTCTCTTAAAGGGATACGTAGGCAGCCTTTGGCACGACCAACCCATCATTCAGAGTACCATCTCGCCAACCCAACATCAAGGGCATTCTCTCATCAACATCTAAAGAATGGACATTCTCCATCAAAGCATCCTCCGCGGACATCAAGAATCCATCTCCACTCAAGCGGCAATGGTAAGTGAAGGTATGAATACATCCAATGCTTTCCTCAAAATCACACTGCACACAAGATCACTTTCTACATTCTTACTTCTCTCTCATTACAAAGGTGCTTTCAAATCACATATCACACCACAATCACAATTTTCTCTCGCAATTCCTATTTCACATCTCACACAAGCACATATATCTGCAAAGCATACACATAACAGGTACCGCACAGAGCACCAGGTACCGCACAGAGTACCAGAATCAACAGGTGCCGCACAGAGCACCAATTTTGGTCCATGGTGGACCATTAAAATCACCATACCTCTTCCATCAACAGGTGCCGCACAGAGCACCAATTTTGGTCCATGGTGGACCATTAAAATCACCATACCTCTTCCATCAACAGGTGCCGCACAGAGCACCAGGTGCCGCACAGAGCACCAATTTTGGTCCATGGTGGACCATTAAAATCACCATACCTCTTCCATCAACAGGTGCCGCACAGAGCACCAGGTGCCGCACAGAGCACCAATTTTGGTCCATGGTGGACCATTAAAATCACCATACCTCTTCCATAAACAGGTGCCGCACAGAGCACCAGGTTCCGCACAGAGCACCAATTTTGGTCCATGGTGGACCATTAAAATCACCATACCTCTTCCATCAGCAAAAGTCGCTCACACAGGGAGCGCATTTCTATCCTTTGTAATTTCAAATTCCTGCTTTATCGAGTCTTTGTTTTCTCTTGTCGATGTCCTCGGTAGTTGTCTTTCTTTCGTCGACGCGTTTTGCCTCGCAATCCACGTCGCCGAGGGGCTCTGTAGACACCCCGCCTTGGACCTCTCACCCCGATTGCATACAAAGTATTTTTATTTAACTTATTTTCATTAATTTCTGTTACTTCGGTTAAGTTCCTAACTGATTCCGTTAGTTTTGGACTAAACTGCATAACAGAGTTAACTTTTAGGGTCATTCTGTCATTCTGTCATTTTTCACCCGCGGGCGCTTCCGGCACTGCCAGTGAGCCGCGCGCGCGTCCCGCCCCAAAAGCCGGACCCGCGCGCTTCCCACTTTGGCAGTAACAGATTGCACCTTATTTCCCTCCCTTTTTTTATTTACAAACATCTTTTCTTGATCACAAAAACCATCTTTTTACATCCACATTCATCCCCCCTTTTCTCATTAACTCCCAATCCCACACTTCTAGCCTTTTCATTAAAACAAAATATTTCCTTTTTATTTGATTTGATTTTCTTTTATTTCTTTTATTTATTATTTTATTTATCTTATTTTTGATTGGTCAATTCCATTTCACATGGATGATCATCTTTTCCCTCCATCATTTCCCTCTCTTTTTTACCTATAAAATTCATCATCTTCTACCTTAGAAAGGGACTTCTTTTTGGGACTCCAACCTTGATTCACCAACTACATTATACACAAATTCTCCCAACAAGAGTTCTTAGTAACAAGACTCTACACAAATTGTTCTACAACAATTTCATTACAACAACAACACTTTCAAGTCAAGGTTCCAAGTCCTCTTTCTCAAGGTACAACTCCATTTTCTTCCTTTGTTTTCTTCTTCTTGATGTACGCAATCCCCATTAAGGGGACATGACCAACATGACTACTTCACATATTGAAGTTAGTTAAGGTTATCTCCCTACATTTTAATCTTAACTTTAATTCACCATGTTAATTTCTTTTCATCTCTTAATGTAATTCTTTAACATTACTTGTTACATGTAATCTTTATCATTAAATAAATAAAACAATTCTATTTTATTTCCCCTTTATTTCCCCTTTTCTTCTCATCACAATTGTTAGCACATTTCTATTTAATTAATTGAAGGACATGTAAATATTAGAACACCAATAGTAGCAAGACCCGCGTAAGCGGGGCGGAGTGGGTGTTTAAGTACTTCCCACTCCGTCACCTAACCCCCGAACCCTTCTCTCCCGAATCTCTGGTTTTGTACATAAATTAGGCTATTTTTAAGTTTTTCTTATGTTCCTTTAAAAACATAGGTGGCGACTCTAAACACTCTAAAAACAAGTTAGACATCCTAGGATAATTCACCGCTCTAGCCAAGCCGTGGTTCCCCGGGGTATCTACACTTCCATAATATACTCATATCCCATAACACATCATGCTTTTCTTCATACTATCCAATTCCGATGCGCTCACGTAGATGCACTACAAGTAAACAAAAAATCTCCTATCCAGAAATCCTCAATTTGAATCCTCAACTCTTATAACCCAACCGATGCCATAAGGACATTGATTCTAAATATTAGCACTACAACCTTGTACCATAACAACTCAATTTAACCCAAGGTTCTCCCCAAATACTAGGTACTATTCAGAAAAAAAAGAAAAAAAATAGAAATTTTTTTTTACAAACGATAAATACACCCAACAATTGGTATAGACATCCCATTGTCACCCACCTAAGTTATATATTCAAATCCCATATAAGAAAAGGTGAGTATAATTCTACCCAAAGGGACGGTCTCAAAACGATTTTAGGAAATCAGGAATAGAGAATGTAACACTCCTCCTACCACAATCGACTAAAGCATAACATTTCCTTTCTCAAAATAACATCAAAACCTTGAAATAGCAATATGAAAAATTTAGCAGGTAAGTTATATCTACCTTTAAGCACAACATGAGCACATAAGACTCCATCAGATACCCTACACTACTCCATAGGAGTAGACACTGACAACACATAAGTCAAAGACTCAGGAGAAATAAATGCAACTAAATGCACATAAACAAGAGAATGCGATGATCCTAAAATGCACGCGCTCGCTCTCTCGACACAAATTTAATACCTCCTGAAACTGATGAATCACCCGTTGAGTGCTGATTGATTGCAAATACTCTACCCGAAACCTTGGGCTTCCCCGAAGCATCCCTCTTCTGACCCTGTGGTATTCCAGTTCCTGTCCCCGATGACTGAACTCTAAACCTCGGACAATCTTTAACGAAGTGTCCCAACTGACCACACTTCACACATTTTCCCTGCTTCTTCCAACACTTGTCTTCTGAATGTCCTTCCCTCTGACAATAGCCACAGATCTTCCCATTTCGTGTCCCCTTATTAGAACCTTGATTTCCTACTGTTGGTTGCCCTTGAAGTTGCCTTCTGAATCGAGTTTGCACTCCTGAATTACCTCTGTTATCCGAATATTGCTGTGGTTGAGCCCTGCTTTGCCCTCCTTGATTTCCCGGGTTAACCATCTCAGTCTTCCTCTTGTGTCCCCCGATGTCTTGTTCTATCAAATATGCACGGTCCACCGCATCCTGAAAAGGTTGAATTCTTTGGGCTAAAAGTTGAGTCCTAATAGCTGTCTTCAAACCCCTGATCAATCTCATCGCTTTCTGCTCCTCGGTCCGCACAAGGTAGTCACAACACCTGGCTAATTCTGTGAACTTAGCAGAGTACTGGGCTACTGACATCATGCCTTGCTCCAAGCTGAGGAACTCGATCTCTTTCCGGTTTTGATTCACTAGAGAGATAAAATGATCCTTGAATTTCCTCACGAACCACTCCCAAGGATATGGTACAAGAGTCGCATCCCAACTGGTCTTCAGTGCCTTCCACCAATGTTCCGCAGCCCTTATAAGCTGCAAACAGAACCCTATCCTCATCAGTGCAACCAAAGACCTCGTAGTTTATCCATAGCTCGGCCTTCTTCACATCAGGCTCACCGTCGTACTCACTTGGTTTCAACTTCAAGAACTGCTCCAACCCATATCGCGGAGGTGCTACATGTTCCTCTCTCGGCCCTTGGTCATGAATTGCTTTCACGGCCGCTTCAAACCTGTCCTGAAACATTGTACGGTTTTCTTCCCGTAGACCATTCTGATTCTGAGCCCCACTAGAACTTTCACCCATTCTTCTTCTAGCCATCACAAACAAATACCTGCATAAAATACTCATCGTTAATCACTCCGAACCCATCTACCCTCCTAGGTCATTCTAGTCCACCTATACTTATACATAGAGCTAAACCATGGCTCTGATACCAACTGTCGCGACCCCGAACCCGCGGGCCGGGAACTCGCGAGCTGGACGTCGACTTACAACCAAAAACTCTAAAATACAGAGGGTAAAAATTTCATTTTATACCCAAAAGATTTTAACACAAGGTTTGGAAAATCCAAGTTTAACAACACCATAAAACAACTAGTGTAAGCTCCACAAGCTCAGACCCAAAATACAAAATATTACAAATCTTAATGACGTCATTGTTGGTACAACTATCCCCAAGAAGGTTACACATTTATATAATGCAAACCGAACAATAATAACCTGCCCAAATATCTCAAACCTCTCGACGTCCTCCTCGATCCGCAAATCCTAATCCTTTCCTCCTGTGGGGGGTTAAGGAAAACAACATTGAAAGGAAACGGGGTGAGATAAAATCTCAGTAAGTTACTAATGCAACTACATGACATGCTAAGATGCAATAATCAATAATAATTCACATAACACATAGCAATTATCATATATCAGATAGCAGCGGAAATGAACACATAACGAAGGATATTAGCCAAGGTTTTCCAAACCGATAAACCAAATAAAGGTCGCTGCGCAGCTTCAATAATCAACCATCAACATCTTTATAATAGCATGAAAGCTGAAGAGAAATCCCCGGTACCGGAACCAATAACAAGGGGACAGTGACACACAGTCAAAGCCCAAAAACCAATAGCTATAATGCTCACAAAGGAGCTAGCTCATCTCACATCCAAGGCCAATCTGGAGGAGGGTAATAATGGGGCAAAACAATGGTCAACATCACAATGGACTTGGCTGTGCCATCATAATGTTTCGCATCGCCCAAACACACACAAAATACCAGCTGGACTTTCAAGTAAGGGCTAAGTAATAAAATACTAGCTCAAATAAACAACTAAGGATTCCAAAGTAGGGAACCATTTCAAATAAATCACCCAAAAAGGTGCACCAATCCAACAACACATCAAAAGATGTCCAAACAAATACAAAACGATACTTGGTCAAATTCCACACATATTTGTTCACAAATGAACCATTTTAAACACCAGAGTTATCCACAACCCACACAAACAATTATCCCAAACTTTATCACAACGGACCGATCGTAAACGTTTTGTGTTATAAAACACCTACTGAAAACTCAACACAACCTAACCCTGAATCCCAACCGAATAAACCACCTTATCTCGTAGTACTCTAAAAGAGCTTTAAAACGATAGTTTGCTCGACTAAAACGGAGTCCGGACAAAGAAATTATAACCTTCGAAAGATTAGACAAGAAGCGAATAAATTTCACAGAAAGGAAGGGGGTGCGCGCGCCTCCCACCATCAGGGTGCGCGCGCCTCCCTTAATCAGGAAGAAAGGAACCAACAGGGATACAAAGGGTGCGCGCGCCTCCCACACATAGGGTGCGCGCGCCTCCTATAAACAGAAGAAAAAACGCACAAGGTGAGATGGAGGGTGCGCGCGCCTCACCCCAATAGGATGCGCGCGCCTCCAACCAAAATCAGCAAACCCAGAATTCTTCCTGGGTTCTTCTACCCGAATTTCAACCCCAAAATTCACCACTTCAACCCCAATCAACACCAACACTCCCAACTAGTTTACCCAAGTGCCAAAACAACTTCTAAGCCTAAAATAACTCATCTAGCAACATTTGGACAACCCTAACCAAGGAATGATTCAAACACCCAAATTTCACAATAATATGAAAAATTTACAAATAGGTTCCAAATCAACCAAAGAAGCCATATATAACAACTAGATCATCAATGGAGTTAAAGATGAGCACTTTTAACATAAATGGGGGAAAAGTAACTTACCCGGATTTTCTCAAAGTTGACGGAATTCGAATATTCTTAGCCCTTTACGATCCTATCGACGATCTAAACAAGATTCATGTTTTAAGAAATGAGAAATAATGAGAGGAAGAGGAAGAAAATGAAGAGAGAAGAAAGAGAGAAAAACTTACCCACAAACATGGAGAGAGAAAGAGATTTGCTGGGAGAGATGGTGAGGTGAGGGGGAAAGACTAGGGAGGTGAGGGAGAAGAGAGGGAGTAGGGAAATTATTTCAAAATGTTACAATTAGACCCCTTCCCCATCTACTAACACAAATACTTACACCCCCTGCTAACAATTAAGACCCAACAATACTACACTAACCCAAATGACTCAAAAAAGATGCTAGGCATAAATATTATAACACATAAAATGCACACATAAATATTTAAATAAATAATAATTTAAATAAATAAATAAGCAAATAAATAAATAATAATTATTTATTTCTAATAAAATAGAGCCTAGTTTTTGGGTCGTGACACTACCATCAAGTCAAGATGGCCGAGGACGACATTGAAAAAACCGCCTTTCAGGCAGCTGGGGGAATCTACTGCTATGTGATGATGTCGTTCGGCCTCAAGAATGCCGGAGCAACCTATCAAAGGATGGTGAGCAAGGTGTTCAAATCCCAGATCGGCAGGAACATGGAGGCTTATATCGATGACATGGTAATCAAGACCAAGTAAGGAAGTCACGTCCTGGATTTGATCGAGACCATAAAGAACTTAAAAGCCAACGACATGAAGCTCAACCCAAGTAAATGTGTTTTTGGGGTCACGACAGGTAAATTCCTCGGCTTCATGGTATCATAGCGAGGCATAGAGGCAAATCCAGAGAAGATCAAGGCTCTTGTCGACATGAAGGAGCCGACATATGTGAAGGAAGTTCAAAGACTAAATGGAAGAGTAGCCGCCCTGGGAAGGTTTATCGCCAAGTCGGCAGAAAAGTCACTCCCGTTCTTTAAAGCTTTGAAAGGAACTAAGGATTTCACCTGGACCCCAGAGTGCTCGGCATCTTTCCAACAATTGAAAGGTTACTGGGCTCTCCTCCACTACTCAGCAGTCCAATTATGGGAGAAACATTCTCTGTATTCCTTGCAGCAACAGATAGAGCCGTGGCGGCCGTGTTAGTATGAGGAGACAATGGGGTTCAGAAGCCGGACTATTATGTAAGCAAAGCCTTGTCAGATACCAAGAGCAGATATTTTAATGCTGGAAAATAGTATACGCTTTGGTGATAGCGGCTAGAAAGCTGCGCGCATACTTCTCCACGCATCCCATCACGGTTTATACCAATGTGCCACTCAGAAAGATACTCCATAAGATGGACAGCTCAGATCGACTCCTCAACTGGTCAACTGAATTGACTGAGTTCGACATAACCTACAAGTCGAGGAAGACATTGTTGGCACAGCCTCTAGCGGACTTTCTAGTCGAGACCGCGTTCTCAAGTGAACACACGCTGACAACCAGGAAGAGGAAGATCCCCATGGATAGAGAACCTCTAGAAGAATTGCCGAGTGATTGTTGGGTTTTATACACAGATAGGTCAACAACCCGAGAAAGAAGTGGAGCTGGAGTGTATTTAACAAGTCCAGGCGGCGAACATGTGGCCCGTGACTTCATCACGTTCAAGTTTCCAGCTTCAAACAACCAAGCAGAGTACGAGGCCTTGATCTTGGGGATAAAGAGAGTAAAGTTCTTCAGTGCAAACAAACTAGTGGCCTAGAGTGATTCCCAACTCGTGGTGAACCAAGTGAAAGGGGAATATAATACCGAGAACCATATGCTTAGTAAATACAGAGATCTCATCTTGAACCTGATTAAGAATTTGGAGTTCTGGGAGATAAGGCAAGTAGGACGAGAGCACAACCAAGAGGCTGACTTGTTATCCAAAATGGCCACGTCAGAAAAGTCCAATCCCTTAATCATCTACGCCGACCAACCCGCTTACGAGAGGCTAGAGATACTAATTCTTGATAACGAGGAAAGAACGTGGATTGAAGACTACAAGGACTACATCGAGAAGGGAAAGCTACCAGAAGACGAGTTGGCGGCCAAGATGATAAAGAAGAAGACGGCCAGGTACATAGTCTGGAACGATATTTTATATCGAAGGTCGTTCTCCAAGCCCCTCCTGAGATGCGTCTCCCCCAAGGACACCGAGAAGCTTCTGGCCGAAGTACATTAGGGAGTTTGCGGAGGACACCTGGGGGCCAGAACTCTTGCCGATAAAGTAATTACACTCGGTTACTACTGGACGAACTTAAGAGAAGAGGCCTATGCCTACGTGAAAAAATGTGACAAGTGCCAATGCTTCTCTGACCTACCTAGAGTGCCACCGGTGGAACAAAGTCTGATTATACCGACATGGCCGTTCGATATATGGGGAGTTGACATCATTGGGCCATTTCCCTTGGCCAAGGGAAGCAACAAGTTCGTAATTGAGGCAGTCGACTACTTCACCAAGTGGGTGGAAGCTAATCCCTTGGTAAAGATTACAGAAGAAAACGCCATCAATTTCATCCATGACTACATATGGTGTCGATTCGGCGTCCCGCACTCTATCGTAACCGATAACGGGCTCCAGTTCTCTGACGCCTTTACTGAGGAGTTAAACAGACTAGGAGTCAAGCACAAAAAGTCATCGGTCAGTCATCCTCAGGGTAATGGGCAAACCGAGGCAGCAAACAAGTTAATACTGAGGGCCCTGACCAAGAGTCTAGAAGGAAGTCAAGGAAAGTGGTTGGATGACCTCCCCCTTGCTTTATGGGCAGTTCGTACAACCACTCGGGGGCTGACTGGGGAAACTCTTTTTGCAATAACTTATGGATCTGAAGCTATGGCGCCAGCCAAAATGGCCTTACCTACCTTCAGAGTAACCAATTACGACGAGGTCGTCAATGAATACAACCGCTTGCTGGATCTAGACCTGGTTGAAGTAAAAAGGCTGACCGCTCAGCTAAAATGATTAACTACAAACAAAGAACCAAGGCCTATCACGACAGCAAAGTAAAGAAAAGAGTTTTTGAAGTCGGTGACTGGGTACTCAGAAAGATTGAGTCGACACACTTGAAGGCTCAACAAAATAAGCTTTCCCCTAATTGGGAAGGTCTTTACATTGTCACTCACGTTATCAGAGAGGGGACCTACATGCTCAAAACTCCGGAAGGAAAAGAGCTGAAACATCCATGGCATTCGGAGCACTTGAGAA
The DNA here is from genome assembly GCA_026119855.1 of Campanula takesimana. Classification (NCBI taxonomy): domain Eukaryota; kingdom Viridiplantae; phylum Streptophyta; class Magnoliopsida; order Asterales; family Campanulaceae; genus Campanula; species Campanula takesimana. The sequence goes on from JAOWBW010000375.1 coordinate 876,099, forward strand.
AATATTATCAGTAATACCTCGGCACCCTATCTATCTTTTATTGCTTTCTAGATTAGATTTTTGGTCTCTAGTTTTAGCCTCTGATAGCTTAAATAGTCATAGTTTGATTTCATCAATAAAGTTTCCTTTTATTATGACATTGATTTTGCATCACATATACACCAAGCACGGTTTGGGCATTACTAGACAATGCCGAGACCTCCATCCGGAGCCTAGGGCTAATACGCCCAACCTCCCTTGAAGCCTAGTTTCAATAACTAGCACGACCACGGCATATAAGACGTGCGGGGTCAACTTCTGAGTTAGAGCTAAGACGTTTCGACTCCTGACAAGTTTGAACCTAGTGCTGACAACTAGTTCCCTCAAATCTGGGTAAAGATCATTACGTCTAACTCCCAGCACGATTGCCTAGTCTTAACAACTAGTTCTTTCAAACTTAATGAAACCGAGCATCCAAAGCTCGTCACTGTCCATAACGGTGAACGACCACGGCCTATAAACACAGCCTAAACCGGCTATGATATATCTCATCGTTTCAGACAATGTTAAGACATCTCAAGCCAAACTGGCTCACAAACAAATAAACAAATTGTATCAGGTCACACCGGACCTACACCAACAGATAAAAGTTTATAAAATTCACGGAGCCTGCTGCTGTAGATACCCCGGGGGAACCACGGCTTGGCTAGAGCGGTGAATTATCCTAGGATGTCTAACTTGTTTTAGATTGTTTAGAGTCGCCACCTATATTTTTAAAGGAACATAAGAAAAACCTAGAAATAGCCTAATTTATGTACAAAACCAGAGATTCGGGAGAGAAGGGTTCGGGGGTTAGGTGACGGAGTGGGAAGTACTTAAACACCCACTCCGCCCCGCTTACGCGGGTCTTGCTACTATTGGTGTTCTAATATTTACATGTCTTTCAATTAATTAAATAGAAATGTGCTAACAATTGTGATGAGAAGAAAAAGGGAAATAAAGGGGAAATAAAATAGAATTGTTTTATTTATTTAATGATAAAGATTACATGTGCCAAGTAATGTTAAAGAATTACATTAAGAGATGAAGAGAAATTAACATGGTGAATTAAAGTTGAGATTAAAATGTAGGGAGATAACCTTAACTAACTTCAATATGTGAAGTAGTCATGTTGGTCATGTCCCATTAATGGGGATTGCATACATTGACTAGAACATGAATAGAATAAAAAAAAGAAGACTTGTACCTTTAGAAAGAAGACTTCAAACTTGGACTTGAAAATGATGTTGTTGTGTAGAGATTTGTGTAGAGTTTCGTTGTGTAAAACTCTTGTTGAGAGAATTTGTGTAGGGAAAATGATATAGAATTTGTGTAGAGAGAAAGTTCCAAGTCCCAAAAAAATGAGGTCCTCTTCCAAGGTAGGAGATGATGGTTTTTATAGGTAAAAAAGAGAGGGAAATGATGAAGGGAAATTGGTCATCCATGTGAAATGGAATGAGCCAATCACAAATAAGATAAATGAATAAAAGAAAAATAAAAGAAATAAAAGAAATCAAATAATAAAAAGGAAATATTTTGTTTTAATGAAAAGGCTAGAAGTGTGGGATTGGGAGTTAATGAGAAAATGGGGGATGAATGTGGATGTAAAAAGATGGTTTTTGTGATCAAGAAAAGATGTTTGTAAATAAGAAAAGGGAGGGAAATAAGGTGCAATCCGTTACTGCCATATCGGACAGCGCGCGAGTCCCGCCTTTGGGACGGGAGGCGCGCGCGGCCCGTTAGCAGTTCCGGAAGCGCCCGCGGGTGAAAAATGACAGAATGACAGAATGACCCTAAAAATTAACTCTGTTATGCAGTTTAGTCCAAAACTAACGGAATCAGTTAGGAACTTAACCGAAGTAACAGAAATTAATGAAAATAAGTTAAATAAAAATACTTTGTATGCAATCGGGGTGAGAGGTCCAAGGCGGGGTGTCTACAGAGCCCCTCGGCGGCGTGGATTGCGAGGCAAAACGCGTCGACGAAAGAAAGACAACTGCCGAGGACATCGACAAGAGAAAACAAAGACTCGATAAAGCAGGAATTTGAAATTACAAAGGATAGAAATGCGCTCCCTGTGTGAGCGACTTTTGCTGATGGAAGAGGTATGGTGATTTTAATGGTCCACCATGGACCAAAATTGGTGCTCTGCGCGGCACCTGGTGCTCTGTGCGGCACCTGTTGATGGAAGAGGTATGGTGATTTTAATGGTCCACCATGGACCAAAATTGGTGCTCTGTGCGGCACCTGGTGCTCTGTGCGGCACCTGTTGATGGAAGAGGTATGGTGATTTTAATGGTCCACCATGGACCAAAATTGGTGCTCTGTGCGGCACCTGTTGATGGAAGAGGTATGGTGATTTTAATGGTCCACCATGGACCAAAATTGGTGCTCTGTACGGCACCTGGTGCTCTGTGCGGCACCTGTTGATGGAAGAGGTATGGTGATTTTAATGGTCCACCATGGACCAAAATTGGTGCTCTGTGGTGCTCTGTGCGGCACCTGGTGCTCTGTGCGGCACCTGGTGCTCTGTGCGGCACCTGGTGCTCTGTGCGGCACCTGTTGATGGAAGAGGTATGGTGATTTTAATGGTCCACCATGGACCAAAATTGGTGCTCTGTGCGGCACCTGTTGATGGAAGAGGTATGGTGATTTTAATGGTCCACCATGGACCAAAATTGGTGCTCTGTACGGCACCTGTTGATTCTGGTACTCTGTGCGGTACCTGGTGCTCTGTGCGGCACCTGTTGATTCTGGTATTCTGTGCGGTACCTGGTGCTCTGTGCGGCACCTGTTGATTCTGGTACTCTGTGCGGTACCTGGTGCTCTGTGCGGCACCTTTTATGTGTATGCTTTGCAGATATTTGTGCTTGTGTGAGATGTGAAATAGGAATTGCGAGAGAAAATTGTGATTGTGGTGTGATATGTGATTTGAAAGCACCTTTGTAATGAGAGAGAAGTAAGAATGTAGAAAATGCCCTTGATGTTGGGTTGGCGAGATGGTACTCTGAATGATGGGTTGGTCGTGCCAAAGGCTGCCTACGTATCCCTTTAAGAGAATCAGACCAGCGTAGTTCAAGGATGATGGAGAACGCTGGAGGAGAGGCTAGGAGCAACGCAAAGTAAAACACATAATTTTGCACATAGAAGGAGAAAAAGAAAGAAATTTTTTTTTTTTTTTTTTTTTAAAGATTAGAAAGGAAGGAATATGCACACATGTGAGGAAAAGGTTTTTTTTTTTTTTTTTTTTTTTAGTCCGTGGGTGAACCATTTTAACCATTGTGTGTTTGTAAAGCCAACCCAAGATCAAGTCATGCTCAGTCGAAGTCCAGATTGCCTCGCTTGAATTCTGTTGTCGCTGGTGTGCCCAACGAAGATTGATGTCTAGCCCCAAGAGATTTGTCGATTATGGGGCTTCAAAAGGCTTTTGATGCCGAGATGAGGGGTTGTTGATTGTAAAGCCCCTAGAATGCCTTTGATGCCAAATTTTGAGGGACTTGCATAGCTCCAAGATAAATCAGCTCTTGGCCCAGTCGAGTAAATCGCCCTTTGTTGTTGTAGTGAGCAAGCCCCAAGAGAAGATTATGGATGCCAAGATTCGAGAAATTGCTAAGCCCCAAATGTCATGGACTTTTTGTAGATGGCGAGATGTGAAGACCTTTCATTGTAAAGCCCCAAATTATCTCGTGATTGGCTCGGCATTGAGAGCGGGTGTACCGTTTGGTAGAATTCTTGATAGAGATCTCCTTCTTGCTCTTACTGGGGAGATGAATGGCCTCATTGTGGTCGATACCCAAACGGCTGAGGGCTTATGTCAAAGGATGTAGTAATGTCTTGCGGTGCCGTCGAGGTCGCGGAGGATAAGGTCTTTGGTGTGATAAAGTCCCAAATGAGTATGCTTGCTTGACTCTTCTTGAGTTGAACTAATGACGGATCTTCGGATGCAACTGGTGCTGTGGCCCAACTTTATCTGAGCTGCACCTTGTGCTTTTGATCTTGGAGAAGGGGGTGCTGAATTGCAGAAACATTGGGATTGGTCGTGGCATTTCCCGCTATAACCCTGTTTTGATTAGAGTTTAGCATATTGAATCTTTTTCCTTTTCTCTAAGACTTCCTTCAAAATCTCGCTGTGAGTTCTAACAAAAATCATCAACTTCATTCATAACATCGGAGTCTTCATTTAAAACCAAGAGGCCTTTGACTTGAAGTGTTGAGAGACCTTTGAAGCTTGATCCTTTTCATGGATACTACTCCCAAATTACGTTGCTCGAGCATTGCTGTCCCCAAAAGACTGTCGGTCACGAAGCCCCAATACTGCCCTTTGCTTGAATTACTGTAATGCCGTAGCCCAAAAGATTGTAGATTGCGAAGCCTGTTGAGGCCTTCGGTGCCGAATTGAGGAAGCTTCCAATGTTGCACATGACTTGGCTGGGGATACCGCTGGGGAGTTAATTGCTCTTTGCCGAGGGAGCCTTTAAGACTTGACCGTAGCCCCTAGAGTGCCATCATTGATTGCGAGAAAGGTCCACCCTTGATTGGGGAAACGAGCACGGGCACACATGACAAGAGGGATTTTTGACATCCCTTTTGAGGGACTTTGAGGATAGTCTCACACATCTTTCTTGAGCATAGCCCCTAGGGCGTATTGATTGTCAAATGAAGCAAAAGAATCCCTTGTTCTTGAGTCACATAGCCCCTAGGGCGTCACCATTTGTGGAGCAAAGCAAGAGTGACTCATCCTCGTGTGAGAGAATAAACATGAGAGGATATGGCAAGAGCTACTCCATTTCTCAGGAGCCTTTCGGCGTACTTTAGAAGCACATACTTGAAGAAGCCTTGAAAACTGAGACACATGTTGTTGCTATTTGCTACCCAAGCCAATTGACTAGCTAGGGATTATTTGTGCAACCTCGTGCCCTTTTATGATGGGCTTGTTCTCGGATGGATCTTGGTTACCACGGGCCTTCTTTTCATGAACCCAAAAATGCACACTGCTGGAGAATGATACCAATAACCCAAGACAGCCTTTGATGGTGTCATATCTTGTCGAGCTTTTTGCAATCCCAAAGTTGACTCGGTGGGGAATTGACTTGTTGAGGAGATTCAATGTAGAGCTTGTCTTCTTTAGAGGTCGGGGATCTCCATTTCTCTTTCCCTTCTCTCTCTCACTCTCTCATTTTTTTTATGACGCACCCTGTTTTTTGTCTAGACCGCCCTTTCGGGTTTTCAATCTAGCGGGCATCTCTTTTGCGTCTTCATCATTTTTTCATTTCATTTTTTTTTTTTTTGACTCAATTGATGAGGAAGTGTGCATTGACTCTAGCTGAGGAGATAAGACATGTGATTTTGCGGTGGAGACCTTTTGTCACTAATGATGAGTGACATTGACTTGACTAGGGAAGTGTCCCTAGTATTGACATGTATTTTTTATTGAATTAAATGACTCGCGAAGGCAAATAAGTCATTAAGAGAGAAGGAAAGCCCCAATTTGATTGCAAGAAATTAGGAGTATGCAGAAAGAATAGAAGTCCCTAGACTCGACAAGGAGCGTGAAATGATTCCAAATCTAAGAAAGTTGTTCAATCCTTTTGGTGATTAATTCATTGGCAAATGAATCGTACAAAGATGTCTTGACAAGTTCGAGATGAAGGCCAATCACCATAACGCGCTAGGGCTAAACATATTTTCTTTCTTGCATGAGACCGGACCCGCAGGTTGCCTACGTTCCTCCAGTGTAGAGGCTCAGGTCACCGTAGTTCTTGTGGATTCTCCATTCTTCGGGATGGAATTGTTGCTTCGTCGTGTAGCTTCGTCCTCCTTTGGTGGATGGAATGATGTTGATCTTGATGTGAACTTCTTTGATTGAGAGGGATTTTTTTTTTTTTTCTTACTCTAACTTTTGCCTAGGTTGATTTGAAGAGTTCAACCTAGCGAGCATTTTTTTTTTTCTTCTTTTTTTTTTTTTTTTAATCCCCCTTTGAAAACTTTGCTTGACTTCTTCATGATTGTTGCTCAACCTTGTTTGTCTTGGCTTCGTCGTTGATGTCGGCGTCGATGTTTAGCCCCTAGGCGTTCAAGTGATGGCCTTGTTCTAAAACTTGTTTAGACATTTTTTCATCATTTTGCCAAGAATTAGATTGAACAACTTGGAAGAGTGTATGAGGACAAGAACGACTTTTTATTTGATGATGAGACTTGACTCAAAATTAATTGGACAAAGAAAACTTAATGCACAATTAAGAGGACTTTGACTTTTTTTTTTTTTTAATTCCTATTACTAGGTAGAGAAAGAGAAACGGAGATTGTTGTTGTAGTCCCCATTGTCGTTGTAGTCTCCTTGTGGCATGATTTCTTGTAGAAGCCCCATTTCGAAACCAAATCATTCTTCTTTGATGAGTTCTTACATGTTGGCACTCTCTAAAAGTTGTTCTTCACCCACAGTAAATTCGTCGTTGTCGAACAAATCTTGGATGATGTTTCGGAGAAGGAAGCACCCTTCGGTAGTATGGCCACTATGCTTGTGGTAGCCGCACCATTCACCATGTGCATGATTCTTCGGTATCGTCTTCGGTTTGTACCCCTCCAAAGGCTTGACCTTTCCACTTGCCACCAAAGTTTTAAATGCTTCGGCTTGGGTTACTCCTAGGAGAGGAGTGAAAACTCGGTTGTTGGTGGTACCTTTGTAGCTTTTGAGGGTCGGGCCACTTGAGCATGCTTTACCCTTAAACTTTGCTTTGCCGTCGGTGAGCTCTTGCAAACGGGCTTTGAGTTCGGAAACCTCTTCCTCGTGAATTCTTCTTTCATAATCAAGACGGGCCTTGAGTTCGGAAACCTCTTCTTTGTGAATCCTCTTGTCGATATCGAAACGGGCTTGCGACAAATTGTCTTTACGGCGGGCGTCCTCGACAATCCTATCCATTTGTTCCCCCATTGATTTCATTATGTTGAGTAACCCTTCGTTGGACACGAAATCATTTCCACCGTTGTTGTTGTTGCCGTTGGAAGCCATTGGACCTATTGGAAGAGCACGGTTGATCTTAGATTGGCCCCACAAATACCTTTTGGATAAAATAAATTTAACCCACAAACACGAAAAAGACTCAACCACATAAGGAAAAAGGACTCTTTTTTTTTTATTTACAAAGTCGGAAGGACGTGGTCCTTTTTGGAGTTTCTAGAAAAATAGTGGAATCGTCACACTAGTATATAGACCTTCTCGCGGTCCCATATACTCATCGGATTCCACCACGCTTGTGATACCTACATGTGACGGGATTAAACTAAATTAATGTAGTAAATCATACATGCGGGGACGGATTTTTATTTTCGTCCAAAATGCCCACTTTTGGGGACGGAGTTTTATTTCGTCCATTGCAACAAGTTGGCATGAATAATTTGAAGACATTAGTTTAGGGAAATCTCGATACATGAAAAACCGACTTGAGTCACGGAGTGTTAGACCCTAGACTAGAATTGTGTGGCTTGTGCTCGGCTTGAATATGAGGCTCAAAGGTCACCCCCGGCATGTAGTCATGAACTACGCCACGGGCTGAGGTTTACCGCTTCGAAAGAGCCAAGGTCGAGTGGAGCTTGAAACTTTCTAGGACGGGCCTCGACGGGTTTGGGGTTGGACTTGTGCGACTCGATAGTGAGCAGTTGATAAGAATATGTGCATGTAGTGTGAGGTCTAACATGTGACAAAACATTTTTTTTTTTCAAAGGAAATAAAAAAAAAAAAACAAATAAGCACGTAATTTACAACTTTCGAATCACCCGTGTGACCGATAAAAATGAACAGAAAGTAAAAGAAATTGTATGCAGGCCCGGTGCCCACACACTGTCATTCTGTTTTGTTTCTGTGCACTGTTCTGTTCCGGGAATGCGCCCAGAAGCGCGCGCATTGGGTTGCCTATGCGGAAGGCGCGCGCGTGAGAGGAGGAAGGGCAGAGGCGCCCCCTTCTGGGTGAGAACCTGCAAATCAGTGGGTTCAAGGGATTGCCTTGACCCTTAATTAAGAAAACTTTCCCCTGCAGAATTTGTTAGCACAGAAACATGGAATTGAAGGACAAGAAAGGAGGCGGGCGATTCTGGTAATAAGAGTCGGACGCGCGCGCTTTAGGCCAAGAAGGCCGGAGGCGCGCGCTTCCTACCCTTTTTACCAGAATGCCCAGAAAACAGAATAAAAGAACACCAAAAATGAAAACGCAAGTTTAACCCTCTATCAATCCCCAGCGGAGTCACCACTGTAGATACCCCGGGGGAACCACGGCTTGGCTAGAGCGGTGAATTATCCTAGGATGTCTAACTTGTTTTAGATTGTTTAGAGTCGCCACCTATGTTTTTAAAGGAACATAAGAAAAACCTAGAAATAGCCTAATTTATGTACAAAACCAGAGATTCGGGAGAGAAGGGTTCGGGGGTTAGGTGACGGAGTGGGAAGTACTTAAACACCCATCCGCCCCGCTTACGCGGGTCTTGCTACTATTGGTGTTCTAATATTTACATGTCTTTCAATTAATTAAATAGAAATGTGCTAACAATTGTGATGAGAAGAAAAGGGGAAATAAAGGGGAAATAAAATAGAATTGTTTTATTTATTTAATGATAAAGATTACATGTGCCAAGTAATGTTAAAGAATTACATTAAGAGATGAAGAGAAATTAACATGGTGAATTAAAGTTGAGATTAAAATGTAGGGAGATAACCTTAACTAACTTCAATATGTGAAGTAGTCATGTTGGTCATGTCCCATTAATGGGGATTGCATACATTGACTAGAACATGAATAGAATAAAAAAAAGAAGACTTGTACCTTTAGAAAGAAGACTTCAAACTTGGACTTGAAAATGATGTTGTTGTGTAGAGATTTGTGTAGAGTTTCGTTGTGTAAAACTCTTGTTGAGAGAATTTGTGTAGGGAAAATGATATAGAATTTGTGTAGAGAGAAAGTTCCAAGTCCCAAAAAAATGAGGTCCTCTTCCAAGGTAGGAGATGATGGTTTTTATAGGTAAAAAAGAGATGGAAATGATGGAGGGAAATTGGTCATCCATGTGAAATGGAATGAGCCAATCACAAATAAGATAAATGAATAAAAGAAAAATAAAAGAAATAAAAGAAATCAAATAATAAAAAGGAAATATTTTGTTTTAATGAAAATGCTAGAAGTGTGGGATTGGGAGTTAATGAGAAAAGGGGGGATGAATGTGGATGTAAAAAGATGATTTTTGTGATCAAGAAAAGATGTTTGTAAATAAGAAAAGGGAGGGAAATAAGGTGCAATCCGTTACTGCCATATCAGACAGCGCGCGAGTCCCGCCTTTGGGACGGGAGGCGCGCGCGCCCCGTTAGCAGTTCCGGAAGCGCCCGCGGGTGAAAAATGACAGAATGACCCTAAAAGTTAACTCTGTTATGCAGTTTAGTCCAAAACTAACGGAATCAGTTAGGAACTTAACCGAAGTAACAGAAATTAATGAAAATAAGTTAAATAAAAATACTTTGTATGCAATCGGGGTGAGAGGTCCAAGGCGGGGTGTCTACAGCTGCCCCTCTTCATCTTCCTCTTCATCAAGACCCAACTCTTGCTTGAACCGCTCAACCAGAGCGTGGAAATTATTAGGGTCTAACGGGGGGGGCACTCCAAACCGGCCTCTCCTCAACCTCATCATCCTGGGCAATCAATCTCAAAGTCTGCTCAGAATAAGGGATCATAGAATGAGCAGAGCGGGCCTCGACACTATAAGTGTCGTTCAGCAGAAGGCGAGCCAATTTCTCAACAGGAACATCCACTTTAGGATCAATGTGGAGTTGGCGAGCTGCATGTGTATAGCCGTCGACATAAGTAGTCTTTACTTGATCATCGATGATCGACGGCATCACGGTGCGTTGGAAGTTCACCACAGCAGCTTTTTCCTTCGCCGGAATGCTCTCCTCTAGCTGCTGAAACTTCGTCTCCACCTCTTCCTTATCCTTGGCTAAGAGGGCAACATTCTCCCTTTCTTTCTCAAGCTCCTCCCGAAGCAACCTCGCCTCCTCCTCAAACTGCCTTGCAGCTGCCTTCTGTTTTTCGACCTCGGCGTCCCCAACAGCTTTGATCTTCTTAGCATGGGCTAATTTGGCATTTTTGCGTGCCTTATTGACTAACTCCACAGTTTGGCCTAGCTTCACTTGGGCCCGCGTCTCTTTACCCTCCAGATCGGCCATCTTCTTACTAACCCCAGACCATTACGCTGCCTCATGTTTGGCAAGGGTGGCGAGCTGCACGAAGAAGTTGATATCAACTATGAGGACGAAAAGAACAATCCAAAAAAAAAGAAAGTTAGCACACTACCTCGGCAATAATAAGACCCTTGCGTTCAGCCATGTGGGCATAGGTGGGCGGCATAGAAGTCAGTTCATGCAGGAAATCAGTATCAAAAGCTCGTTCCAAAACTGGCCGGCCAAGTTTCATCAAGGGACCAGATCTAGCGGTAACATCAAGGCTCTTCAACGGACGGACATCTAAAAAATCGGCTATCAAAGCATCAATCTCCTCGGAAGAAAAGGTAGAGGAAGCGCCAGCAGTAGTAGAGTTGGGACGTTTGGGTGCCGGCTCATCAAAAAATTCTTCCGCTCCATCATGGCCCACCCGTCTCGGTCTCTTCAACAGCAGCTCCCCTGGCAGGGTCAGTAGCAGGACCTTGCATTGGAAACGATGCACCGCCAGCAACATCCTCGGTTTGACCCCCTGTGCCGACCACATCTATAGTAGGAAGAGAGCCGGCCTCTTTGACTGACAAAGACTCTTGTCGAGCACCCATATCGTATGCCTCTTTGCCCGGCCTGAAGTCTTTGATTTCAGCCTCCGTTTGTTCAAAAGCTTGTTAGGGTCGGATGAGTATGCTTGCACGAGCTCCCTTTCCTCTTCCATGGTCAAAACTGGGAAACAAAGACGAGGAACTATATTACAATACGACTATAATATGAAAGACGTAAGGGTAAGAGTTAGAAAGTATACATCCAACAACTTTTTTAAGTTTCAGACACTGTTCGTTCTGGGTCTGGCACACCTCGCAGTCTCGATAAAAGACGAAGTTAGGATGGACTACCCAATCAGGAAACATGTTACCTCTATCAACAGAAGTCATCACCTGTACACCAGCCCACGGCCCCGGCATGATACCAGCCTGGACGTAATAGCCATGATTGACCTCCAGGGCTGACCACTCCAACTGCTGGACCGAGGCAAATTCTGTTAACCTTTGGACGAGGGCATCGCTCCATGGGGCCTTATAACAAGCTTCTGGGTCCGTGGGGATACTCGTGGGGATGGGAAACTCTCAGCCATATCGGCTCTCGACTCTGATCACATGATTATTCCAACCTGACACTTTGCTAACCGAACTGGAAATCGGAGCGATGATTTTGGGCCGCCTTTGCTTGCTTCTTAAAGTCAGCACACACGTGTTTTCATTAAAGCTTCCCTCAAAAAATTGGTAAAAGGCCCAGGGGCAGGGCTCGAAGCACAAGCTTCGACATAGAACAATAAAAGAGGAAAGGTACCTAACTGCATTGGCACCTAGCATGGCGGGGACAGCTTGCCAATCCTCTAAGAATTCACAGATGAAGGGGTCAAGAGGTAAGCGGAGTCCTAGTTCAAATTGTTTAAAAAAGAAGGCCACCTCGGTGTGGTTTAAATAGAAGGAAGCCTTTTCCTCACTAGTGTTTAGAGGGGAGGCACGCTGGTAGACCAAATCGTAATCTTCACGGGAGATCCTACAGGTATCATGAAGATACTCGATCATCTCATCCCCGGCCCTGGGTTGCTTCGGCCTGGCAGAGGCCACCGCCTTTCCACTCCGTCTGGTATTTCTATGACCATGACCACCCCCCTCGAGGACGGCGGCACTAAATTGATCCACTATCATATCCGAAGTACTCTCCCCCGACATAGCTGCAGAGGAAATAAGGGGGTTAGCATCAGAAATCAAGGTGGGAGCTACATTTACCCCCCTCTACTCATTCACTGAAGCCGAGGGGAGCACCTCATCCTCAGACAGAATGTAATGGGAAGAAATATGAGTCATAAGGTCAGACAGAGAGGAAAAAACCACTAAGTTGGAATTCATTTCCCCCAAGCGATCAAACCGACGGCTATTAGCAGGCCACTCTACAGTGCCATTGAAGGCCCTATGTGTTGCAAGGAACTCTCTGATTTCGCTCAGGCCCAACAAAAACCAGGGCCCATCTGTTCTCTGGTAAACCCTACGATTCGTTCTATGGAAACCCAGACGGACCAAAGATGAACAATCAAAGGACATTTGAAGGAAGAGCAGAGACGAAACAAGCTAAGGCGGAAAAGGGCGCAGAGAAATCGAAAATGGAAAGGGGATAGAAGGGTACCTGGTAAATCGGTGAAAGCCGAAGAATGAGGATGGGCGGACCAAAAGAAGAAGTATCGCCGAAAGCACTGGTTGAAGTTCGCCGGAATCAAGCAACGCACAGGAGTCGCCAGTAGAATCGCCGTCAAAATATGTCTTGGATTCAAAAGATTATTGGACTATTCAAGTAAAACTAAAAGGTGAAAAGGGGATTAGGGATTTCAACCTATTGAAATTCTCGGTTCGGGAATATCCCGAGAATTTGACTCCAATTCGCCCGAGATCTCGTGAAAATCTCGTGGTAAGTGGTGGTTGCACACGTCATCACCCTGAGACATCATTACCTACAATTAAGGATTGTGGCTTCCCCATAAAGCAAATGTCTCTTCACTTGCCCCTCACTGTCTGACACATATGACGTCACAAGTTTGTGACATCATGAGCCTGGAAAACAGTGAACGATCAAGAGACTGCCAGCACAGACCGACATATGCACAGCGAGATCTCGGTTTTGACCAGATTTGACTAAAATACGTAAAGGCTATTAGATACAAGTGTACTCCAGGATGACATGTCAATAAAGATCAGGCGATCGGCATTACGTTAAGACAACGTGGTGAAGCAGGTTGCGTTAATGAAGCTATAAATCAAGATCATGCAAGATGCACTAAATTCAAGCTATGAAGCAAAAACACAATTAGAGCAACGATTAAGAGGAGGCAAGATACTTCTATTAGTATAGCAAAAGGACCCCCACAACACGGCCGGGGGCCTGGCCCTTTACAAGAACAAAAAGAAAAGAAAAGGAAAAGTGATTACAACTAGAAGCCCTAATTTTCTTCTTACTCAACATCACCATCATAACCCACATCAGTATCATCCCTGGTATTATCATCATCACCATCTTCATCCTCTTCGTCTCCGCCATCATCACTGCCGCTGTCGTTACTGCCATCAGAAGATTCTTCATCATCACTCTCCATGGGATCCGGAGATTGGTATTCTCCATTGCTATCGGTCGGGGATTCTTCATCAGGGAATGACGAACGTGGTTTTGAGGGTACTATGGAATCACTGCTGCTATCGTTTGAAGAGCGCTCGTCGTGGTTGTCGGAATCAATTTCCTCTGGAAAGGCATCATCATACGACCTTTTTGGCATCATCTTGATTTTCTTGAGATATTCTTGAAGACAATAGGAGGTTAATGGAGTTGAGAATGAAGGGGTTTAACTGGTGATGCCCTTATATATACCCTAGAATGTGAAGGGTTGGTTGGTTTATACTATTCATGATGGGATTACAATTAATGAAGGGTTTTGTTTTCCAAGGCGAATAATGATTTCTCCTGAGGATAAATCAATATGAGGTCAGCAAATCTAAAAGAATAAGGATTTGGTGGCTGACTATCAAATCAACAATAAATGAAGCTGCAATAAATGATCAGTTCAGTCAACAATAAATGAAGCTGCAATAAATGATCAGTTCAGTTCCTACTCGGCGTGCCGAGATAGAAACTCGGGGGGGGGGGGGGGGCACTGAGCGACATAAACCAACTTGGTTAGATGGGACCCATACATTCTGGGCCCACACACCTAAAGGCCTATACAAAGAAGCCCATAAAGATTGGGGCTAGGGCCGACATCAATTAGGCCGAGCAGACAGCTCTTGCCTAGCCCGAGTTCAAGAAGCCTAATCCCTAGTCGGCCTCAATAGCGAGCCGAGCTAGATGACGGGCCGAGTTATATCAGAAACCTCCCATTATCCTAGGGAGTCCACATCCCAGAGTTCTATTACAACTCTAGCACTAAGAATCCTTATCTAAATAAGGATATCTCTTCTACAAGATAACTGTGATATCATCATCCTTATCAGGAGTCTATCTCCAAGGAATACGAGTCCTAGATCAATACGGGCATTCTGGCTTATTTGACAAGTCAGGACTCATTCACCCATGCCTATATAAACAGGTCCTCAACACAGGAAACGGGTAATAAACTCTTTTGGCTCAAAACTATAGTCAATTGATTTTCTCTTCATTTCATACACAACCCGAATTCTCATTCTCACGCCGGAGGGCCTTCGTCGGTGAAGCCCCAGCGTAGTTTACGTTTGTTCATTGTGCGCAGATCCGAACGGGGAAGTTCTTATTGCTGGATTTATCCGAACCGCTAGACGAAGGCTGACCCGGTACGTTTTTTGCAGCATCACAATTATTAATTTGAGAGGTGATGATTTGGCTTCATGTAAATCAAGTTTTATCCACGTGGCGACTTTATAGGGGTCTTCCTCGACTTTTTATATATAGTGGTTTTAGTTGTTGTTTCAAATTTTTTTTTTTTTTAATCAAGAACAAGATTTTAGCTGTGATTGGAGGGTTGTGTGGAGGTTGGGATTTTGAAGATGGGGGATTTCGAATGATAGGTCTATAACAAAGTAAATGAGGAGCCGAGTGCTGGGGGAGTGATAGTGGGGAAGTGGCAAATGGTGATGGAAGGGGTGGCTACAAATACATGGTGATGTAGGGAGAGGTGACGCCAGTCTCGTAAGGTACGGAGAGGGACATTGTGTGGGTGAGAATCACCTTGCTTATTTCAACTATGGAAGGAAACATCTTCAATACGTTTAATTGATGGGAGAGATGCCCACTTCACATATTTACATTTTCGGTTTTTTTTTTTTTTTTTTTTTTTTTAACATGTGTCCTATCACTTCACATATTTACCTTTTCGTTTTTTTAAGTCAGTCCATTGATTAAACTTCATTTTAATGAAATGTTTTGATATTTACTTTTGTATATATGTAAATTCACATTTTGTGATTTTTTTTGTTATAATTATGAAAAAAATAGTTAAAAGAAAGTACATATGAACTGAAAGTTATAAGTAAGACTTAACGTATGCCCTAAAGGCAATTGTTAGAAAATCTTACCTTTTTATATTTGATAGGTTTGCATTTAAGAAAATTAAGAGAGAGTTTATGTATCAAATCAACATAAACACAATAATTTGGGTATTTTTTGTTTTTCATTTTTTCCTTCAAAATCTATATATATATATACTCCCTCCGTCCCCGAGTAAGAGTCCTACTTTCCATTTTGGTACGTCCCAGAGTAAGAGTCCTATTCCTAAAATGACAAAGAATCTTTACTATTCACCCCACTCATTCTCTCTCATATTTTATTTTTATACTCACAACACCAATCAATTCACTATTCTCTCCCACTCATTCTCTCTCCTACTTTACTTTTACACTCACAACATTTACATCACTTCCAATATTTATTAATAAGCGTGCAAATGAGGGGTATGACTCTTACTCCGGGACGGAGGGAGTATATTAAAAGTCAAGGTAGAGTTTTAGGTGGTGCCATGTGGACAAGTTTTGGGTAACTCTTGCTTTTGGTGGTGCCACATCATCCAAAGCATTTTAATTAGATGACTTTTCATTTTTCTCTTATTAGCTAATAGTATTAATTAATTGTAATAGTTACTATATTAGTTAATTATTACTATTAATAGTATAAATTTATTATAATAGTTAACTATATAAGATAACTATTACTATTAATAGTACAAGTTAAGTATAATAGTTACTATAAGGGTAACTATTACTATTAATAGTATTAATTAACTATAATAATTAACTATATAAGATAATTATTATTATTAATAGTATTAGTTAAATGTAAAAGTTATTATATAAGATAACTATTACTATTAATAGTATTAGTTAATTGTAATAGTTAATTATATAACATAATTATTACTATTAGTAATATTAGTTAGGTGTAATAGTTACTATATAAAGTAACTATTATTAACAATAATATTAACTAATTAGAATAGTTACAATATATTGTAACTATTACTATTATTAGTATTTTTTTTAAAAAAAAATACTTATTAGTTTTAGTTACTATATATAGTAACTACTCCCTCCGTCCCAGAGTAAGGGTCCTACTTTCCATTTTGGTACGTCCCAGAGTAAGAGTCCTATTCCTAAAATGGCAAATAATCTTTACTATTCACCCCACTCATTCTCTCTCATATTTTACTTTTATACTCACAACACCAATCAATTCAATATTCTCTCCCACTCATTCTCTCTCCTACTTTACTTTTACACTCACAACATTTACATCACTTCCAATATTTATTAATAAGCGTGCAAATGAGGGGTAGAAATCTTACTCAGGGAGGGAGGGAGTATTACTTTTAACTTATTATTTACGATAAAAGTTATTCCCTCCGTCTCATAGTAAGAGTCATATTTTCTATTTTGGTAATCCTAAAGTAAGAGTTTCTTTCATAAAATGGCAAAAAATATTTACTATTCATCTCACTCATTATCTCTCATACTTTACTTTTATACTCACAACACCAATCAATTTACTATTTCCTCTCACTTATTCTCGGACCCGGAACCGCTCCACCCAACGGCTCCGATCAAGGCCACATAGGCGAGCGGTTTGGGTGTGCGGCTAAGATGATTTCAATTTTTTATGGGTCCCACCGAGCTCGGACACATCTCAACCGTTGGGTGAAGCTAAAATGAGGTGGCTCCAATCGGAACCATTGGGTGGAGCTAACTCCCCGGTGTAGCGGTTCGAAATCCACTTATTCTCTATCTTACTTTACTTTTACACTCACAACACTTAAATCACTTCCACCATTTCTTATTCTCCGTGCATTTGAGATGTATGACTCTTACTCTGGGACGGAGGGAGCACTACTTAGGTAACCATCATCTTTTAATTTATTATTTAAGCTCATAATTACTATAATGTTAACTGTAACGACCCCAAACTCGGGCACTATTTTTAGTCATAAGTTGAGCACTTGTGGGTGACGATCCGTCCCAATTTAATATAAATTTTACGTAGAATATTATTCTATAATTTAATTTGTGTTAGTGTGATTATTGTAAGAGAATTATTTAATCTATTTTAATATTTAAATAAAAGTATTTGGGTTGCAAAATGAATGAGTAGAAGTTTAATTGAGTTAGTATTTATAAATAAGGTTAAGGGGTTTAAGTGTTAAAGTTGAAACCTTGGGGTTTAAATGTGATTGATTAATCTTGAAGGGGCCTAAGTGTAACTTGGGAATTATATAACTCACCTTTCTTCCTCTCTCTGCCGACACACACACACACTTCACTTTCCCATTTCATTTCTCTCGTTCAACAATGGAGGTAAGCTCCTTCACATTTTGATTTTTCTAATTTTTATCACTCCTCTGTTTTAAAATCTAATTACACCAAAATGTTCGTAGCGTCGAGTAGATCAAGTCTAGCATGTCAGAACATTTTTTCATCGGTACTATTTTCGGTACAATTTTCGTAGCAGGTAAGTTACTACTCCCCTTTTTAAATAATAATATTGCTCATGCATATTATATGTGATATATTTGTGATAATTATTGTTTTGTGGATGTATTGGAGTTATTTGTATTTGAGCTATTTTTGTGGGTATTCGGACTGTTGGAATCCTTTTATGGGTTTATATAAATAAGATAGGAAGTATTTGGGTTAATTGCTATATTGGTTAACTTTGGGGTTCTTATAATTAGAACCCGTTTGTGGGTTATATACTTAAGGTTGGAAGTTGCAATAGTACTTTTGAGACGGTGAAATAGATTTAGTGTGATACTTATGATGGTATTTGTTAGTTTTGTGGAGAGTGTTGTAGTAAGTTGACATTAGCTATGTTAAAGATGCTATTTTAGTATTGTCTAACTCAGTTGTGTGTTGAGTTATAATTAGTAAGATAGAATTTGGGGTAGTACTTTTGAGACGGTGAAACAGAGGTAGTATGAAAAGAATTAAGTTTGGCTGACGGAAGTGTGTGGGCGGCCGCCCAAATAGGGCATGCGGCCGCACATCTTTCTGGTTAGTTTTGGTTGTGGTCAGTGTGCTTTATGGGCGACCGCACAGGTATTTTTAGGCGGCCGCACAGTCGGCTGGTGGAATTCAAATGTTCCAATTCGATCTAGTTAAGGTTCAATCTTTATCTATGTTTTGGGTCCTATTCTAGGGTACCTAGATAAGCGTTATGGAACACAAGGGTGTTAGGAATTGGTTCGATTATGAGCGGATGTAAGACGTGAAACGGGGGTTGAGTGCCTACCGATTTGTTTAACACCTTGATGATGTATTTATTGGAGTCATTGATTGGGAATTCTAAATGTAAAGAAATGATTGGATTATAGTCATCGTACTAATTATGAGAAACTCATAGGAAATGATCGACTGTAAATACACGGGGTGTATTTGTGACTAAGTATGATATGGTTTTGTTTAATATCCTTAATGTGGTATTTAATCGGATTTCCTGCTTGGAATCTTATGTTAGAGGGAATGGTCCGTTCGTGATCAAGTTTGGAATGAGTAACCGTTTGGGGTTCATGTTGGTGTGGTTCATCTTTATGATGCTTTTGTGGGATTTCTTACTTTGAAATCCATTGTTTGAGAAACGTGTTTATCGTACGTGGTGGTTGAGCTCTTCATGGGCAGTTTATCATCTTTGTGATGTACTTGGTATGGTTCCCTATTTTGGAATCATACACTGATTGTGCTTTCGTTTAAAGTCCAGCTGGTCATACTTGGTTGAGTCAGGCAGTGGTAGGAGATTATAATGGCACCCGAGTCAAGTTCATTATAATGTTCCCACTGGTACCTTTTCTTTTTCCCCAGTCCAGATTGGCCTTGGATGGAATGAGCTAGCTCCCTTGAGTGAGCATTCTAGCTAGTTCGTTTTGGGTTATGACTTTGTGTCATTTTCCCCTTTGGTTGTTATTGTGGTTATTGTTTGGTTCCGGAACCCCTGCTTCAGCTCTTCGATGCTGCTTGATTGATGCTGCTCTTCGATGCGGCCCGGTTGATATGGTTCAGTTTGTTATATCCTTTTCGGGGAAACCTTGGCTCAGTATCCTTTGTAACATGTTATTTCAGTCTTGTGTGCTGCATGTTGAGTTGGTCGTTATTTCCAACTGGTATGGGACGGTTGGCGACATGGAGCCTTCTCATTGGTTGTTATATGATTTATTTCTTCAGTTAATATGTATAATATCATGCCATGTAGATGCATAGTAACTTACTGAGATTTTATCTCACCCCGTTCCTTTCAATGTTATTTTCCTTACCCCCCCCCCAGGAAGCAAGTGATAGTACGTTGTGAGATCGCATGTGGCTGAGATCTATCGAGCAGGTTATCTTCTTTGGGGTAGTTTCTCTACGGAGATTTTGTGTACTCTTGTTGTGAGGCTGGGATATTATAGTGTTAAGTACGGTTGTCATTTGGGTATATATGTTATTGGTTGTTTTTGCTTCCGCACTTGTAAATAGTCTCCGAGTAATAATCTTGTGGAGTTGAAGTCAGATTTGTTTAACAGTTTATTGTACGTAGAGTTGGTTTTATAGAAGAGTTGGCGCGCCTGGTTCGGTATTTATCATTTTGGATGAAAATTGTACTATTTTTATATTTATGGAATTAAAGATTTTCCCAGGGCGTCACATTAACTATAATTAAATCATTATTTTCTTAATCGATCTAGAGTAAAAATTGACATCATTATGGGACAAACGAAGTAAATTTTTAAAAAATTTATAATGTTATTCTTAATCAATACTATTAACCAATCTTAATATCTATTTTATACTATAATAACTAAAACTATTTCTACTATTATTAAAAAATCACAAGTAGATTTATTTATATCTTTAAATTTATTTATATTTATTTAAAATATTTAATAATTATATAATATAATTATAAATATTCACGTACAGAAGAAAACACCCGTGCGAAGCAAGGGTTAATCCCTAATATCTTTTAAATTTAAGAACTAAGTAAATAATTAGTTAGGGAGCATAGGAGAATAACCTCGAAGATAAAAGAGTACTCCCCCTGTCTTATACTTATTAGACCATGTACAATGGTTAAACGAAAAAACCCATTAAACTGTTGGGTTTCCAAGTAACATGCGCAGCGGAAAAAAACATTTAAAATTTTATGAAACCCAAAGCCCATAGATCAATTCATATGATTAAATCAAATACTTGCAATATGAATACTAGAAAAACTAACCCTTGATGACTTTGAATTTGATCTTTGATCTTGGTGGAGAAATTGAAGCTTTAATCACGAACAAGTAAGAACACGAACTTTGAAGATGATGAGCTTCACCCTCTAGCGGTATCCACACCTTGAACGAATATCAAGAACACTTGATCTTGGTTGCTAGACCAAAATTGTGAAACACGTTTTCACAATTAATATGAACTATATGGAATTTTAGTTTGTGTATTATTTTGTTCTTCAATCTAGGATGTCTTAGAACAAAATAAAACTCTCTCAAACTCTTTGGAATTTGCACAAAAGCATTAGCTTTGATTCTGGCCGAATTTTGCTGTTTATATACAAGTTATACCTATTCCAAATAGGAAACTTGTGTCCAAACCCGTCCAAAATTCTTTTCCAAATCAAATTAGGAAACCAGTCCCGACATGGTGTGCGGCCGCCCAAAACCACCTGTGCGGCCGCACATCTATCTGGAAGGTTTCTGGTACTTTTTGAGCCAAGTTGTGCGGCCGCCCAAACCCTTTTGTGCGGTCGCACACCTGCCCCAGATTTCCCTAATTTCCAAATTCCTCCAAAGTCCTTCGACTCAATATTCCGATATAGTCTTTATTTAAGATTCGTTCTATTGTGTGTGACCCTCTAAGATTACACTAAGTTGGCAATGGGTTCAACCATGAAACCATAAGATATGATTAGGTTCTAGCAAACCGTCATACCTACCCAAATAGTATAACTAGATACAAGTTCGCATTCCTTTAGAATATGTTATAATCCCTTTGTCCACAATCTCATTGAACACAAGTCATGGTCAAACGGTCAACTTGTTTTTGTTCAATACTTTCTCGATTCCGAATATGTTGATAATCCAAATGACATTAGTCTAATCATCAATTCATTTGAGTCCGGCCGAACATTTTCATCAACATCATTCCTACAAGAGGCCTAAGCTTGAGATCTCTCCGAAGAGGGACAAATCCATTTAGCTTATTATTCTTCCCTACGTGAATTCGATTATGTCAATCATACACTTTATAACTACCTGGTTAAAGGTAGCATTTGAATATGTCAAACATAATGTTCATCAAGTGGAAGACTATAATAACTTCATGTCTAAGGATTCGAATGACATAACTAATATGAGATATATGTACGACATAGACCATGACATAAATCTCATACAGCGGGTCATGTCCAGTACCTTGTTCCAAACAAGTACCCATAAATCTAACATGATCATCCCATGATCATTTAGCCTTTATACTAGTGCTTAACAAGTACTAGGGACGGAGATTATTATAAGTAAACATGAACAACAATAATAATCAAAACATCTCTTTATTGATATGAAATAAATGATAACAATTACAACGTTTATTAAACGTGCCTAGGGCACCACTACCAACAATCTCCCACTTGCCCTAGGCCCAATCTCGCATGTATCTAATACCCATGGACCTAACATGACCTTCATGTTTAGCTTGTGGAAGTCCCTTTGTTAGCGGGTCCGCGACATTGTCATCAGTAGGTACTCTGCATATATTTACGTCTCCCCTATCAATGATTTCTTGAATGATATGAAAACGCCTAAGTATGTGTTTGGATTTTTGATGTGCTCTTGGTTCCTTTGCTTGAGCAATAGCACCATTATTATCGCAATAAAGGTCTATTGGATTAGCAATACTAGGAACCACTTCAAGTTCAGTAATGAACTTCTTAATCCAAACAGTTTCCTTTGCAGCATCTGATGCAGCAATATACTCAGCTTCCATTGTAGAATCAGCGGTTGTACTTTGCTTGGAACTCTTCCAGCTTACAGCTCCACCATTTAACATAAACACAAAACCCGATTGCGATCGACTATCATCTTTGTCGGTTTGGAAGCTTGCATCCGTGTAAGCATTTACCACGAGATCATCTTCCATTCCTCCATAGATCAAAAACGAATCTTTAGTTCTTCTCAAGTACTTAAGAATCGCTTTTACAGCCATCCAGTGATTTTCACCGGGGTCGGATTGGTATCTACTTGTCATGCTTAAAGCATAAGATACATCCGGCCTAGTACAAATCATGGCATACATGATGGACCCAATTGCCGAAGCATGTGGAACATCATTCATTTTCTCACGCTCATCTTTTGTCTTAGGACATTGAGTCTTGCTTAGAGAAACTCCATGTAACACTGGTAAGGTTCCTCTTTTAGAATTTTCCATATGGAATCTTCTAATGACCTTGTCAATGTATGTACTTTGGCTTAAACCAAGTAGCCTCCTTGATCTATCTCTATAGATCTTAATGCCAAGTATATATGCGGCTTCACCCATATCTTTCATTGCGAAGCATTTTCCTAACCAAGTCTTCACGGACTGAAGTGTAGGAATATCGTTTCCAATGACTAATATGTCATCCACGTATAAAATAAGGAATAGCACTATGCTCCCACTAATCTGTTGGCAGTGGTGCCCTAGGCACGTTTAATAAACGTTGTAATTGTTATCATTTATTTCATATCAATAAAGAAATGTTTTGATTATTATTGTTGTTCATGTTTACTTATAATAATCACCGTCCCTAGTACTTGTTAAGCACTAGTATAAAGGCTAAATGATCATGGGATGATCATGTTAGATTTATGGGTACTTGTTTGGAACAAGGTACTGGACATGACCCGCTGTATGAGATTTATGTCATGGTCTATGTCGTACATATATCTCATATTAGTTATGTCATCTGAATCCTTAGACATGAAGTTATTATAGTCTTCCACTTGATGAACGTTATGTTTGACATATTCAAACGCTACTTTTAAACGGGTAGTTATAAAGGGTATGATTGGAATAATCGGATTCACGTAGGGAAGAGTAATAAGCTAAATTGATTTGTCCCTCTTAGGAGAGATGTCAAGCTTAGGCCTCTCGTAGGAATGATGTTGATGAAAATGTTCGGCCGGACTCAAATGAATTGATTAGATCAATGTCATTTGTATTATCAACATATTCGGAATCGATAAAGTATTGAACAAAACAAGTTGACTTGTTGACCATGACTTGTGTTCAATGACATCGTGGACAAAGGGGTTGTGACATATTCTAAAGGAATGCGAACTTGTATCTAGTTATACTATTTGGGTAGGTATGACGGTTTGCTAGAACCTAATCATATCGTATGGTTTCATGTTTGAACCCATTGCCAACTTAGGGTAATCCTAGAGGGTCACACACGAATAGAACGAATCATGAAGGATTGAATTGGAATTATGGAAAAATGCCTAAAAGTTGAACTGGCACGGTCGTGCGCCTTAAAGGGCACGACCGTGCCATAAATCGAACAAAGGCAAAGTCTTGCGGGGTGACTGGCACGACCGTGCCAAAAGCAAAGCATGACCGTGCCAATATTGGACGGCTGGTGGCAACATGCGCACCTATTGGCACGACCGTGCGCCTTAAAGGGCACGATCGTGCCAGTGCAGTCGGGCCAGAAACTCTGCAGCTTAATTTTGTGACGGGATTTAGGTTTCCTAAGTCCTTAAGGGTTAAGGATTAGGACCTATTTAAAGATCCTTTCAGCAGTCATTAAGCATATGATTATGAGTGCCTCCAAAGGTTTTTTTTGGGAGGTTATTTTCTTGTTCTAAGATCTCAAAAGTGAAGAACAAGAATATTCATAATTCCATATAGTTCTTACAATTGTGAAAGCGTGTTTCGTAATTTGGTCTAGCAACCAAGATCAAGTGTTCTTGATATTCGTTCGTGGTGTGGATACCGCTAGAGGGTGAAACTTATCATCTTCATAGTTCGTGATTCTTGCTTTGTTCGTGATCAAGATTTCAAACCTCCATCGAATTCAAGGTTGCAAAATCAAAGGCATCAAGGGTTAGTATTCTAGTATTCATTATGTTGTATTTGACTTAATCATATGAATGGATCTATGGGCTTTGGGTTTCATAAATTTTAAATGCTTAATTCCGCTGCGCATGTTACTCCGAAACCCAACAAATAAAACTCTCTCAAACTCTTTGGAATTTGCACAAAAGCATTAGCTTTGATTCTGGCCGAATTTTGCTGTTTATATATAAGTTAGACCTATTCCAAATAGGAAACTTGTGTCTAAACCCGTCCAAAATTCTTTTCCAAATCAAATTAGGAAACCAGTCCCGACATGGTGTGCGGCCGCCCAAAACCACCTGTGCGGCCGCACATCTATCTGGAAGGTTTCTGGTACTTTTTGAGCCAAGCTGTGCGGCCGCCCAAACCCTTTTGTGCGGTCGCACACCTGCCCCAGATTTCCCTAATTTCCAAATTCCTCCAAAGTCATTCGACTCAATATTCCGATATAGTCCTTATTTAAGATTCGTTCTATTGTGTGTGACCCTCTAGGATTACACTAAGTTGGCAATGGGTTCAACCATGAAACCATAAGATATGATTAGGTTCTAGCAAACCGTCATACCTACCTAAATAGTATAACTAGATACAAGTTCGCATTCCTTTAGAATATGTCATAATCCTTTTGTCCACGATCTCATTGAACACAAGTCATGGTCAAACGGTCAACTTGTTTTTGTTCAATACTTTCTCGATTCCGAATATGTTGATAATCCAAATGACATTAATCTAATCAATTCATTTGAGTCCGGCCGAACATTTTCATCAACATCATTCCTACGAGAGGCCTAAGCTTGAGATCTCTCCGAAGAGGGACAAATCCATTTAGCTTATTATTCTTCCCTACGTGAATCCGATTATGTCAATCATACACTTTATAACTACCTGGTTAAAGGTAGCGTTTGAATATGTCAAACATAATGTTCATCAAGTGGAAGACTATAATAACTTCATGTCTAAGGATTCGAATGACATAACTAATATGAGATATATGTACGACATAGACCATGACATAAATCTCATACAGCGGGTCATGTCCAGTACCTTGTTCCAAACAAGTACCCATAAATCTAACATGATCATCCCATGATCATTTAGCCTTTATACTAGTGCTTAACAAGTACTAGGGACAAAGATTATTATAATTAAACATGAACAACAATAATAATCAAAACATCTCTTTATTGATATGAAATAAATGATAACAATTACAACGTTTATTAAACGTGCCTAGGGCACCACTACCAAAATAAACACCCACTTTATCATTCCACATCATCTTCTCTCTCTTCCAACTAATCCATTCAACACTCATTCAACAAAACACCCTACAATGGTTTGTTTAATCATCCATTCACACCCTTCCCATTCATCATTCTATACCCCCACCACTTAAATTTTATTTTCAATTTTTATTTTTATGATTAAAAAATCTGGCCAGCCAAACACGCGCCGACACGTGGCGCATCCAAGGAAAACAAAAACAAAAAAACTGGCCGCCGACATCTATCACGCGCCTTGGATGGCGCGTGCATCCCACGCGCCATGTTGGCCGAATTGGAGCTCGCCACGTGGATGTCCTTGCCGACCATTTCTGCTTTCACAATCGTTTAACCCATTCAACGAAATTTCAAATCCCACCCCATTCAACCAACCATTATAGGGATTAAACCATCTATTTTGTGTGAATTGCCCATTCAACCATGGATTAAATGACCATTGTAGATGGTCTTATACTTATTGCTATCAAATGATAGTGTACGAAAATTAATAAAATATATTGGAAAATTAAGTATTGTGAGTGGGTAGGAGAGAGAAAATAAGTTAGTGGATAGTTATTGTGAGTGGATATTTTGGGTAAGTAATAATAAATATGAGACGCCCAAAATAAAAATAAATAGTGATAAGTATGAGACGGAGGAAACAGTTATTAGCTCACAAAATCTTATAAAAAACGTGTTTTACACTAACTGTGTGTAAAACGTGTTTTTCAAATAACGGCTTAAGAGGGATTAAAAGACGCGGTGGCAATTTTGTAAATAAGTGGAACTCATGAAAATCTCAGCAGGCACATTTTAAAACAAGATGAGACATTTTTCAATACTTCACATCAGACATATTTTAACTCTAGAGGAGACACTTTTTTAGAGCAGGCATGTTTTAACTCTAGAGGAGGCATTTTTTTTGAACTTTTAACAGTGCCTTTTTTGAGAAAAAATAAGTGCCTGCTCTAGTTAAAAATGTGTCTCCTGCAGTTTCAAAACATGTCTCCTCCAGTTTCAAAACATGCCTCCTGAGATTTTTTTGAACTTTTAACATTGTCTTTTTTAAAGAAAAAAAATGCCTGCTCTAGTTTAAAAATGTGCCTCCTGCAGTATAAAAATATGACTCCTCCAGTTTTAAAACATGCTTGCTCCAGTTTCAAACTCCAGTTTTAAAACATGTCTCCTCCAGTTTCAAAATATGCCTCTTGAGATTTTTAGTAAAAAAAAACTCAACAGACACTTATAAAAATGCATGCTTTAAAATTTAGAAGTGTCTCTTTGAAAAAAATGCCTGTTATGGTTTTACAAAGTGCCTGATGTGGAGTTTCAAAAATATGCCTCCTTCAGTTTCATAATATGCCTCCTGCAGTTTTAAAATATGCCTCCTGAGATTTCATAAGTTTTAAATATTGCCTGGAGACTTACTCTTATTAGCTACATGTAAAAGTAAGTGAAGACAGAAAAGAGGCTACATTCAGAGAGAGAGAGAGAGAGAGAGAGAGAGAGATAAGAGTGGTATTGGATAGTGGATGCCATTACCAGAGCAAGAATGGCTTCTCTTATCAACAAACCCTTGACCGCATCTCTTCGCAATTCAAAATTGGAGCTTTGCCCTGACCCTCGCTTCCTACGACGCAATTCAGTGAATTTCAACAAGTCTTCTGCTTTCCCCCAATCTCGTATACTCTGTAAAGCTGTGTCTTTGACTTCCCAAACTGAGATTGAACCTCTTAACATTGCTGAAGATGTCACCCAGGTAATTATTTTCTTCTCCCTTTTTACTTTTTGTGGGTGATTCTTGAAGAATTTTATCGGTTTTAATCTGTTTTCTACTCTATTTATCTTCTGGGTTGTTCATTTTCAGTAAATTTATGCTCTGTCCCATTTCCCAATTGAAGAAGATGTACAATTTTTCATTCAATCCCCAAATTAAGATAATGTTTTTAAATTCAATTAACTTGACTCTAGTTGATTGTCTGACTATAGAAATCATGCTTACTGTATTAGGTGGGAACCCTCTTTACTTGGTACCCACTGGCTTAGAAAGTTGTCAACTGGGCTTCTCCCTTTTTTGTTGAGTTGTGCAGCTTTAAGCAGAGTTTGGTGGGAATTTAGTCACTTTTAATAAAGCAAGTGTTTTTTCTAAACTAATTAAGAGAAGGGTCTCGACCAGACAAAGGAACACACCGCGCACGCCCAAGGTTCCTTAAACTATAAGAAAGCCTAAATCAAATTCCTACTGTTTGTTGTTTGTCTGGTTTTCTAAGATAGATGGATTTATTCGTATTTGATTTGAGAGATTCGGAAAGTATAGAGATGCTAGCAGATTATCTCGCTATATTTCTTCTACTTAAGGAGAGGATTGTGTTCCTTACTCCCCTATGGTAATCGACCCTAGGAGCTTTATAAGGATTATCTATGACACTTATCTAGAGACCTGAGTGCTGGTATACTTGTCCTCTATTCTTTGTACTTTTATGTTAACTCTAATAAAATTTGTTCTTTTATAAAAAAGAAGGAGATAAATCTATTTGTATCGTTTTTGTTTGAAATTGGAATAATAAGCACAAATGAGACTCATTTTTTTGGAAATATTTATTTTTGATTACTGGTTTTCCTTCAAATGCTTTCTGGATCTTCTGTCTCTACCTTTGGAGACGAGAAGTCTTCTAAAATTGGTCTCCTAGCAATACCCATGCATTGGCCAATGCATTAAAATAAATTAAATTTGTTTATCCAGGCTTGCAATATTACTAGACTAATGAAAGTTCCAATTAGCAAGCTTTGGTTGCAGTAGCTATCTTGGTTGCAGCAACACCCTTCCTGGCCGTACGGCCACACACTTCATTAAGGACATTTCCGTCTTTTCCTGGTTGAGTGTGCGACACTCACCCTAATTCGACCATTCTCCTTACTCTGCGAACATGGGTACGATCTCCCGCGAGATCTGTTACCCACTAACCCTCTTTTGACTATAAAATCCACTTTACGTTCAAGGAAACAAAAGAAGTAACGTATTGGTAGTCATTTTAGGACTTTCTATCAGTCACTTTTTAGAAGCAAAATATCCACAAGAGTATTTTATCAGCCATTCTTAGAGTCAGAAAAACAAGGTAGTGAAGAAAGAGACATTAGCAGTCACTTCAAAGCCATCTTTAGTTCCAAAATACCTTACAAAATACCGCCAAATCATCTCAAAAGAGAAATCTTTTCTCTTTGAGAACACTGCCCATTACCGTTGAAGACGAGAAAGGACCTTGGGAAGACAATCCAAGCTCCGGAAGCTGCTTTTCAATACAGGATCGGCGCCGCAAGCAAGGTAACAATTATATAACCTCCCTCTTAAGGACATGTAAGACCAATTGCATGCTAGAGCACACACACACATTAGAAAGACTGGTCTTTCCGGACCGGGTGAATTGGGTGCCAATCTCAACCCCTTCCCAATTCATACTAGACTCCCGGACTTAGAATTGTATTTAGGTTTCCTAATGAGAATCTAAAAATAGTTATTGATAATATTTATAAATGGTGTATCAATAACAAGTTTTGGAATTTCATTAGGATAATTCAAAGTAGGTCAAAATACATTTTACCCCCCAAAGTATCCACAGATTCCCACTTTGCACCCCCCCCCTTTGAAAAGTAGGTCTTTTTGGTACCTAAGTTTCCAATTTTTCCCACTTTGCACCCTCCGTCAAATGGCTGTTAAGAAAACTAACAGATAATGTCATGTGCATGTCACATGATGGGTATTTAAGTCTTGACTTAAAAAAAAGAGGGCTTAAATGTCTTTTACGTATTGTCTTCTTCAAACTAGAACTAACACTTGCAATACCATGCCCACCACCAACACCACCGCAGTGCCACTCCACCCACTACGCCAATCTTCAAAATCAAAACCAACTGCAGAATTGGGTTTCTAAAGCATGAACAAACCTAGAGAGGACCAAACCCAGATAGGAACAAACCCAGATCAAAATCAGAATTAAAAATCAAAATCAGAGTTCGAAACCTAAAATCAAAAATCAAAATCGAAATAAAAAACAAGGTGGAACAAACCCAAATCTGGGTTTCTAAATCGAAACCTAAATAAAAAATAAGGATCGAAGAAACCTAAATCAAACCCAAATCAAGATTATTTCCAACATTGATCCAGTAATCTCCAATATTTCAAAGAAGATTCTTGATGAATTCGCACATACCCGTTAGAGCAAAATATATAGGAATTCCAGGAACCGAGTCTGCAGAAAATCCTAGAGGCATAATGGTTTAAGTATTTTGGGAGCAAGACGATTCTGGTGTTCTTTACATATCTGGGCACTCACTTGAAACACCAGTACCGCCTCATGTTCAACTAGATGCAACTTCAACACCGTCGTCTGGCCGGAATTTCTTGGGTAGATCAGAATTGATATCAAAATCAGAGATCGAAATCAAAACCAAAATCAAAATGGAACAAACCCCGATCCGGGTTTCCAATCGAAACCTAAATTAAAAATCGTAACCCAAATAAAAAATCAAAGATTGAAATGGGGTGGTATACGGGATTGCAGTCATAATATACTACGATGAGAATGCAAAAAAAGAGGAGGCCGGTCGGAGATGTTGGTGTTGGCCGGAGACGGGAATGGGGTGGGTTACGGGATTTGATAATAAACACGTACAGTTTTTTTTTTTTTTTTTTTCCTATCTCCCAGCCAAACGCCACCGTTTCACTTGGAATGTTTTAAAGAAAAAAACCCACACCGAAAGGACGAAACTACCCCTCGTGTGAGGAGCCACATGCTATTTAACGGTGACTTTGTAACAGCCATTTGACGGAGGGTACAAAGTGGGAAAAATTGAAATTTTAGGTACCAATGAGACCGACTTTTCAAACGGGGGTGCAAAGTGGGAATCGGTGGATACTTTGGGGGTTAAAATATATTTTAGCCTTCAAAGTAACCTATTAATGCACAAAGTTCGTTCAAACTAACAGCGAAAAAAGAGTGACTAACTTCCTGGGACGGAAGGAGTAGTACACTACATCATGTGTCCTCTGAGGATGATGTTTAGTGGTAATGTGAAAGAGGTTTGAAATTTTTATCTGCCTTCAATTTTTCTTCTATTTATTGATTTTACTGAATCGATTAAGAAAAGAGCATGAGATGATGTATTTTCTTGAACTTAAAATTTCACTTATCCCTATTCTGAAATTGTATGTCATTAGGTATTTTATTTTTTCCCTTGTGTGTAACACAGCTTATAGGGAGAACACCTATGGTGTACTTGAATAACATTGCAAAAGGTTCTGTCGCAAACATAGCAGCCAAGCTTGAGATTATGGAGCCATGCTGCAGTGTCAAGGACAGGTGAGGCCCTTGTCAACAACCTAAAAGCTATTGCTCCTATAATGCATCCTTTATCATGAATTAGTTCAGTCCATTTTATTTCTTGCCCTGTTTTTGCGGCTACTTTTCCCCGAAAAGTACTCCCTCCGTCCCGGAAAGATTGCCCCGTTTGATTTTTTATGGCCAACACAAGTGAGCTTTGACAAAAAATTAATGTCCATCTAATCATCCTAGTGAAATTCTAAAAATTGTTATTGACCAAAAATTAAGTGATTTATCAATAACAGTTTTAGAATTTTTTGGGATTCTTAGATTGACATTAATGTTTGGTCAAAGTTCACTTGTGTTGACCATAAAAAAAATGAAATGAGACTATCTTTCCGTGACAGAAGCATTTTTGTATGGGTTCTCACATGCACGGTTATACCTTGTTTTAGCAATGTGAAGAGTCTTCTGCCTTTGCTCATTGGCCGTTTATGTTGCTAAGTAAGTACTGTATGAAAGAGTGGAGGCTGAGTATCATGATCCTCATATTAATAAAGTTGAATCTGTAATCCTCTTTTTTTTTGGGCTATGTTACTCCTAAGTACTGTGGTAATTAGGATGGATGCTTGCATAAAAGTCCTGTGTCCGTTTTTAGTACAAATGTGGAAGATTAATTTTTGACTGTCATGATTTTTCCTGGTTTCAGGATAGGGAACAGTATGATCAGTGATGCTGAGGAGAAGGGACTCATAACTCCTGGCAAGGTAAGAAGATAGCGGATAAAGTGCCTTTTTTGTTAGGAGGTCATATTTTACATTACATATCAACTGCAAAATCATATTGTACACTGAATTTAGCTTGATATTTACTCGATTTTTTATACATTGTAATCGTGTATTCAGAACCTTTACACGGTACATCTATCATGATCATTCGGTAACACCATTACTTTATTGAATGTGACTGGCGCCTCCTAGTGCTCCTCTAGTTTACTACTGAATACACACACATGCAAGCTTATATAGCACTCATGCCATCTTGGTATCAAAAACTGATTTGCTTTGTAATACTTCACTTAAGGTAGTTTTTGAGTTCTGAAAATATACTGATAAAGGGTCATCCATCAGTTCCCTCCTCCCCCCTGCTCTCTCTCCCTCTCTCTCTCTCTCTCTCTCTCTCTCTCTCTCTCTCTCTCTCTCTTCCATTTTGCTTTGTCTTGATCTTCCTAAAGGGTATCCGGGGACTTGGCAGAGGACTGACCTTGATGGTTGATGAACCTCTATCAATTCAAAATATGAGTATTTGGGCAAATGTGGCTGTAAATTGATAGGATTCCCACATATTAGCCAATACAGGGCGTAGAATGTCATACCCAAAATATATACTTGCCAGTGTCACAAGTCATACCTGTTAACATCTAGTTAATACCGTTAGTTTGGGAAGAATTTTGTGGTGCGCACAAAGAAAGACCAAAGTAATTCGCATTCATATGTTATTTGATTATCTGTTTAGGGGTAAATCAGGATTGTAATTGGTTTACAAGGGTCTAAAAGTTGTTTAGAAATATATTATTAGTGTAATAACTTTAATAGGGTATCTTTGGTCTTTCATTCGTCCAAATTTTAATTGTGATAGAAAAGGAGTTTAGGATTTTGAATGGCAATATAACTTTTAAAGTAATCCGTCACCTTCCTCTTTTAGCAAAAAATAAAAACGTGACTGAGTCTTATTGAAAACCAGTTTTCTTGTAACACTAGAAAGAAAGGATTTTAGGGCCTTCAAAGGCCAGATTTGCCAAGATTACTTTCAAATATGTGATACTTAAAACTATAAATCTGGAAATTTTCGCTCGTCCCCCCAGCTTCTGGCTTAAAACATCTAAAACAACCAAATTTTAAAACTGACAGTTTTAAGTGAATACTCCCTTCGTCCAATAACAAGGGTTACTAGAATTGAATGGGCGGGAATTAAGGAAAAGTAAATATAATATTGTTAGTGGAGTATGTGTTGTGAGTATGAAAAGTAAAGTAGGAGAGAGAGTTTGGGGTAGGGAATATTAAGTGTATTGTTATTGCGAGCGGGCAAGTGGGCTTCATTGAAATAAAAACTATTTCCACATTTCCATTTTGGGTTAGTAACCATTGTTATGGGACACCCAAAAGGGAAATAAGTAACCCTTTTTATGGGATGGAGGGAGTATCTAGTAGTTTACGGTCATAAATTCAATATTTTCGTTTTTTTTAGAAAAATGTTTACTTCACATATTTATGTAACAACATATATATACATAAAATGATATAATGAAACAATCAATTCGTTGTTGAGATTTTAGAAAAGTGGTTTGTGCTTTGTGGCCTAGGAACATTAGCGATCCCATGAAGCAATCATAATTTGTGGGCTATAAGATGCTTTACAATGCTGATACAAATTCATTTTGCATTTGTAAGATGTCTTTCCCTCTCTATACCTGTAACGCTTATTTGTTTTTTTGTTTTTACTTTTCGTAAGATTTCGTTTTTCTTTGCTCATTTTTGCTCTTTTCTTTAATTTTTATTCATTTTATTTGTTATAATGTTCTTCCTCTTCCTTTTTCAAATCTTATTCACATCAATTTCTTTTTTTAGAAGTTACTTCCTTTTCTTCTCACATCTTTTCATTGACGATTTCATATGACAATTCATGTTAACCGACCCCAAATCATTTTGTGGCTAAGGCTTTTTGTCGTTGTTGTTGTTGATAGGCTCATTTGCAATTCTGGTACATTGAATTCATTTTTTGAAGTTGATCGTTCTTTGAGATAATACTTGATTTTAACTTGTCATATTCTTGTTTCAGAGCATTTTGGTTGAACCTACAAGTGGAAACACAGGAATTGGTCTTGCATTTATAGCTGCTTCAAAAGGATATAAGCTCATCTTGACAATGCCTGCATCAATGAGTCTAGAAAGGAGGGTTCTTCTAAAAGCATTTGGAGCTGAGCTTATTTTGACAGATCCCTCAAAGGGAATGATGGGAGCAGTTCAGAAAGCTGAACAAATAGTGAATAGCACGCCTAATGCATACATGCTTCAACAATTTGATAATCCTGCAAATCCAAAGGTTTGCATTCATGAGTTAATAGTCAAACTTAATTGTATTTAACTCGATGTTTCATTTGTACCCTCATTTGAAATGTAATGAGTGCTGTCCATTCGCGGTTTGGACAGAAGTTCGGCTAGTAAGGTTTATCTTGTCGTTTTCCTAATTGGGTAACATTTAATTTGATTGCATCAGCTGTTTATTCACTTTGTAGTTTGTAAATGCGCAAGAATCATGCTTTCAGAACATCATCTAACATGTAATGTCCCACCCTTCGTGATTTATGGTTACACTGTGGTTGATATATGGAAATTTTCCAATGCATGTAATTGCACATTGTTCATGCATTCATGAGTAGGAATCATGCAAAAAACCGGAATGGAAACAAAAAGAAATGATGATAATTAGAGACTTGGTTGATGATCCTTGGTAATTACGCTGAAAAGCCAACTCATTAGCTTTGTCGTCACTCTACGCATGTGTTATTTATTTCCCTTCTTTTCAGTAAATAACAATTATCGAGGAAAGGAGGGGGGTATTATTTTCATATGGGATTCTTGAATAGCTTCTAGGAAGGAAGTGATTGGTGGATCCTTTTCACATCATCTATTTGTCTGGAGATTAGTTGGAAAGAGGATTGGTGTTTCTCTACTGTGTACAGTCCCACTTGTCCTATGTTTTGGGAGGCTTTTTGGGAGGCATTAAATGATTTAGCTAGATTTTGTGGTTTGCAGTTGTGTATTGGAGGTGAAATTAATGTGGTTAGGCATTCTTGAGAGAATTAATAGGTTCTAGGTTGACAGCGAGTATGCAAGGCTTCAAAGAGTTCATTTGTGAGAATGATTTGAGTAAGATTAAGCTTTTTAATTGTCAATTTACTTGGTCGATATCTATGCAGCGCCAGGTTGCCTTTAGGATTGACCAGTTCCCTTTTTTTAGCTGATTGCGGAGGATCTTCTCCTTGCTCATATCTTGAGCTGAAGTGGTCTCTTTGGCTAAAAAATGAATTTTCCGAAGGAGTAAATTCATGAAACTGTTAAGGGGATTGACGCAGCACGGAAGCGATAGTATTCGTGATTAGCGCACTAAACACAAGAGTTCACAAGCGATGAACCCTCAAACACAATAAACCTGGAATCCACCAGAAAAGAGAAGAAAATCTCTTTGAACAAAGTTCAATTGAATAATAAAAGTTGCAACCCTAGAATAATGAAAGAAAAGAGTATTTATACTCTTAACAAAATAACATAACCTAAACAAAACATAAATCCCGAAATTAACCCAAGTCTGCGCCAAAAACGAGAAAAAACGCGAATTGGCAATATTATGCCCGACAACCAGGCGGGCGCCCGGTGTAGACCAAGCGTGCGCTTGAACATGGCAGAAACATCAGCCGATTTGAAATTAATTCCAGGCGGGCGCTTGGTGGCTAGCGAGCGGGCGCCTGGTCTGCGGCCTGGTCTGCGACGCTGGAATCTGCGCTGGAATCTCCTACATTAGTCTCCTCCACCTCTAAAGAACTCGACCCCGAGTTCTCACTAAGATAAAGAACTCCATCTGCGCGGTACTCATAAATATCCGCAACATTGAACGTATTGGAGATATTCAAATCATCAGGAAGAGCCACCACATAAGCATTATCATTAATCTTGCGAGTCACTTTGAACGGTTCATACTTGCGAGGTTGTAACTTCTTGTACGTGCCAACAGGAAAACGTTCTTTGCGAAGAAAAACCATGACATCATCCCCAACCTTGAAAACCTTGACCCGCTTCTTCTTGTCAGCAGCAGCCTTATTCTTCAACCCTGTTGCTTCCAACCTAGCTTTGACAGCCTCCTTGACAGCTTGTACATCATTGGCCATAGTTTCTGCCGCCTGACTTACACCGCGACCCCTTAGGTAATGGTACCAAATCCACCACATGCCTCGGAGTAGAAGTATAAACCAAAGAAAAAGGCGATTTACCCGTAGCCGAATGCACTGCACTGTTGTAAGCAAACTCCACCTGCGGTAAAGCTAAGTCCCACTGCTTCGGTTTGTCACCACAAACGCTTCTGACCATATTTCCCAATGTCCTGTTAGTAACCTCTGTCTGACCATCCGTCTGCGGATGAGCAGTAAGAATTTTCTCGTTCTGTATGAGCATCATGACCGGTTCGTCGTTCGCAACCCCTTTCTCAAAACTCAGAACAGGAGCTATCGCAATGTTATGCTTTGCCCATTTTAACATCAACACATTATCCTTTCCCCGATAAGTAACATCATGGTCATATTGCCAAGGGCGACCAAGCAATATATGACATACATCCATATCCAGAACATCACAAACAACCTCCTCCTTATAATGTTTGCCAATAGAAATAGGAACCCTGCAAGTTCGTGATACTCGGAGTTCTGAACCTTTATTCACCCACCCCAAACTATAAGGTGTCTCATGAGGTTCAGTTTTCAACCCTAAAAATCCAACCAATTTCTGCGAAACCAAATTTTCTGTACAACCATTATCAACAATCAGATTACATACCTTGTTCTTGACAGAACAGTATGCTCGGAACAGATTCTTCCTCTGCCCCTCATCCTTGGGAGATAGAAGCATCTGTTGAAGCACAAATCCGACTCGCTCACCAGACTCCTCTTCAGCAAATTCGACCCCTTCGTACTCATTAGGGACGCCTTCTTCCTCCTCGTCTTCTGCTTCTAGAATCGCAGCCGTTCGCCGGGTGGGGCAAACGTTGGATCTGTGACCCTGTCCGCCACAACGAAAACACTTATCCCCTGTTGGCTTGGCATAAGGGTTTGTTGTTTTCTGTACTGGAGCTTTGTTTCCTGTGGAGCTACTAGTGCTGTCTGTACTCTTAGCCTGTGGAGTTAGGTCCTTAACTGTTGTCCCATTCTCCTTATCAGTCCCTGCTTCAGAACTACCCTGTTGATTCCATTTGCGAAACGGTATAAAATTTGTCGAACCCGAATTTTCCATAAGTTCGGCCTTCAAAGCCAGCGTGGAAGCATCCGTCAAGGTCCACACCTGATGCAAACCCATCTTCTCCTGTATCGAACTTTTCAGACCGTTGATGTAGCGTGCAGCTTTTTGATCCTCGGTTTCTTCGATCTCAACCCGCAGTATACCTCTGAAACTCAGTAGTATACTCATCAACTGTTCTCTTGCCCTGCACACAGTTGAGATACAGTTTATACAAGATCTGTTCATAATCTGCCGGTAAAAACCTCTCAGAAATCAACTGCTTCATGCGCCTCCAAGTTTTAAGTGACCCCTTTCCTTGCCGTCGTCTCTGTCCTGCTAGTTTATCCCACCAAACTGCAGCAGTACTCTTCAATCGGATCGCCACCATCTTTACCTGTTTATTTGCAGGTACCTCCATAACCTCGAAAAAGCGATCAACATCATTCTGCCAATCCAAGAAATCTTCAATCCCCATGGTTCCATAGAAATAAGGAATATCAGCCTTAATTCTATAATCATGGCGTTTTCGATTATTACCTTGATCTGGTTCTTCATCATGAACAACCTCTTCTTCAGAACTGGACTCTTCATCATCCCGATTCTCTGCCCGTTGAGGACGTCGAACTGGATCTCGAACTGGATCAACCTTGTCTCTCTCACCCCTACGGTTCTGATTAACATTCTGACCCTGTTGAGCAGCCACCAACGCAGCAATCTGCGTCGTTAAGGCAGCGATAGCGGTGGTAATCCCATCGATATCCGCCTTTGTAGCCTGATCTCCCATGATGATTCAGTGATGCAAAAGACAGGATATGGCTTGCTCTGATGCCAACTGACGCAGCACGGAAGCGATAGTATTCGTGATTAGCGCACTAAACACAAGAGTTCACAAGCGATGAACCCTCAAACACAATAAACTTGGAATCCACCAGAAAAGATAAGAAAATCTCTTTGAACAAAGTTCAATTGAATAATAAAAGTTGTAACCCTAGAATAATGAAAGAAAAGAGTATTTATACTCTTAACAAAATAATATAACCTAAACAAAACATAAATCCCGAAATTGACCCAAGTCTGCGCCAAAAACAAGAAAAAACGCGAACTGGCAATATTCTGCCCGACAACCAGGCGGGCGCCCGGTGTAGACCAAGCGTGCGCTTGAACATGGCAGAAACATCAGCCGATTTGAAATTAATTCCAGGCGGGCGCTTGGTGGCTAGCGAGCGGGCGCCTGGTCTGCGGCCTGGTCTGCGACGCTGGAATCTGCGCTGGAACTACATCAGGGATGGACTCCTTGTTTGTCAGTTTGTAGTTGGTCTGTAATAAATTTTTCTTCTTCTGTGGAAAAATAAATAGCCATGGATAAACAAATCAATGTATGTTAGTATGTTCCTACGTTGCAAAACATCCTGCATTCGAAGTTTAAAGAGTAATGTCGGATCATTTAATAACACCACATCAAATAGGTTGTGGATAGCTGTTTAAGATTTAAGCAGCTCGCCGCAAGTTCTTGCTTGGACATCCTAAAAATGTTCATATTTAATCGTGATCAAGAGCAAATTTAGAATTGTTTAGGACATTCATTTCCAAACGGAGGGAGTATCATATTGAGATGGTTAGGACTGACTGTTGACTTAGAACTACATGTCAGCACGAGTCTAATATGTGACCTCGTAGGTCATAGTTGCTTTGCATATTCTTAGTCTAGTATGCTTTATTCACATTTTCTTATTTTTCGAGTATGTACTGGACTATAAAACAGAGAGTTTTCAAAAAGACAGACCAGTAGTCCATACTTAGTAATGACAGCAAGCCAATTGTAACAGGACAGCATTGATTTGCATATTGTGCAGGTACATTATGAGACTACTGGTCCAGAGATCTGGGAAGATACTAGAGGCAAAGTTGATATTTTTGTTGCCGGAATTGGGACTGGTGGGACTATTTCTGGTGTCGGTCAGTTCCTTAAACATCAAAATCCTGATATTAAGGTACACATCTGTCAACTCAAATTCATTCTAGCCACCTTTGTTCTGCTGGATGAGTCTTTTCCAACCCCAAAGCAAGATTTCTGGTTGGATCACACTTGTTCATATCCTTTTTGAGTAGGTGTTCATGTTTATTATTGGTTTCCCTGCCTCTATCATTACTATGAGATAATGCTATTATCAACCCGCCTAGGGTTGCATAACAAAACGATATTATCGAGTTTAACAAATGTTCCATTTGATTAAAGCTCATTTTCAGACTGACAGATACTCTCAAACCAAGCTTAAATGGATTTCTCGCTCGCTTGCTTATCAAGCTTAACTCAATAAGCTCATAAACTAGCTTTTCTATTGAAATATATGTACTCGGTCTTGTCTTGATTGAGAGCTCGTATTGGATCCGTTTTCAGCCCTACTCAAGCTTAAATAATATATACTCCCTCCGTCTTATAGTAAATGTCGCATAGTAAATGCCGCATTTTATCTTTTCTATACCTGAAATATATTGTCCCTCCGTCCCATAGTAAATGTCGCACTTTTCGTTGTCGTTTGCTCCTATATAAATGTCGCATTTCTAAATAAGGAAATTGTCTCAGTGCAATTTTATCAATGTACAAGCAACGTGCAAACAAGTAAATCACATTCCTTTAAAACATTGCCAAGTCAAATGTGACATTTATTATGGGACGGAGGGTGTATTACAGAAAATTACCGAGGCAGAATAACTGAAGTTGCAGCACATGCAATTGTTGTTTGTCTGGCATTTAATGTTATTTGACTTGCTTGATTTACTTGAGCTGCTTTCAACTATTCTATTTCTTTTACCAGGTGATCGGTGTGGAACCAACAGAAAGCAATATATTGTCTGGTGGAAAGCCTGGTAATGTTACAATACTGATTGTTCAGCCCCACCTTTGGTGTTTTGCCTTTTGTTCTAGCTTTTATTTTAGTTGAAAAGTGCAGGCCCTCACAAAATTCAAGGGATTGGAGCAGGTTTTATACCAAGGAACTTGAATCAAGATGTGATCGATGAAGTAATTGAGGTATACTTCTTAACTTCTCTGTTATAGGGGGTCTTGATGGGTTTTTATGTCCTTCTTAGATTAGGAGAGTCCTTTCTTCTACTTGACTACTCCCTCCGTCCCTTAATAAATGTCACACTTTCCTTTTTTGTCCATCCCAAAATAAATGTCGCATTTATTATTGGACGGGGGAATACAATTTGTTTTCATTTTCTTCCATTTGGGTTCTTAATGCTTCTTTTTATGTTTTCCCCTAATCTACCAGCTTTAGCTATAGGCTGTGTTTTACAATCTTGGCAAAAGCTAACTACCCCATAAAGACACTAATTATGGCCATCAAGAAAGTTAAGAGTCATAAGAATGAAATAATGCTGACAAAACTCCATTTTTGCAATATATCATAAAAAACTACTACGTATTTAGTATGGCAATCACGAGTTTGTTTGATTTTATACAGCATAATCCCCTGATTAATTCCTTATACCAGCTACATTTACTTGAGCCTGCTTTAGCATACTTCCCTGCATTCTGATATGCTTATAGTAGCATCATTCAAGTAGAGAGTGATCCATAGTTGCAGATAGAGGGAACTGTCAGCTTATAGATCTTTGCTACCCTAAAACAAAATTCATTTTTAAGTTATTTTTTCTTCATAGTTATTAACTTCCATATGTTTGCAAAAACAGCACTAAAACTCTATTTATTTTTTTAATAGGATGCAATAAAGTGTTTTTAATACTATAGAAACAATTTTGGAAAATCAACCAATGGAAAGTTGACGCGTAAATTTATACACTGGACTCCTCTTTGCACAAACAAAAGTAGGAGTCTTTATATGATGGAAGTGGTACTATTTAGTAAAATTTTGAAGTTTTTTTTTTTTTTTTCTTTTTTTTTTGTTGGCACTCTAGTAGTATTGGATGACAGCATCCTTAGTTGTTTGCGATATTCCCAAGTAGCCATAGCATAGCGTGATATTTTCTTTTACTGCAGAGACCTCTTTATGGGGTTAATAGGTGGATAGTTAACAAAGCAAGTGGCAACCTAAATATTGTGATTAGCATGTACTTCCTAAAATGCTCAACTTTTATTGTTTTTATTTTCACTCTACCCTACTTGTCATACTCACACACTTAAATTGTGAGTCTCACTCTCAAATCATCATACTCACAACTACTTTCTCCTCACAATACTCCTGAATATATATACTCCTTCCTTAATTCTCGTGCAACTCCAAAATGGTGCAAACTGTTTTGGGATGGAGGAAGTAGTGGTTTATTCCAATCAGTAAAGCATTTTTTCAAGTATCCATCCCTGCCAGTTTTTGTTTTATAGCTTGCCTTGATGAGATTTCTCATCAACACTAGGGTTTATTTGGACATGCCCTTCAAATGTTATACTCCCTCCATCCCTAAGAAATGGTCCCACTTGTTTTGTAAAAAGTAGTACTAATAATTTTAGTGCAATTTCAATGAGGTCCACGCAATTGTAGCTACATCCTTAATAGGTTTTGTCAAAATAATAATAATTTGGACTAGGGGAGCATGTATGAATGTATGTGCGCTTATTCTTTCAAAATAATAATTTGTTACTGTTGTAAACTTATGTTAAAAAAAATTCTAGTATATGTTTACCCATCTTATTTTACGATGCGTTTTTTCTCATCGTTCCAGATTTCGAGTGAAGATTCTATTGAAACGGCCAAGCAGTTGGCACTTCAGGAAGGCTTGTTGGTCAGTGCTTGTCTTTATTCTTGAAATCCCGTGAACATTAATCTATGGCTTCAAAGTTGGTCATATTGGAGTATATGTTTGTGTGTGTGAGAGAGTTTGCGTACTGCGACTTCTTTTAGATAACACAAGTTTTAAACGCACAGATAAATAAAGATTACAATTTAATTAAAAATAAGAAGCACCAAAAGCAATATTTTTGTTTGTATAATTTAGCAAGATTAACATTTTGAAGACTGGACTATGATTTAAAATATCTACAATCAAAATTTATTATGATATTGTAGACATTTCAAATTTTATTGATTATTTGAATATTATCTATTTAAAAAAAATTGTTAAAGGTTGTTTTTAATAGTGTAATTATTAAGTGTGGGAAATAATGAAAGATGAAGATGACTTTTCTCTTTCCTCTTTAATGTTAGAGGAGAGGAGTTATTGGAGGGAAAACTCAAACTCACTTCAGCCTTTATATATATATATATATATATATATATATATATAGGTAGGTGCTCAAATGAGAACCTAAATATCGTGAGAACCGTGAGAACTTAATGTATCCAATGATGTATCCAAGTGCACATTGGATACATTAGTTTTTACCTAATGTATCCAAGTCAAGTAATGTATCCAATGATGTATCCAAGTCAAGTAATGTATCCAATGATGTATCCAAGTGAACCATTGGATACACTAGTTTTTTTACCTAATGTATCCAAGTTCTCACGGTTCTCACGATATTTAGGTTCGCACAGGAGCACGACCTTATATGTATATATAGATATATATTTTTGTTATAATTTTTTGGGCAAAGAGCGAGGAAATTGTTAATTTTATGATTGAATGATTAGGGAAAAACTTACCTTTATTCCAAAGTCACTTAGAGGATTCTCTTATGCTATTGTGACATTTACAATACTTTATGAAGCAATTCCTTGAATGCCCTTTTGATGCTCTAAACTCTCCGGCATCATCTGATTTGTTAGAACAATAGGTCTTAGGGTAAGGAGTAAACTATTAATAACAGTACATCATTTTGATCGTTGATCACATTTTTTAGTCCCTTATCTGGTTTCTTGTCGTAATTTTCTGACCACTTACTACTCCCTCCATCCCAAAATGAATGTCCATTTTGGCAAAAATTTGTCCGAAAATGAATGACCTTATTTTGGTGAACTTACTTTGCTCCTTAGTAATTATGATGTTTTTAGTATTACTCTTACTAATAATGGTGTATGGTGAGATTTTTTAAGGGTATACTCACTCCGTCCTAGCTCACTTGAGATATTTCCATTTTGGTCCGTCCCAACTCACTTGAGACTCCCCAAAATGGCCATGCTTTTATAATTTTATATTCAATCTTCCCCAGCACTCATTCTCTCTCTTCATTTTCCATCACTCAATTTATTCAACCAATACTACTATTTACCCCACTCATTCTCTCTCCTCATTTTCTACCACACATAAATCACTTTTCCTTTATTCTTGTGCACACCTCTTGCGTCTCAAGTGAGGTGGGACGGAGGGAGTATATGTAATATGTTTATTTGCTACTAACTTGACATATAATTGGGACGTAGGGAGTATTTTTTTCGTATCATTACTTCTGTTTAGAGCGAAACAGCCCCTGGACT
The DNA here is from genome assembly GCA_026119855.1 of Campanula takesimana. NCBI lineage: Eukaryota > Viridiplantae > Streptophyta > Magnoliopsida > Asterales > Campanulaceae > Campanula > Campanula takesimana. Next base: position 919,433 of record JAOWBW010000375.1, read on the forward strand.
GCCAACATTAGCAGCCTTCATTCGAACCTTATAGCATAAGCCTTACCCTGGTTGCTTGCTGGTCCAAGCTCTTACTCTAGCTATAGAAACAACGACATGATTGATTAAATATGACGCAAAAGGAAGCCTTGATGCTTCGTAAATAAAATTGATTCATATGGATGGGTTATGGAGTCTAAACCAACATGGAGTATTGTTGGGTTGAAAGTCAAAGCCTTAGAAGAGTTTGGGAATTATGAGGCCGTATCATGCGGCCGCATAGGTACGCACTAGAAGTTTTCCATCTTCCCTTATTTCGACAGGCTTCTTAATTATTTTTGGTTCAAGGCTTCCCTTGTAAACTGTAAATAAACATAAGTGCCGCCCCAAACACATTGTATCATCACGTATAGAGAATATTGATTATATTCTTGGCTTGGCAACGCCACTAGGCATAGTTGACTTGTTCAATGAATTGGGTAGCCAAATTTGTGCATTTTTATGTGTTCTATCCCATTCCATTGATTGCAAGGCTACCACTAATTTCCTTTCAACTTGTATAAGAGCTTTAGATCCAAAGTTCAAAAGGAGATTGATCTTTGGGTCGCGAGTTCTTAGGGATTTTGTAAGCAGTTAAGATGGATAAGACGTCCATTTGAGAAATTTAGTGGGGGTGTATCACGTTTTAGAGGACAAGAATCAAGGACGACCTTTATAGTGGAGATCTTTACAATCCGTTGGGCTATAGACTGACAGTGATGAAGGATGGAGAGTGGGAGACGTTGAATTGTAAGGCGAGGGGTGTCGTGAGGCTCGTGTTATCTGGCAGTATCACACAGAACACCTTGGATGCGAGGACAACGGTAAAGATGCCAGGACAACGATGGAGATGCTGCACATGCAGTACGACATGTATGGGAAGCTATCTACGATCAATAAGGTCCACGTGAAGAGGCAGCTGTTAAATTTGAAGATGTCGAAGGTCACAACACAAGAAGTAACATCGGCAATTTCAAGGGGGGTTAATTGCATTTTAGTTACCTATGTTTTAGAAGATGTTGCAATTGGTTATCAAATATGTAAATGTTCAAATCTGATTCGTAAGTTTGTATTTTTGTTGCATTGTGATGTAAAAATGGATGGGGTGTTAAAAAACTATCGAAATTACTGCCATGTGCCACGCACATGACATTTTTAGGGGCAATATTGTCTTTTTGGAGGGCATACGATCTGCATTTAAAGGATTCTAATGAAGTTGACAAAAAAATCAAATAAGTCCTTATATGCAAGAAAAAAATAATGAAGTCTATAACCTTGTTAACCATCACCAACACTATTTTCATCGTTACCAACACCACAATCACCACCGCTACAACTACTGCCGTTGCATATCACCACCATACCAACACCATTAACCACCATTATACCACCACAATTTGCACATTTATACACTGAAAAACATACACACACCTAAGAACTCTCAGATCTGTATATTTACACACATATGAACACACACACACGAACTCATCAGATCTACACAAATCTATTGGTCTACATATACACACGCACGAACAAACCAGAGATAATGTCGGAGATGAAGAGAGAGAACGAAATTAGAGAGAGAAAGAAATGGGGGGAGGAAGTCGGAGATTGGGAGAGCGAATGAAATTAGGGCTTTTCTTTCAAGGATGGAGAGAGAGAGAACGAAATTGGAGCCGGAGAAGATGAGGGGGAGGGGGGTCGAAAATGGGGAGAAGAGGGAAGGGAGCCGGAGATGGAGGCGAAGAAAGGGGAAGAGAGACAGAGATATGGGAGGAGGGGGGGGGTGGGGGATGGATCTGCAATTAAGAAGATTCTATTAAATTTTTAAGGTAAAAATGTTACCGTCGTGTAATAAGACTTATTGCCCCCTTAAATGTCATGTGTGCTGCAAATGACCCAAAATTCGTTAAATTTTCAACATCCCATCCATTTTTACATCACATTGCAACAAAAATACAAACTTAGGAATCACATTTGAACATTTACATAACCAATTGCAACATCTTGTAAAACTCAGATAACCAAATTGCAATTAACCCTTTCAAGGGTATGGTGGACAAATTGAAAACTGTCGTTATTATATGTATAGACGAGATACAAGCTCTACTGTCTTCGTTGCCGGATGGTTGAGATGCTACTGTCACTGCGCTGAGTGCATTGACTAGCAAGCCATGTTGTAGTATGTTGTAGTCATTGATCTCATTCTTGGCGAGGAGTTGCCTATGAAGGAGAGAAGGGAGACTTCAGGGCTTGCATTGATGGTCGAAAAGGTTAAAGGAGAACGTCGAGATGTACGGATTAGAATCCGGTCAAGTGCTACAAGTGTGGAGGAAGAGGCACATAAGGTATGATTGCTCGGAGAAGGCTAGTAAAGATAATAGACATGCAACAACGACTGGGGAATCCGGAAATTCATTCCTGCATGAGTCAAGATATGATAAATCGATACACCCCAGACGATTTTGGTGTGGTCTAATTAGGAGATTATTAACCAATAAACAACGTAGGGAAACGCGATGTGCGGATTAATTTACCACGTGGGGCAATTTTGCAGTTGCTTGATGTAAGGCATATTCGTAGGTTGAATTGGAGGCTGATCTCCATTCCGCAGTTTTTAATTAGAGTTATGGAGTGACCTTCTATTGCGGGATATGAAAGATCACAAAAGGAGCGATGGTAGTATCTAATGGGAGAAAGAAGAAGATGTTGTATACAACCAACAACAACATCAAGAACTCAGGACGGAGTGTGTGGCTGGCCGATGGGCCACTTGATGGAGGCAACTTTGTCAATCAACGACATGTTAGGTAAGATAATGGCCACTCAAAGCTATAAAGGAGAAGTGGAAGTCATATGCACCCAATAGAGAGTGAAGGAGATCCTCTAGGAGACAATGCAAGAAGGAGGAGGAGCCATGTTTCAAAGAACGCATCGCTAGGAAAGTGGTTATGGAGAGAAAATCTTAATGGGAATCTACATGAAGGGATCTTACAGAAGGTGAGTGGTCCAAAGCAATCGGTAATCCAGTGTGTTGAGGTTGAAGCAACACTCAACTTCAACTCGCCTTGGTACTTGAGCTTGGAGGCTTAGTGTTGCCAAGTTGATTGTTGATACAATGTGTAGGGGGTCATCATTGGGTGGGAGATTGATGGGTCGATTATTGTGTTTGGTTATAGTCTCTAGGTTAGATATTCGGAGATTGTTGGGTTATGAAGTCTAAACCGGAGACGAGTATTGTTTCGGTGAAAGTCTAAGTCTTGGAGGAGTTTAAGTTGGAGCCCAAGTACTCGAGGAGGAGACTGAAATCGCAAAGGAGCAAAAGGGAGCCGAAATAGCAAAGGAGCAAAAGGGAGACGATATAGCAAAGGAGCAAAAGAGAGTGCAACTACATAGCAATCTGGGATCTATTAAGACGCATCATGCGGCTACACTGGCATAGACCGATGTTTTTATAGATTTCCTTATTTCGTGATGATCCTTGCATAGTCTAGGTTTAGGGCTTCTATTATAAGCTCTGTATAAACATAAGTGCCACCCTAAAACACATTGTTTCATCACATGGAGAAAATATTAGGTATATTTCTCGCTTGGTGACGCCCAAGATGTTGGCGTGTATGCCCTAGGCACGTTACTATGACGATGTTTGTTATCATTTTATTCATTATATAAAGAGATGTTTATATTATTATTGTTGTTACATGTTTTGTTATAATAATCTCCGTCCCTAGTACTTATAAAGACCTAGTATAAGTTTAATAGATGATCATGTGTATATGATACAGTTAAACTTATGGGTATGTGTTGGTGAACATATACATGACATGACCCACCTATGAGATTTATGTCATGGTCAAATGTCATAATTAAATCTCATATAGTTAATATCATTGATATCCTTTGACATGAGATTATTACAGTCTTCCACGTGATGAACATTAAGGTTGACACATTCTAACGTTAGCCTTAACCGGTTAGCCATAAGGAATGTGATTGGCATAATCGGAGTCGTGGAGGGAAGAATAATAAGTTAAAAATGGATTTGTCCCTCTTCGTGAAAGATGTCATGCTTTGGCCACTCGATGAATAGTGTTGATGAAAGTGTATGGCCATACCCAAATGAATTGATGAGATCAATGTCATTTGAATCAATCAACATATTCGGGATCGATAAAAGTATTGAACAAATGTAAGTTGACCATTGACCATGGCTTACGTTCAATGACATCGCGGACAAAGGGATTGTGATATACTCCCTCCGCCCCACCTCACTTGAGACTTATTTCCATTTTGGTCCGTCCCACTTCACTTGACTCTCCCCAAAATGGTAATCTTTTTATAATTTTATATTCAATCTACCCCACCCACCCATTCTCTCTCTTCATTTTCCACCGCACAATTCATTCAACCAACCTACTAGTAACCCCACTCATTCTCTCTCTCTTCATTTTCTACCTCACATTTTCTTAATTTTATTCTTTTTCCTTAGTTATTGTGCCCACCTCTTAGGTCTCAAGTAAGGTGGGACGGAGGGAGTACAAAGTACAAACTATGATGGATTCACGAACTTTGACAAGTTACATTAATTGGGTAGTCATGATGGCTTGCTAGAGTCTGCTCATAATTTATGAGGTTGAAATGGTTTTAATCTTATTGCCAACATAATATAATCCTATGGGGTCACACACAAAAGAACAAATTCGAAAATGGCTAAATTGGAATTTCGGGACAGACCTTAAAATGAGATTTTAAGAGAAAATTCGAAAACATGATCTGGAGCAGGGGTCCAGGCGGACCAAGTCCTTGACCCGGGCAGACCCTAAGGGGGTTCGGGCGAACCATGGCCTTGACCCGGCCGAACCTTAAGGGGTCCGGGCGGACCATGGTCTTGCCCAAGGCGGACCTCCCCTGTTCCGAGTTTTCGGGTTTTGGACCTCCGAGTTTTGACGAGAATTTGACTTTAATTCCTAATCTAGTTGGGATCTAAAAGTATAAATACCCCTCTCAAAACCCTAAGTCCTATATGATTATTGTAATCAATATTGAGAGCCTCCAAGAGAAAAAAACTAGTCTTCTTCTTCATCAAGAACAAGAACAAGAACCCTAGTTTTCATATAGCCTTCATAATAGAAATTGTTTCTATCGGATCTAGCAAATTCGGATCTAGAAATTAGTTCTAGATATTCGTTCGCGTGTGGATACACATAGAGGGTGTTGATCTCAACTCCTTCAAGTTCGTGATTTTGTGATTGGAAGCGTGTTCCTGCGATCGTGTTTTAAAGGCACGAAGAACAAGAAGATCCACCAGAGAATTTTAAAAGCATCACTACGGTTAGTAATCTAAAATCCTTGTATTAATTTAATCATCTTGAACGGATCTAGGCTTTTGGGTTTTAAATTCCGTTGCGCATGATTGCTCAAAACCCAACACCAGACTTAGTTGATTTGTTTAAGTAATTGGGTAACCAAATCTATGTGCTTTTTTTTTGTGTTCGCTCCTATATTCTTTTGCTTCTGAGTGTGTTCTTTCTATTGATTGCAAGGGTATTACTAAATTCCAACGCATATAAGAGATCGTGTGGTTTATGGTTTGCCTTAGGAGAGTCAGAAAAGTAAATCATGTGAAAAAATCTAAATTGTTCTCTTAGAAAGCCTTGACGTCCAATTATTACAAAAAACTACGGGTGTGAAAGTCCCCTAGAAAGAACGAATACCAAAATAGAAGAAGCTGGAACTACCACTTGTACCTCAAAATCGGAAGAGAGACACTTCCCTTGGAAATCTTTGAGGATTTAGTTCTACCTCCAAACACAATTACAATGAAAAAGTATTAGCACAATCGAATTTTCACATCTTTTCCTTCCAAAAGCCTCTTAAAGCAGTGAGCATAAATGCTTGTACTATGTTGAAAAAGGGAAATACCAGGCTTTCTCAATTGCAAATACATGTTATCAGGTAAAGGTTTATGATTTTATCTAAAGCATTTTGTAACAACAAAGAAGCCAAATGCTCAGGTATGACTCATTGTTGTTGGCCAAGGTCATGGGCCAAAGTGTTCTTAGGTATGAAATTTGTAGCGACATATGAACACCTCTAGAGTTTTTAGATATTGGTGGCAAAGGTTGTTAATGGGGATTGGAAGGATTTTAAAGGCTCGATTTGATTGTGGGCGTTTGAAGTCTACAAATACAACAACTTTTAGGTTCCAAAGCATTTTCGCGTCTTACATTATAGAAGTGTGAAGATTTTGAGAGTTTCAGTTTTTAATATTTTTCACCTTTTGATGTGAAGGGATAACTTAGCTGGAATCGGAACTCGTGTTTTCTATGTTGGTGTAGAAAGCACAAGACATCTTTTTGGGTAGGCTTTGCCTCAACATGCTCGTGTTTTGTGGGCTTGTGTCCGTTATGTATTATTGTAAAATTGAAAGATACTCCTCCGTCCTGTAGGGTTTCGTAGGATCATGCGCAGCGGAATATAGACAACAATAAAATTTACGAAAACCTAAACCATGGATTCCGTGCAAGATGAAAATATTATGTATTGTAAATATAAAATACTAACCCTTGTAGCGTTTAGTCTTCTAAACAGGAACTTTGGATCTTGATCTTCGAACGACGATCTTGAATCACGAACTCAAGCATTTATAAGCGAACGCCCTCTATTGGTATCCACACGTCGAACGAACCCAAGAACAATTCTTGGTAGGATTGCTAGATCCGATATTAGAAAACAATATTCTAATATTCAAAGGCTATATGATTTTTTGTGTTCGTGATCTTTGATTCCCAATCTTGATCAAGAATATATATTTCCAAAACAATTGGGTTGCATATAAATAACTACCGGTGAAAAAGGAGTATTTATACAAGTCTCATCTTGACTTACCATTCTTCCCTACAAGAATCTGATTATGCCAATCATAATCCTTATGATTACCTGATTAAGGATAACATTAGATTATGTCAAACATAATGTTCATCAAGTGGAAGACCATGATAATCTCAGATCTAAGGATTCCATTGATATAACTATATGAGATTTAATTATGACATTTAACCATGACATAAATCTTATGATTGGTCAATCCAGCAGCTTGTTCTCCGGCAAGTACTCACAAGTTTAATCCGCATCTCCATGCACATAATCATCACATGATTATCCATTAAACTCATGCTTGCGCTTCATAAGTGCTAGGGATCATAATTATTGTTCTAAAAATACAAAGATATAATAATTATAAGCTTTTAATCTCTTGTACAAAATGAATGCATGACATAATGTTAAAGCCTTTCTCAATGGGCTAGGGCATAATCTCCAACACGTCCCACCGCAAGTGAGACCAATATTTGAGCACAGAGATTAAGAAAAATCCGTACAACATTTTAGACACTCACACCCTTCCTGGTACACGCACCTTTGGTGTACCCACCTTTGATGTATCCACCTATGATGTAACCACCTAGCACACCTTCTTCTGTGCCTAACCAGCACGTTGAGGGCACGTTTTCGCCCGGGTGGTCGGTCGGCCCTCTAGCTGGCCGGCCGACCACATATCTCTAGTCAGTAAATGGCTTTGAAATTTTCCTCGGGGAACCTCAGACTATTTGGAATATAGTAGTTAAGAGCAAGTTCAGATTGTATAACGACGATTGAGATTCTATTTTTAAAAGTTCATGGTCTCACAAAATCCCATGGATATTTATTCATCAGTGTCGCTACCTGTTCAATCCTTCAATTCAGATGAAGGTAGGTAACGGGACCCGGATTCGTTTTTGGGAAGACATATGGGCAAGGACATTCTCACTCAAATAATTGTTTCCTCATTTATATCGGTTTTCCTCGTTCCATGAGTCACCTATTGCTTTCTTTCAGAAGGCTTGGGAGGGGGTATTCTATGTAAAGGATTAGAGAAAGAGATAGTCGGAGCCAATCCTACATGGTAGAGAGGGTTTGAATATGAGATACTCAAATATTATTATTGATGTACTTTGGTATTTATACAAGAGGGTGGAATATTCCCCAAGCTATTCTAGTTAGCTAAGGAAACTATAAACTATACTATAATAATCCTATTAGGAAAGTAAATCAATTACTCTAGGAAAGTAAATAATACAATGTCTAGGAAATATACAATTCTAACTACAGAAGGATTCTATATCCTTAATATGGCCCCGCAAGATGGACGATTCTTGGATGAGTCCAATCTTGAAAATTGATGAGATGAATCGGCCTTTTAGCAAGAAAAAGAATGGTCGAACACGTGTTGTCACCTTGTAATTCAACTTGTACAAGTAGGGGTTGCACACCTCACGTGTGAGATTGGTGTTACGCCGCAACCACGTCGCCAGACGATTTTACGTTGCAATGACGTTGACTTTACGTCCCAACCACGTCGCAAGACGATTTTACGTTTGAATGACGTTTACTTTGAACGTTTCATCGACTACGTCGTAAGACGATTTTATGTCTCAACAAAGAGTTTTGGGGGTTTGGTCGCTACAAAGGCGGAATTGGTGCTACAAAGGCAAAAAGTTGGTCGCTACAAATGTGAAATTGGTGCTACAAAGGAAAAAGTAGTCGCTACAATGTCGGAGTTTTGGTTTTGATTTTGTGTTTTGTTGGAAGAAAAAGTTTTTTTTTTTTTTTTTTTTTTGAGGCAAAAAGGATTTTGAAAAGAAGAAATTTGTTTTTCCTCATTGGAAGAAAAAAAAGAAAAAAAATATATAAAAAGGAATGGATAAATTTTTTGACAAAGAGAATAAAGGATTAGAAAGAAGAAATCGGTTTTGGGGGTATATAACGCTAAAGAGGGACATATCACAAACATAATGTTTGGGGTTAGTATGCACGTCTAATGATTTGGGGTATATATGGTTTGTCAAATAGAAAGGTTTGACAATGTTTGTAGCTTAGGAGACCAAGTAGGTTTTAAGAAATAATGGGTAAGCTTTAGGAAGCCTGATTGATCATCCGGAAAATAAAAAGGCCGGAAAAAATATGGTGTGTGAGAAGGGGTGGCGGCTATGGTAAAATTTTGGTAGTGAGAGGCGGAAGCTTCAAGTGGTGAGTGTAGGGTGGGGGCGGCTTAGGGTTTTTACCACGAAGGTTTAGCGGAGAAGTCCCTTTATGGATCATCCCTCTGATACCGTGTCAAGGATTAGAGAAAGAGATAGTCGGAGCCAATCATACATGGTAGAGAGGGTTTGAATATGAAAGACTCAAATATTATTATTGATGTACTTTTGTATTTATACAAGAAGGTGGAGTATTCCCCAAGCTATTCTAGTTAGCTAAGGAAACTATAAACTATGCTATAATAATCATATTAGGAAAGTAAATCAAATATTCTAGGAAAGTAAATAATACAATGTCTAGGAAATATACAATTCTAACTACAGAAGGATTCTATATCCTTAATATTCTATACACGAATTTTCATTTCTTTCGCAATCTAAATGATAGAGAGTCAAATGATGTTGGTAATATATTTTTTTTTTTTATCATCTCATGTTTGTTTGTCGAATATACAAAAATCATAGGGTTTCGGTTTTAGAGGTCTCCAAGCATTATTCCTGTAAATCTTTTCTTAATTTCTTGATTCAGAGTCCCAATCCATCATCTTTACCTCTTCCATTTCGTGTTTGCAAGTCCAAGTCCCCTTTCTAGATTCGGGCATTTATGTGGATTCTTGTGCTTGATAAACTCAATACTAAAAAAATTGCAGATTCTATGACTATAAATGTTTATTGCCAAATTTATGTGTATATTGCAAGGAGTTGAAGAAACTCATAATCATCTCTTCCTCCATTGTAGCCTTGCACATTATCTTTGGAATCAATTGTTTGAGGTTGCGAGTGAAGTGTGGGTGAGTATAACTATAGATCACATTTCTTCTCTTCTTGAGATTCAATTTATAGGGTTTGCAGTTTGTTGGTGTATTTGGTTGGAAAGGAACGCGAGGATTTTTATTAGTTGCAGTTTAGACACATGCGAATGGAGGTTTGAGAGGAGCATCACTTAATCACTTGAAAAGAGATTGCGTTGCTGCTATTTTTTATTTAGGATTCATGTTTTTGTTTTGTTCACTGTAATAGGTGGATTTCTTATCAATTTGCTTGTACTTTGTTCTTCTTTTTAAGATAATTATATTTCCTATCTCAAAAAAAAAAAAAAAAGGCCACCTTCTCCTTCCCCTTCATTTCTTCCTCCCACTCCTCCCCTCCAAAAGTATGCAGTTACCACCTTCCCCAATTCTCTACTGCTACCCCTTGCAAAGCCACCAAAAAGTTCTCGATCACTACCTCAGGTAACACCCCTCCCCTTTCATGCCCTCTTTTAAATTAATTTTCAACTTAAAGATCAAAACCCACTTTTAAAGCATATACATAGGCTCCCATTGTTTAGTGAAAAGGGAAAATCAAGAAATACACATAAACATACACAAACGAAGCATTAAACCTAAATTATCTTTGAAAGAATAATAAAAAGTTTAATGAAACAAAAACTTAGTTCAAAATCAAGCTGTTGGTGGTCCAACAAAATAGAAGGGGAGGGTGCCGCGGGGGATGAGATGGGGCAAGAGGGGAGTAAGGGAGAGAGGAGTGGTAGGGGGCGAAGTGGATTGATAGGTAAGCGGTGGGGCTGGATTTTGGGATTCATTGCCGGAGTGAGGGGAGGAGGTGGATTTTTGGGGAGATGGAGAAGAAGCTGAAATGGGTTTGTGTTAGGAGGGAGGGGGCAGATTTTGGGTGGAAGATGGATGGGGTGTTGGAGAAAGAAGATTGAAATGGATGTGGTACTGAACCCGTTACATATTAATGAATGCGAGTCTTCTTTATGTGGCCTGGTCACGTAGATAATTATTACTTCATGTTACCATTCCGTTAATCAAAATTAACAACATAAATCTTAAAAATAGCATGTTGCATTATTTTGAAAGTATGATGTGTTAATCATTCACTAATTTTTATGTTGCAATACTCGTGATTTTGAGTGTAATATGTTACAAGAAGTATTAATTATTCCGAGCAAAGACTGTTAGAGAGTCCTGCAGAGATTGTGTTAGGAGGTCTTTACGTACCGATTTGATTAAATGTTGTCTATACCAGATTTTGGAGTTGGACTGACGCCGGGTAAGTACCCTAGTGAGTTCTTCTGCAAAACTATGACTTCAACTCTCCAAGTGATACAAGCAGTCATGGTGGTTTCTTTTTGTTGATTGTTTTTGCCGTAATTTTGGGTTACACGTCAGAGAAAATGAATATGTTAATTTGGAACCAAGAATTGTTGCCCAATTCAAACATAACTAAACGGTTATATCACAATATTATTAATCAAAGTGCACAAAATTAAACGAAAACTTGTGAAATTGAAGTAAACCAAGTTTTAAGGACTTACGGTGGTAATAGGGACTCTTCTGAACTGGAAAAGCAATCAATCTCCTTAATCAGTGATTGGCTTTGGAAGAAGAATCTCATGTCGAAGTTTCTTTCTTTTTAATCAGGAAGTAGGCAGTGGCGGATCTAGGATTTTCAACCACCGGGTGCACAATTTACACTAAATAACTCCATACCAAAAAATTTTAAAACGTAATTATATTCAAGTACATAATTAAGTATATAAGTTCAAAACAATTGTCTCATAAAAGAAAACAAGTACACAATTTACACTAAATAACTTGTTAATTTTTCCTTTTACTAAGTTCACATCCCTTCTAGTTAAATTACCACTCTAATTAATTTTTTTGGGGGTGCACTTAGTAAAAAAAAAAAAAAAATTTTTTTTTTAGTTAAAAAATTTGGGTTGACCGGGTGCACGTGTACCCCCTATTTACACATAAGATCCGCCCATGGAAGTAGGTTTTGCCCAAGTCCAGTTAAATATTATGTCTACAACGCATAGTTGAGAAGTATTTTTTTTTTATTGGAGAAATATTGTATGCGGAGAATTCAAAAGGGTGAAGTGGAAGTGGCAATGAAAAAGAGGGGGATTAAAGAAAGCCGTAGGGCTGGATGGAATACCAATAGAGTGGTTAACAACACTATTCAACAAGATATGGAGAATTAATACAATGCCATCGGAGTGGAGGAAAAGTACTATGATCCTTTTTTATAAGAACAAAGGTGATGTCCAAGATTGTGCCAACTATCGGGGGATCAAACTAATGACCATAATATGAAACTTTGGGAACAAGTGATTGCACAAAGGCTAAGGAGAATCGTGAATATTTCGGATAATCAATTTGGATTTATGTCCGGAAGATCAACTATTGAGTTAATCTATCATATGGGACAAACCATGGAGAAATATCGGGATAATACGAAAATTTTTCATATGGTTTTCATTGATTTGGAGAAGGCATATGATAAAGTGCCAAGAAAGGTACTTTGGTTGGCTTTAGGAAAGAAAGACGTTTCAAAAAAATATATTGATATTATCAAGGACATGTATAATGGAGTTAGTACTAGTGTACGGACTAGTGTTGGGAAGACAGAAGAGTTCCCTATTACGATTGAAGTGCATCAAGGTTGTGCACAATTGACGAGGTCAATCCAAGATGATATTCCATGGTGTATGTTGTTCGTAGATGATATTGTGTTGATTGATGGGACATACGAGGGTGTTGAAGGTAAATTGGAGTTGTGGAGACACACTTTGGAATCTCGTGATTTTAGACTGAATAGAAGCAAGACTGAATATTTGGAGTGTAAGTTTAGTAGAGTTGGAAGCGGAAAGGCTGGGGTGATCACATTCGATAGAAAGATTGTCCAAGCTTCTGATTTTTTACGCTACCTTGGATCTATTATCCAAAAGGATGTAGAATTGGATGGAGATGTGGCTCATATGATTAAAGCAGGTTAGTTGAAGTGGAAGAGTGTCACAGGGTTTCTATGTGATCCTGGCATGCCCCGTAGATTAAATGGAAAATTCTACCGAACGACAATTAAGCCGGCACTGCTTTATGGCATTAAATGTTGGGCCGTGAAACAATGTCATGCTCATAAGATGAATGTAGTGGAGATGCGTATGCTACGATGGATGTGTGGGCATACGTGAAATGGTCGATTGAGGAATGAGGTGATCAGAGGTAAAATAGGTTTTGCGCCCATTGAGGATAAAATGAGGGAGAACCGTCTAAGGTGGTTTGGTTATGAGGCGGAGACCGAGTGATGCACCGATTAGGAGGCCGGAAGAGTGGAGAAGTTATAAGATGGGGAGGGGTAAGGGAAGACCCAAGCAAACTTGAATTAGGGTGATTGAAAATGATATGAATTTACTTGGATTGGATGAAAATATGGCGTTGAAGAGGCCGAAGTGGAGTGCAAAACTTATGTGGGTGATGGGGCTTGATTTTTTTATTTTATTTTCTTTTTCTCTATCTATTATTTATTTACTATTTTATTATCACTATTTTCTTTTCTTTTCTTTTCTTCTCTTCCTTTCATTTTCTAATTTTTTCCCCACCTATTTCTTCTAACTCTATTTTTTTCGTACATCTTTTTTTTCACGATGACATACATACGAGGATTCATGTTAGCCGACCTCAAATTATTTTGGGAAACAACGCTTTGTTGTTGTTGGTGAAATATTGTTGGCAATGGAGTTGTGTGTGGCTACAAGCACTAACAATCCGTTACATCTTTCAATTTGATCTACAAGCATATTCAAATGGGTTGAAGTGCACCCATTTTCTCAAATAAGTTGTCTAGTTTAGTGTTATAAGTTCCTGTTTTAAATCTTGAGATTGTGGGTTCAGTTTCTACCACAAGCTTTTTCTATTTTCACAATTACATTTTCTAGCTTTGTAGTGTAATTCGTGCACCCATTTAAAATGGTTCGGATCCGCCATTGGTTATACGGGCAAGTTCCTTTGCTGGGGCTTTCTCAACAATGTACTACCTCTGTCCCAAAATGAATGAAAAATTTCCAAATTTACTCTTAATCAAGTGCAAATTTGAATTTTTTTTGGACATTCATTTTGGGACGGAGGGAGTAACATCTTTCTGATAAGTTTCTTGTCTTGTTAGGTGGGCATTTCTTCTGGAGCAGCAGCATTAGCTGCCATAAAGGTTGGGCAGAGACCAGAAAATGCCGGAAAGCTCATCGCGGTATGTATATCTTGTATCCTATGCGTTAAATGCTTCAGTGATTTCTGACTGCTGACATGGAGTTTAGATAATTTTGGATTCTGAAAATTTAGTGAAATCCGTATCATTCTTTTTTAAGAAAGGTTCTATTTGTTCCTCTAGTGTTCGTTAATACATTCTTTAAACTTTCGACCTCAGTCATTTTTACTTTCTAGTTTTTCTGGTTGTATCTTTTCTTAGTACAGTATATGCCCTCTCTCCCAACCCCCACTGCACAGGTCCTCTACACTTTCGGGTCACGTTGAACATTGAAGTAGCATTTAGTAATTTCTTTAGTTTATCATATTGTAAAATAATGTGAATGATAATTCTCGTTTTCTTTAAAAATATGGCTCTACTCTTTGGCACTAAACAGTTGCAAAGAATTTCAGTTTCACCATAAATGTCAAACAAGAATTACAATAAGGGAGTTACTGCTCTGTCCCATTGTACTTGTTGTTTAAGGAGCTAAAATTGTCTTAAAATACTGGTCAATTGACTATTACCTAGGAATCCTTACGTTTGTTTTCAAAGTAAACCTTATTTATGATTATGAATTAGTCATTTTATAAACATTTAATTACCTAGGTAAGTGAATCATTCTAAGTGTAATTTAGTCTATTTTATATTCATTAATTGCATTTCTTAATGTGTAAAAAAAGTCTAAAACAACAATTCTGGGACCGAGGGATTAGCTCACATTCATCATTGTTCGCACTTGGTATCTACTAAACTGCTACATGATCATGGATAACGGAGTTATTTTATATGCATCATGTTCCCACTTGTGTATCTACTCAAACCGACACTTTTAACACATGTAAACATATGCTAGTTTGAACACAAAGTACTGGCTTGAGCTATAAAAGTGCACGTTTGAATGACTTATGCTCGCACTTTTAACATTGAATTATGCTCGCACTTTTAACATTGAATGTGACATTTTAAACAATTCTAAATGTGTTGGTTTATTTGTTTAGAGATGCCGGTTTCCGTGTTAAAGCTTGTAAACACATGTCACATGCCTACTGCAACCCTCTCTTTCCTGATAAAGATAAAAATGAAAATGAATTCTAATAGTGGAATTAGTTAGAGACCAAAAGAATATTAAAGATGAAGATAGACCAACAGATAAAGAGAATTGTACTTAAATCTAGAGTATAAAAAATTTACAGAAAGATAACTGCCAAAAGATGAATAGTGAACCTGCTAAATATTATTGTATCCTCTTTCTAGTTTCTTTCCTTCCGGCAAAACAAAATAATCAAGGGTATTGGGAGGGCTTTCTTGAGGATCCTGGACCGTCAATGCAAACTGGAGCTTAGAGTCAGTGAATTAGGTGGAAGTAAAGGTGTTAAGTGAATGCAATCATTTTAAAACAATCTTACTACGAGTAGATACATTACCATAATAGAGATAGGGGAGATCAACATTTTAGCATCGGTTTAGGCTTTTCGCGAATTAGCATAACGCACTAGTGATCTAATAACGGCGTGGGAGTTTCAAAGGCGAAGCCACATTACGGGGAAGACCCCCTTAATTTTTGGGAATTGGCAATTAAGTACCTTAATTATCTATTGTTTTTGTTTAAAGTGCACTAAAAACTGCGGAGTAACATTTTCGTCTAATCCTTTGAATTTAGGAAAACATTGTACTGTAATACTACCTCCGTCTCAAAATGATCTTCCTACTTTTTCTGCCATTACTACGAATGAACTTTGAGCAATACGTACCTGCTGATTTAATTGTACTAATTGCTCAAAGTTTTAGATAAGACAATCATAATTTTAAGTTGATTGAATCAGCGGGTACTTATTGATCAATTGTACTAATTGCTAGCAATTTCAAGTTTTAGATTTTCATTGGAATAAGTAAATCAACTTAAAATTATTGATCAAAGTTTATTCATAATAATACCCA
The DNA here is from genome assembly GCA_026119855.1 of Campanula takesimana. NCBI lineage: Eukaryota > Viridiplantae > Streptophyta > Magnoliopsida > Asterales > Campanulaceae > Campanula > Campanula takesimana. The sequence continues at coordinate 935,500 of JAOWBW010000375.1, forward strand.
AAAAAGTGGTAAGATCGACTGCCTTAGGAAATACTCCGTATTTATGATTGTCTTATCTTTCCTCTTTCAACAAATAAAATGCTGAATATTTTACGTGCAGGTTGTGTTTCCTAGCTTTGGTGAACGATATCTGTCAACAGTTCTTTTCCAGTCAATCCGGGAAGATTGCGAGAAAATGCAACCTGAGCTGTGATGACCCCTCCCTTTTGAATTCATTTTGATCAGAGCATCATTCTTGTGTGAAGAAAGATTGAGGGACATTCAATTTTTTTTTTTTTTTTGTTACAATGTTGATGTTAAGGGTTACAGCTAGATATTTCATGTTTGCTTCCGCCTCGAGTGGCAGCAGGAAAAGTGCCAGCTGATAAATAATGCTCCATCTGGTTTTGAAACACTACCATGAATTACAGAACATAAGTGAAATGCTCTTAGAAATATGAGTTGTGGTGCAGTGTTGTAATATTGCTATGATTCACTATGAATTTTGTGAAATGAAAAAGTAAGTAAAATGATTGTCCATAGGTCTACATAGTCCAGTCAAATCTCCACACGTGCGCTCCCGAGTTTTTAAAATGAGAGGAAAGGAAAGGAAAGGAAAGGGGAGGAAAGGTGATATATTTTCCTTCCTAAGGTTGCTCCCAAGATTTTTTTAAGGAAATGGAAGGAAGGGAAAGGAAAATTAATAAGATTTTCCCCCCTACACAATCCTCCCAAAAGTGAGAGGAATTGGAAGGAAAGAAAGTTTTATAAACAAACTTTTATTATGAACCTATATTACCCCTCAAATATAACCTTCTATTTATTTCATTAAGAGTACAATAGTAATTCAAAGTATTTTCCTTTCCTTTCATACATAAACTAAGGAGCACCCCCAAAAGAAATTGCATTCCCTCTCCTCCCCTTCCTTCCCCTCCCTTTCCATCCCCTCCCTTTCCTTTCATAGTTATAGGCGTCAATTAATTTATGTCATCATAGGTCAATGAAATTTGAAAGTAAATTCTTTTATAATGATAATAATAACTTTATAAATTATTGTTGATAGTATTTCTATTTATGGATAGATGACAGTTCTAGAAACTCAATTTGGTTAGACCATGATAAAGTGACATTTTTATTTTTTGACTGATGACCAACCCGCGATTAAAGATATGACAGAAAGGAGTATATATTAAGGGTGTTATCATTTTATTATTTTTCAGAGACATTTTTTTGACGGACGGAATATATATTCGGGATTTTTACCAATAAGTCCCTAATAGGAGGTGGTATTTGCCAATAAAAACACAACATTTCAGATTTTACCTTAGGGTCCTTTAGTTGAAATCAATTTTACCAATAAATCCCTCATGCTTTTTAAATGTCAAAAATACCCCAACCCAATATAACCACCTCTTCTCCCCTCCACTCATTCAACGCACCCACACACCCACAAGTCACTCTCTCTCTACACGCGATCCAACCTCCGGCAACCCCCTCCCCCACCTCCGGCGAAGCCCTCCGGCGACTCTCATACCTCCGGCGAACTCTCCCCTCCGACCACCCTTCCCATCACCTTCACCGACCATACTACTCCGACCGTCTTCTTCCCCTGAGCCAAACACCGTCTTCTGCAGATCCGACCACCCACCTATACCCTCACCTCCCCCACCTCCGGTCAATCGTAGATCTAACTTCTCTAGCCAGATCTGGCTTTGTTTATCCGAGAGGTAAGAACCCCCCCCCCCCCCCCGCCTCTCTCTCTACCTTCCCCCATTATTCCATTATTTCCCGTGTCTTCTTTAGAGACGATCTTGAGCATTTGAAGAAGATCAATAACCACTGTGGGGTCTCCGAGTGCGTGGTCAACACACCAAGGCCATTATTTCCTGTGTCTTCTTTAGACTCCTGAAGTAAGTAATCTGAGTTTGAATTGATGAGAGCAATAGTAATGCTACAGTACCTTTTGGATCTATTTTTTTTTTTTGTTGGTTCTTATATTAAGAATTTGTTGTAACATGGGAACTTAAATTAACTTTTGGATTTACAACAAAAATATAAATCTATGACTGAATTTCTTGGTTATGCTACAGTTGTAACTTTTAGATCTAAATTGGTTCTCTTTTTTTTTTTTTTTTTTTTTTTTTGGTTTTTGATCTGTTCTACTCTCTCTTTCACCATATGTGAAATGCACGTCTCAAAATATATAGTAATTGTGAAAATTGAGAAATAGATTTATTAGTTTTTAAATGGCATATGACATTACACAAATGTAAAATTACACAACTGTGTAATCATACAACTGTGAAATGATTTTAAGTGAAAAATTGATAACTGAGAAATGAATGTACCAGTTCTTGTACTCAAATTCATATGTGAATAACTGAGAAATGAATGTCTCATTTATTATATAATTTAACCGATAAATTGAGTCATCAATTGTGAAAATTGAGAGATAATTTTATCAGTTTTTACTCAATTATGAACAACTGTTAAATGAATGTCTCACTTATTATATTCAAATTTATGTGTGAACAACTGTGAAATGCATGTCTCAGTTATTATAATGATTGTGAAAAATTGAGAGGTGAATTTATCAGTTTTTAAAATGAAAAATGAAAAAAATGACACAATTGTGAAATCACACAATTGAGTAATCGGTTGAAAAATGATTTTATAATTGAAAAATGAAATTTTATTTTCTAAAATTGAGAAATGAAAAATGATTTTCTCAAATTTTTACTAGTGAAAAATGAGTTTTTTATTTCTAAAATTTGAATTATGTGTTGAGTGTACTTGTTTGATTCGATTTGACGACACGATTTAAACGGTGGTCTCGGATTATTTTTTCAATTTCTAGATTTTGAGATATTACATTTTAAAATTTTGAGGGAAAAAAAAAGAAGAAAGAGAAAAAGTTGGAGGAAGAGAGAAAAAGTAGGAATGAGAGGGATAGAAAACGGGAAAGAGAAAGAGAAAAAAAAAGGAGAGAGAGAGAGAGAGCGCAGAAAAAAAGGAGAGAGAGAGAGAGAGAGCGCAGATGGATCGCAGCATGGGAGAGAGGAGCAGGGGCATTTTGGTCTAAGGAAATTTCAAGGGACTTATTGGCGAGTTTCCATAATGTCGGTCCTTATTGGTCATTTTTGTTTGGATGAGGGACTTAGTGGTCAAAGCCTCTTTATATTCAAAGGGAAGTATTATTTTTCATAGAAAGAAACAAGAAATTGAAGTGAAATAAACTAAATAGATCTCTTTTTTTCCTTCAAAAAATTGATTACTAGAAATCTCATGAACCAACTAAAATATTTATTAGGGGTAATCATTCGAAATATTATGCAACGTACTTTAACGTTAACAATTAATGCAATGTGCTATACATAATTTAACATACCTTGTTAATTTTGTTTTAATTAATGCGATTTTCGTTTCAATTAATGCTCAAGTGGTAACGTTGTAGTAATTGCATTAATTATAAACAAGGTGTTCGTACGTCTGTGAATAACACCACGAAAAGAGACTTTTAGCTATAAGTCACTGCGAGAAAGTGGTATTTGACACTAGAAACATAACATTTCAGATTCTACATTATGGTTCCTGGGTTGAAATCAATTTTACAAACAATTCCTTGCACTTTCTAAATGACAAAAATGCCCTAAACCCAATTAGAATCCTTTCACCCCTTTTACCTTTGACTATCTTTGACATCCGCCATTACTTTTGACTATCGCTGACCACCACCAGTGCTCGCAGTCCACCGACCACCGCTGACTGCCACCAAGCGTCATAAGACCACTGGCCAACCGCCGCTGTCGCCGGAGCTCCGGTCATACTGCCGTCGTCGCCAGACCTCTGGCCATCCCCCTGCCGCCGGACATCTGGTCACTCCGCTGCCGTCGCCGGACCTCTGGTCACTACACCGCCATCGCCGGACCTCCCGTCACTCTGTTGCCAGCACCAGGCCTCTGGCCACCCCCCGCCGCCTGCACTCACCTCTGACCACCCGCCACTGCTGCCGAAACCCGCCACAACCACCTACAACCACTAGTACTTTAAATAAAAATTCTTTGTCATTGGTGAGATTTGAACTCATGATCTCTTGGTCTTACGTAAGACTCCTAAACACTATGCCAAGCCTATTTTTTGTTCTTTTGTAAACTCTTAGGGCTCATTTGGTAGCCTGATTAGAGATGGATATGATTATTAGCCCAATAATTTTGGTGTTTGGTAGACTAAATGCAACCCGATTAATAATCATAGGTACAATTCAAATAAGCTTCTGTGAATACGTGTGTTTGAACTTGAGAATATTCATAGCAACATTAAAATTATGAGAGTCGCCACGCCGTTTTAGTTATAGCCAAAACATTGAGAAAAAGCATGTTTAATGGGTTCGGGGGTCAAATTACAACAAGAGAAGAATATTGGACGTTATCACTCCTATTGCCCGAATGATCGGTCTTTCTATCATGATGAATGTGTTAGTAGTGTGTTAGTGTTTGAGACCGGATCCGAAGATTGCCTACGTTCCTCTCAATGTGAGAAGCTCAGGTCAGCGTAGTTCGAGAAGAATTTAGAATAGGCAGAAGAATCAGGATCATGCATAATGAGGGGGAATTACCTAAAGTTTAGGGTTTAGAAGTAGTTCCTAGATCATCCTCGTGTTGATGAACCCTAGATCATCATCGGCTATGAAATAACATGTAATTATGAAGATCGCCACCCTAAATATGACATAAATAAGGTTTTAATCTAGAATATGATGAATATGCGAAGAACATATTATGAACATATGAATGTCATGAAGAAAATATGAATAAAGATGTTAGGAACATGAATATTATGAAGAACACATGAATAAACATATTAAGAATATGAATATTATGAAGAACACATGAATAAACATATTAAGAATATGAATATTAAAGATCTACATTAGAAATAATGCAAGAACATGAAGAAAAGTTAGAAAACTTACCTTTGTTGGCAATAAATAACATTGGATCTTCTTGGGATTCTTGAGAGTGTTTTTGGAGGCTTGAATGACTTGATTTGGGAGCAAAATCGTCACTTGAAAGCTCTAAAATTCGGTTCCCTTAATTATGAGGCAAGGGAGGTCTTTAAATAGGAAACTGATGGAGAGATCTGACGGTCCAGATCATCCGGGGCGGATGTGGCCGCGTGGCCAAGATGGAGGGCGGCGGCGAAAGTGGCCGCGTGGCCATCGTTGCGCGCTGACGTGAAATTCAAGCTAGGGTTTTACTGTTCATACAAGACAACCCTAAATGTCCATATTTAATGTTTTCTAGAACATTGAGCTATTTTTGGGAATCCGGGACAAGTCTTTGCAAGGTTTCTAATTCCTATAAAGTCCTTGTATATTTGGGAAAGCCCTAATAAACTCATTTTCAGATCGGGTACTAACAGTAGCCCCTCGGCGACGCTTCTTGCAAGGCAATGTGGGGTCGACGATAAAAGAAGGATCCGTATGAAACATGAGTTTCAAAACAGATGAAAGGTAAGGGAACGGCTGAACCTTGGCAGGCGACCTACGTATCCGCGGGGGAATCAAGCCAAACGTAGTTCAAATCTGATGGGGAAATTTAGAATGATTGTCCTCTGATGGGGAGCAACGTCTTCTGCTGGGGAAAATGCACCTGCTGGGGATGATAGATGACCGCGTCGGTCGGGTGGCTGAACCTTTTCAGGTTTCCTACGTATCCTCAGAGGAATCAAGCCGGTCGTAGTTCAGAGATGTTGGGGAAAGACGAGACATCGAACTTCTGCTGCGGATAATAAACCTACGGATACTATCTTGTATGAAGAACGAACATTCGTAAGCAATGAAGTTATTTAGGAAAAATAAAGACTACGTTGTCTAAATAATCCCAAGATGGAATGGTAAACGCAATCAGGATCGCCAGGGTTCCTGCCGATTGCGCTAAAGTAATAAATGCTGGATCTCTCGCGAACAGAAACGCCGAGGCTTCTGCCAATCGCGATCAATCTAGGATGCGTATGACATAGAGGTGCCTAAGTCCCTACAACCATACGAATCCTAATAATAGATGCTGGATCTCTCGCAAACAGAAACGCCGAGGCTTCTGCCAACCACGATCGATCTAGGATGCGTATGTCATAGAGGCGCCGAAGTCGCTACAACCATACGAATCCTAATAATAGATGCTGGATCTCTCACCAACAGAAACGCCGAGGCTTCTGCCAATCGCGATCAATCTAGGATGCGTATGTCATAGAGGCGCCGAAGTCTCTACAACCATACGAATCCTAAGCAAATATTAGGAAATGCTAAAATAATAGATGCTAGATCTCTCGCAAACAGAAACGCCGAGGCTTCTGCCAATCGCGATCGATCTAGGATGCGTATGTCATAGAGGCGTCGAAGTCTCTACAACCATACGAATCCTAAGCAAATATTAGGAAATGCTAAAATAATAGATGCTGGATCTCTCGCAAACAGAAACGCCGAGGCTTCTGCCAATCGCGATCGATCTAGGATGCGTATGTTATAGAGGCGCCGAAGTCTCTGCGATCATACAAATCGTAAGCAAATATTAGGAAACTGCTAAAATAATAGATGCTGGATCTCTCGCAAACAGAAACGCCGAGGCTTCTGCCAATCGCGATCGATCTAGGATGCGTATGTCATAGAGGCGCCGAAGTCTCTACAACCATACGAATCCTAAGCAAATATTAGGAAATGCTAAAATAATAGATGCTGGATCTCTCGCAAACAGAAACGCTGAGGCTTCTTCCAATCGGGATCGATCTAGGATGCGTATGTCATAGAGGCGCCGAAGTCTCTACAATCATACGGATCCTAAGCAAATATTCGGTGAAGAATGGAAATTTTAAGGGGTTTTCCGTACCCAAAGGTAACGAATATCAGTCAAAATAGCGTTTAAGGGTACCTACAATGGATGAGACAGGTTAGGGGTAAAAATGGGATTTTACATGCGGAGGCAAAGATGATGGATTGTTATGAAGCCGCAAACGGGATGAAGGTGATAGACTCTCGGGGAGTCACAAAGGTGACGGACTCTCGGGGAGTCACAAAGGTGATAGACTCTCGGGGAGTCACAAAGGACTCTTTGGTGAGTCACAAGGGCGAAGGACTTTTAGGGGGACGCGAAGGAGATGGACTCTCGGGGAGTTGCTAATATGGGAAACATGATCTGGGTTCCGCTTATCCTAATTTAGGAGGGAATGAGGTTACGAGCCATTGAGACCAAGGTGTTAGGTAAGGGATATCTTTCTTGGTTGCCTAGAGGTAGGACCTAAGGCTTTTTAAGGAAAGGGAATAAGGAAGATGGTGATCTCCTAATCTTGAGATAGGGATGCCAAAGATGTCACGGCTTCTTGGGCTTTAGATTATGTCTTGGAGATAATGTGGGTTTCCTAGGCTTACAGGCTAGGGATTGGAGTTCATTTAAGCATGAGGAGAGTATTCTATCCTAGGCTTAGTGCTAGGGCTTGGAAATGTTGAGGTTTGGGGACTTCCTAGATGTTAGGGTTTTGAACAAGGGTTTGGAAACTGGTGTTTAAGGACCATGACTCTCCTAGGTTTGGGACTGGGGTTTAGGAATTTCCTAGGTCTAGGAAGCTAGGGCTTGGAGTTGTGGTAGGCTCAGAGGTTGCAAAGGCATTGGCTTTTAGACATAAGGCTGGGAGTTGGAAAGGTTGTGACTTCCTAGGCTTAAGACCATGGACCGTTGGGAAGAGGGATTGCTTTTGTGGAAGGTCCACTAAGCTTGATGTTAGGGTTCACCATTTTCTGGGATTGGTGACTATGGCTTAGAAATGTTCGTGGTAACCTAGGCTTTAGGCTAGGTTTTAAGGCTAAGGACTGTAAACTTCCTATATTTTGAGACTAAGGTGAAGGAATTTCCTAGGTTTAGGACTAGGGTTTGGAGGGAATGTTGAATCCTAGGCTCGATGATAGAGTTTAGTGAGGATATAGTCTCCTAGGCCCTGCGGCTAGGGTTTAGAAAGAGTGCGACTACCTAGGCTTGAGGCTAGGGTTTAGAGCGAATGCGACTACCTAGGCTCGAGGCTAGGGTTTAGAGCGAATGCGACTACCTAGGATCGAGGCTAGGGTTTAGAAAGAGTGCGAATACCTAAGCTTGAGGCTAGGGTTTAGAGCGAATGCGACTACCTAGGCTCGAGGCTAGGGTTTAGAGCGAATGCGGCTTCCTATTCTTGAGGCTAGGGTTGATTGAGTTTTGGACAGGGCATTATATCCTAGGTTTTGGACTAGGGTTCAATAAAACGGAGAATTGATATTTTAAATTTCCTAGGTTTCGAGACTAGGGTTTCGGGAATTTGGAAATAATGTTGCATACGGGGTTTTGGAAATCCCCTAGAATTTGGGCTAGGGTTAAAGGGGATGTTGTGGTTTCCTAGGCTTAAGGCTAGGGTTTGGAGAGGATATGTGACTACCTAGGATCACGGCTAGGGTTTAGGAAGGGTGTAGCTACCTAGGATCAAGGCTAGGGTTTAAGAAGGATGTAACTTCCTAGGCTTTAGGCTAGGGTTTGAAAGGATGTAATTACCTAGGGTTGAGGCTAGGGTTCAGAGAGAATGATATGACTACCTAGGCTTGAGGCTAGGGTTTAGAGAATGTGTTTACCTAGGTTTAAGGCTAGGGTTTGGAGGCCGAAAGCATTTGAAGGTTTGTCTTGGTTTAGACCGATCAAGTTTAAGGTCTAAGAGTGTTGCGGTTTGGGGCAAATGAGCTTGATACCTCGTGGCTGGATAGGCTCGATAGATTAGACCTAGGCTAAAGTTCTAGGGTTTAGCTAGGGTAAGACTCAGACATGTGTTAAGGAGACCGGGACCTAATGGAATGGTAGGCGTGAGATCTAGGAGATCGAAGGCTAGGCAGGGTAGCGTTGGGACATAAGGCTTTTAAGCGGGTAAGTCTTTTATCCTAGAGAAACCGCGTTATGGATTAGGACCAAGCAGGCTTGAGTTCGGCCAAGGAGCAATGGATTGGGATTGGATGATCCTGGTACCTAATACGCATGTCGGGTTTGGGCTCTAAGGTGTGCTAGATGTGAGCCATGTGCGAGAAATGGGTCTGGACATGTGACCATGTTGGCGCTTTAGGTACAGGGATTGAGTGTCCAAGACTTTGCTCGAGTACAATAGGTGCCTAAGTTGGATTGGGTATGCTTAGGACTTAATTTTGTCTTAGAGGTCATGCGTGTGACTAAGCTCGTTTGGCAATTGTGAAGGTAGGTTAGGGATGGGACCAGAGGTGCTAAGGACAAGAGTCTTGACCGGATGGGTTTTGAGATCCTTAAGGCATGTCGCGGTGCGCAGGAGATCCTATGTGTTTTGAGCAGGTTCAAGGTTTGGACTCGTCGGGGGAGCGATGTTTGAGATCCATGGAGTTCAAGGGTGGACCTTGTAGGTGGCGAGGTTTGGACTCGGCTTGGATTAAGTAGGTTAGAGTCCTTAAGGGGTTGAAGGTCAGACTAGGAAGTCTTTTGAGGCTAATGGGTGACACTAGGTTGGTACTTGGTAGGTTTAAGAGTGGTAGGGTCATGGCTTGGACATGACGGGAGTCGGGAGACGTAGATGTGTCGCTTTTAGTCGGACCAAGTAGGCTTGGGAATTAAAGAGTCCAAAGGGTGGAGGTCTATGGTTATAGGCCTAGAGAGTGGACATTTTTGTGATCTAAAGGGTTTAGGAGTTGAGACATAATGTGTGGATCGGATATGCTAGAGACTTAAAAGATAGGTGATTGGTAGACTCGAGTAGTCTTGGGATCTAAAGGATCGCTCAACAGGTTAGACTGAGTAGACCTAAGAGGTTGGACCTAGGAGGATAAGAGAGCTATTGCTTAGACAAGGTAAGGATGAGTATGTGTTGGTAGGTTTGAGATCTAGGAGATCGGGTAGGCTCGGGACCGGTAGGTTCGGGACCTAATGGGTCACCCTATTGTGTAGGAAATAGGGTGAAGGACCGAGTCGGTTCAAGAGTCACAAAGATGGGTCTCAGAGTGGACCGAGGAGGTTTATACAAATTTTGTGGAGACCGAGAGTGCGGGTTTATAAACAAAGTGTCGTGGAAGAGAAAACTTTTGAAAGTGTTATGATCTTATACAGATGCCTTATAATTAATTATGATTCTAATCAATCCAAATAGGTCGTCGCGTGCCGAGTTTGACGATGAGGGGTGCCCTTCTTCTAAGTGTATCCTTGTTGACGCCTCGGTATTCTCTGGGAAACCACATAGCCGACCCATTCCGTTGGGGATTATCTAATTTGGTGAGCGGGTACCCTCCCTCCTTTGAGAAACTCTACGTCAAGCTTGATGATGAGGGATGCCCTTCTTCTAAGTATATTCTTTTTGGGACCTCGGTATTCTCCGAGAAAACACATAGTCGACCCATTCTGTTGGGGAAGCCCCAGTTCGATAAGGGTGTAGAGCGGGGTATCCTACCTCCTTTAAGACGCACCCTTTTTTCTGCCTAGACCGCCCTTTCGGGTTTTCAATCTAGCGGGCATCTCTTTTGCGTCATTTTTTTTTTTTTTTTTTTTGAAAAACATTCAGTCGACTAAAAAAAGGAAAAATAATTGTTTAAACATGCGGGGGTATTTTGGTGATAGTGAGGGAGAGAGAGATAGTACTCGCATTTTGACTCTTTGGACAATTGAGTGTATATAAAAGGAAGGAAGCTCCTGCTTGACAGAAAGTAAGTGTTTAGCTCTTTCCTAGATTGTAGAACAGAAGACTTGTCGAGACATTTGAAAATTGTTTTATTCAAGATTCTCGTTTGATTGCTCGAGAATGGACCTCGTTGATTAGTTAATGAGTTATGGTTAATTGGTAAACAAGTAGCCTCAAATTAATAAATGTTTTGATCAATTGTGAGTGAAGAAGTCAGGAGTAGAAATATGGGGGAAGAGAGAAGAGAAAGAAAATTGGCTCGAGGTGGGTTGTGTATATTTTGGACCGAACCGGGAGGTTGCCTACGTTCTCCTCAAGGTGAGGAGCTCAGGTCCGCGTAGTTCGGGGATGACCCGCTTGACGATGGTGTCGGGTTTCAGTGGGTATGTGTGGGAGGAAAGAAAAGAAAGAAAGTTGGCCCAAGGTAGGTTATGTTTGGCTTTGAGTGGTTGCCCGGTTGACGATGAAGTTGGGTTTTGAGTTTAGGGGTGTGAGGTTCGTTTGAGGTGAGTTGTTCTTTGTAGCTCATTGCGGTGGATTACTCCTTTGTAGTTGTTGCAGTGGATTGCTCCATCGTAGTTGTCATGGGTTGCTGCCATTTATCTACTTTGTAAGGAAAGAAAGGAAAATAGAACATTTGAGGTGAAAAGAAAATGGGACTTTTACTTTTCCATGGTGATAGCCCCTTCTATTTTTCTTTTTCTTTTTTATTTTATCTCTTTGTGCACACCCTTTTTTTTTTGCCTAGGCCGCCCTTTCGGGTTTTCAACCTAGCGGGCTTCTTTTTGTGCAATGCTCTAACTTTTGCCTAGGTCTCCCTTTTGGGTTTCAACCTAGCGAGCCATTTTTTTTTTATATTTGTACATGAAACATTGGGCAAGACAAGCCCCTAGTTTGCTTTCGCCTCTCTCGATTGCGAGGTAGCTTCCTTATAGTTCAAGCGGCCTTTTGCTGGCGGCGGGCATCCTAGCCCCTTGATTTTCACCGGTAGAGCTCCATTGGATTATCACGTGCACCAATTAATGGCATGAATGACTTCGTGCACTTGTCTTACATTTGCGATGGAATACGGACAGCCCCAGTGTAACGGCATGTAGTACTCATGAAGGGAACAAACCAACCCTTTAAATTGTGGCAGCATGGATGTCTATTTGATGATGAACAACCGCAGTCCATTTCTTTTTCACGACCTTATAAAAAGGGGTATAATGGTGGGATGAGAGGCGTATGAGGATAGTGTATGGGAGAAGGTGTATATAGAGAGTGTACATGAAGTGTGTACAAGGGGTGAGTGTATAGATAGAGTGTATGGGGGTAGAATGTAGAGAGAAGAGAAAGTGATTCGTTCATCCCAATTGATCGAAGCATTTGTTATTTTGGGATTAATCGTTTACTTAGTTATGTGAATGGTTTGTGGGTCCATTTACCTTTTAATGAGTCGTCATTAATGAGTAAGATTAAGATTAATTCATCATATAAAGATATAGCAATCAAGCGAAAATGGTGAATAAGACAATTTTCATGAAATTGATATATGCAAGTTTATGTCTCAAGTCTAGAGAGAAAAGAAAAGAAATAAAGACCCTTTTATTGGAACTAAAAGATTTAAACTGACTAGTCCAGGGTGGACTTTTACTTAAAGAAACAAAAATCGTCCAAGGTGGACTTTTGACTAAGGACACTCTAGAACCTACGAAGACTGAATGACCCTTTTCTTTTCTTTTATTTAAAGGAGGTAGCCCCAATTTCCTCTTTTGCCCATGCCCATGTATTCCGTTGGCGGGTGATGGCTCCGCTGTCAATGAGGTTTTGAATCTTTCTCCTCAATTGGAGGCAATCTTCGGTGTCATGCCCAATGTACTGGTGGTATTGGCAGTGTTTGGAGGGATCCAAGCCTTGCTTCACCCTACTTGGTTCATAGTTGAACAAAGGAGACAACTTGCCGGCTTGAACTAGACTTTTGAAGAGTTTGGCTAACGGCATACCCAAGTCATTGTACTCGCGTTCGTCCTTCCGAACTGTCTTTGAGGGTGGTTTAGGTACCGGTACCTGTCGTTGATGAGTAGTCTTAGGAGTCATCCCAACGGGGGAAATCTGTGATGGCCCATACATTTGAGGAGCGTACGGGTGTTGATATTGAGCAAGAGGGAGAACTCGGCCGAGGTAATCATAAATGCAATAAATATCAGAGTGAAGGCGCTTCTCGGTGTCCTTTAGAGCCTTGCACATCTCTTTTTGAAAGCGGTGGACTTGCTTGAGGAGGACAGTCTCAAAGTAGGCTTCTTGTTCATCGAGAGCGGTCCGGAAGAGGGTTGCTTTCTCGTTGAGGATGGTCTCGAAATGGAGCGCTTGGTCATTGAGATCAGTATTGGTGTGGAGAGTTGTCTCGAGACCTTGGGTAATAGCTTCATTTGCAACTTCGATGTTCCTTTCAACAGACATGATGCAGGATCTACAATAGTTGTGGGGGAATTATGTCTTTGAATTGAGATTAGATTTATAATTAATGACAAGGCATCGTTATAAAATCACTTTTGGAAAAGAGTCGGTCTCCACACTTTGAAATGCATTTTTGACAAGAATTTGAAAGTTTGACCGGGCCGAAGTTGCCTACGTTCCCCTTACCATGAGGGAGAGGTCCCACACAATAAGAGGCTCAGGTCGCCGTAGTTCAAGTCAAGTTAGACTTTTAAAAAGAGGTGAGAGGTGACCATAGGGGTCAAAAAGAGGGAGATGACTCGGTCTGTAGTCGAGCATGGGTGAGGAAGACCTATAGGAATCGGGTAAGGTTTGACTTAAGGTTTGACCTAAGGTTTGAGACAAGAAATGGTTCAAGATAGGATGCGACGATAATGGTGGGTTGACCTAGATGGGTAAAGGATAGGTCAACCTAAATAAGAAGGGTTGGATTGACCTATATGGTGAATGAATCAAGATAGCGGGTTGTAGCGGTTTACCTATGGGATGATCTAAGCGGGATAGACATGGTTTGACCTAAGCGGGTCTAAGGTTGACCTATTCGGGTTGGTGGACTAAGGAAGGTTGGAGATTGACCTAGATGGATCCAAGATAGGTAAGTCGACCTAAGCGGGTCACGGGGTGACCTTGATGAGTCAAAGGTGAAGGGGTAGTTTTAACCTAAGACAGACAAGTTGACCTAAATGGGTCAAGGATGGTGTGTGGACCTAGACGGGTTGACCTAGGTTGGTCTGGACGACGGTGGGTCAAATAATGACCTAGGTGGGTCAAGATGACGGTTTGACCTAAGCGGGTTAGGACCAAAGGTAATTGGGTTCACCTATGGAATCAAAGATTGACCTAAGAGGTTGAAAACGGATAAGGTTGACCTAGGAGTCCAAGTTTGACCTAAGAGGTCAAAGGTGATTGGGTTGACCTAGGAGGTCAATGGTTGACCTAAGAGGTCAACGGGTGATAATGTTGACCGAGGGGGTCAAAGGTTGACCTAAGAGGTCAAAGGTGATAAGGTTGACCTAGGAGGTCAAGGGTAGACCTAAGAGGTCAAAGGCGGATAAAGTTGACCTAGGCGGTCAAGGGAAGACCTAAGAGGTCAAAGGCGGATGAGGTTGACCTAGGCAGTCAAAGGTTGATCTAAGAGGTCAAAGGTGGATGAGGTTGACCTAGGCGGTCAAGGGTTAACCTAAGAGGTCAAAGGTAGATGAGGTTGACCTATGGGGTCAAAGGTTGACCTAAGAGGTCGAGGGATGACCTAAGAGGTCGAAGGTGATAGGGTTGACCTAGGAGGTCAAGGGTAGACCTAAGAGGTCAAAGGCAGATAAAGTTGACCTAGGCGGTCAAGGGTAGACCTAAGAGGTCAAAGGCGGATGAGGTTGACCTATGGGGTCAAAGGTGCTAAGAGGTCGAGGGGTAACCTAAGAGGTCGAAGGTGATAAGGTTGACCTAGGAGGTCAAGGGTAGACCTAAGAGGTCAAAGGCGGATAAAGTTGACCTAGGCGGTCAAGGGTAGACCTAAGAGGTCAAAGGCGGATGAGGTTGACCTAAGGGGTCAAAGGTTGACCTAAGAGGTCGAGGGGTGACCTAAGAGGTCGAAGGTGATAAGGTTGACCTAGGAGGTCAAAGGTTGGGAAGGTTGACCTAGGCGGTCAAAGGTTGACCTAAGAGGTCAAAGATGATTAGATTGTCCTAAGAGGCCAAAGGATGGTGGGATTTTGGCCAAAGCGGGTCGAGATGAAGGGTAGACCCAAATGGATCGCAATGATGGGTAGGTAACCTAGATAGGCCAAGATGAGGAATTTTGATAGATGGCCCAAGGGGTGAGCGATGGACCTTAGAGGTCACCTAGATGCAATGCACATTTTATTTTGCGAAAAGTTTTGCATTTATTTACATCCTAAATGGTTGGTCTAAGGAGTGTCCTAATCTCTATGTGTGGGTTGACACGGGTAGGACAAAAGGTTCCCACCGCTCGCGGAACGTACACGGTGAGTGGAGTAGACGAGTGACTCGAAAAGAGGGCGGCAGTAGCGCACAAATTCCCGCACATCGAATACTCCGGGTGATAGGGACATGTGCAGTGCTGACACGGACTAGTGGTAGTGTGAGGCAAGAAACTAATTCTTTTTAGGGAGAAAAGAGAGAAGCTTCGAACGTTTGAATGATGCGATGCAATGCATGAGAGAGAGAGAGAGAGAGAGAGAGAGAGAATAATGTACAAGGGAGCATAGCATAGTTTTGTTTGACCCTAATACTAAAGCGAAGATAACAAGGGTACATGGTACAAGGTACAAGGTACAAGTATTAACATGGCGGAGTGCGCGGGTGCATGTGTAAACATGGCTTAACTGTAGGGGGCACGTGTAAACATGGCAGGTGTGTGCATGTGTAAACATGGCAGGTGTGTGCATGAGTAAACATGGCAGGTGTGTGCATGTGTAAACATGGCAGGTGTGTGCATGTGTAAACATGGCAGGTGTGTGCATGAGTAAACATGGCAGGTGTGTGCATGTGTAAACATGGCAGGTGTGTGCATGTGTAAACATGGCAGGTGTGTGCATGTGTAAACATGGCAAGCATCATGATGTGACGAAAGTTAGACCCACTAAGTTTGAAAAAGTTTCAAAGCAATCTCCAGCAGAGTCGCCACTGTGAATACGTGTGTTTGAATTTGAGAATATTCATAGCAACATTAAAATTATGAGAGTCGCCACGCCGTTTTAGTTATAGCCAAAACATTGAGAAAAAGCATGTTTAATGGGTTCGGGGGTCAAATTACAACAAGAGAAGAATATTGGACGTTATCACTCCTATTGCCCGAATGATCGGTCTTTCTATCATGATGAATGTGTTAGTAGTGTGTTAGTGTTTGAGACCGGATCCGAAGATTGCCTACGTTCCTCTCAATGTGAGAAGCTCAGGTCAGCGTAGTTCGAGAAGAATTTAGAATAGGCAGAAGAATCAGGATCATGCATAATGAGGGGGAATTACCTAAAGTTTAGGGTTTAGAAGTAGTTCCTAGATCATCCTCGGGTTGATGAACCCTAGATCATCATCGGCTATGAAATAACATGTAATTATGAAGATCGCCACCCTAAATATGGCATAAATAAGGTTTTAATCTAGAATATGATGAATATGCGAAGAACTTATTATGAACATATGAATGTCATGAAGAAAATATGAATAAAGATGTTAGGAACATGAATATTATGAAGAACACATGAATAAACATATTAAGAATATGAATATTACGAAGAACACATGAATAAACATATTAAGAATATGAATATTAAAGATCTACATTAGAAATAATGCAAGAACATGAAGAAAAGTTAGAAAACTTACCTTTGTTGGCAAGAAATAACATTGGATCTTCTTGGGATTCTTGAGAGTGTTTTTGGAGGCTTGAATGACTTGATTTGGGAGCAAAATCGTCACTTGAAAGCTCTAAAATTCGGTTCCCTTAATTATGAGGCAAGGGAGATCTTTAAATAGGAAACTGATGGAGAGATCTGACGGTCTAGATCATCCGGGGCGGATGTGGCCGCGTGGCCAAGATGGAGGGCGGCGGCGAAAGTGGCCGCGTGGCCATCGTTGCGCGCTGACGTGAAATTCAAGCTAGGGTTTTACTGTTCATACAAGACAACCCTAAATGTCCATATTTAATGTTTTCTAGAACATTGAGCTATTTTTGGGAATCCGGGACAAGTCTTTGCAAGGTTTCTAATTCCTATAAAGTCCTTGTATATTTGGGAAAGCCCTAATAAACTCATTTTCAGATCGGGTACTAACAACTTCTTATCCAATCTTATCCCCTCTAACCCCCTTCATATCTACCCATAAAAAAGGGCGGTGTAATTAATCCCCCGATTAATAATCTTCTGACTATTAAAACGGGTTAATCCTATCAGGCTACCAAACGAGCCCTTATTAATTTAACACCAAAAAGTCACATTTAAAAAATATATATATAAGTGCATGTTCACTTTTTGACTTTAAACAACTGTAATATTGAGTTATCATTTGTTTCACACATGATGTAGCATTGCATGTAACATTTATTAATTAAGTATTTATCTTTAAGCAGCTGAAAAATTTATTTGAAAATTGTTTAAAGAGCATTTGACAGCAAACAATTGTGAAATTGAGTGCCATTTGTAAAAAAACTGACTGATGAATTTCTCAGTTGTTATACTCAACTCATGTGTGAACAACTGAGAAATGAATGTTCCAGTTAATATACTTAAAGTCATTTGTGAACAACTGAGAAATGAATGTACCAGTTGTTATAGTCAAACTCATGAGTGAATAATAAGAAATGAATGTCCCATTTATTATATTAACAACTGAGAAATGCATGTCCCAGTTATTACAACTGTGAAATTAGTTGAAAAATGATTTTATAAGAGAAAGATGAAAAAATGACAACTGTGAAATCATATGACTGTGAAATCAGTTGAGAAATGATTCTACAAGTGAAAAATGAAAAAATGACACAACTGTTAAATAACTCAACTGAGAAATCATACAATTGTGAAATCAATTGAGAAATGATTTTCCAAGTAATTTTTTTCTTTCTAAAATGTAGTTATATGTTGAGTGAACTTGTTTGATTCGTCTTCATGATACGATTTAAACGGTGGTTTCAGATTATTTTTTTCGATTTTTAAGATTTTGAGATACCACATTTAATTTTTTTAGGGCATTTTAGTCTTGCAAAAAAACCATAAACTTTTTGGCGAGTTTCGAAAGTGTCTTCTTTATTGGTCGTTTTTATTTGGTTGAGGGAGTTATTGGTCACAGCCTCTCCCGAAAATACGATGCCGCCTGTACTTGGAAGTTTGACAGACATATAATGGTTTTAATTAAACGGGAGACAATCAAGTGGGCTTTGCTCAAAAGAAGAATCACCACGCCACATTTAATTTTAGGACCGAAAGTATTGAATAAAAGGCCATGATATTCAGATTCAAAAGTCAAATCCGAGAAGGGAAGATTATCAAGAATTCATCCTCCCCGACCCAAAAGGGACTTTCAACATTGTTTTAGTTTAAATCTATGTGTGTTACTTACCTTGTTCATTTTGAAATTAATATAATATGAGAGTTTTAATATGCAAAAGGTTTAATATTAAGGAAAGGAGCAAGGATTAAACAAACTGTCCAGCTGCAAACTCAATCGCACGGCCATAGTTCAAAGCCGCGGTTGAGCTGACAAGTTGATATATATGTTTTTACACATCTAAAGGATATGCTACCAAGGTTATTTTATGCTTGATTATTGAGATTTTTAGTGTTTTAATGGATTTTGTGGAGGTATATGTTAATAAAGGTATATATGTTTTTATGATGTTTTGGAATGAAGGGGAGATCAAGGAATGAATGGGGACATAGATTGACCAAAGAAGGAGGAACAGAAGAAGTGCAGGCAGAAAAAGTTACTGTGCGGCCACACATAATTCTTTAGGCGACCGCAAAGTTTGGGTCTATAGGCTTGAAATCTCCCCAGATCATTTAGGCGACCGCACAACACATTTTAGGCGGCCGCACAAGCTTGCTAGCCAAAAAGCTCAGATTCTTTTCTGATGTATTGGGTGACCGCATACCTCAGTTGGGCGGCTGCACACTCCAGTCTGGCCAGAAGTACCGGTTTCCTAATTTCATGAGGATTTTAATTGTTTCCTTATTGTAACTCTCTTTTGGCCTATTATAAATATGTATTGAACTCCAGCAGCCATATAGTTCAGTTTTTCCCCTCCCTTTATTGTAGAGGACCTTACGTCTTGTGTAAGGCCTCCCCCATAGTCTCTTTTACCAGGTGGTTAAGGTTGTCATGTCCCCCACCTTGTTTGTAATTTTTATTTTTATCAATAAAATCTAGGGAGGTACCGTCCTCCTTTCGCCAAAAAAAAAACATATAGTTCAGTTTTTACCTCTTTTTAAGCCTTGTAAACAGAGACTAAGATTCGCAAGTTTATTCAAGATTTTCATTCAACAACTTGTTGGAGATTATTCCCTACGCCCTTGAGAAAGACCTTATGTTATATCATAGCTTCATTTGTTATAGAAATAACAACCTTGATTATTATATGTTTTGCATTTTTATTATAATAGTCTCTGTTGGTCCTAGAGACACAAAAAGTGTATGAAAAGAGGCTAGGGTGGGGGGTGAATAGCCTTTTTAAAATTTCAACCCTTTTTCAAAATTCAATCTTATGCTTACACTTAGAGTTTTGCGGTAGATGATAAACCACGCGGTCAAGTGTAAAATGCACAGTGGAAGTTTTCGAAGAAACAAGTTAAGAGTTGTTTTTGAATAAGTTAATGCGGTAGGTTCTATGCGGTAGGTTGGAGTGCGGTAAGCTGTAGTGCGGTAGACAGAGGTGCGGTAGACAGAGAGATTGAAAGAATGTGTCTAAGAAGTTTTGGCAAATGATAAGTTAGTCATATTTTAGCTTAGGCAATGAATTAAACATACAAACACAATTCACAATAATTTGTATATCTGAAAAGATCAAATCACTAAATGACAAACAAGATTAATACGAGCAATAAGAACAAGATGAACAAAACTTGAAATAAAGTGCAGAAAATAAAGAACAGTAAGTAAATGACACAATGATTTTGAAATGTTCGGTCTGTTAAAAGATCTACATCCTTTACCAAGATGGTCAGTCTTGGATTTTGAATGAGGTATATATTGATTCTATTGAGTACAGATTACGGAGATGAAGTATTGAATCAACACCTATTTCTATGAAGAACAATCCTAGACTTAGACCAGTGTATCCCTAATGATGCAATCTATGTGATTGATCAATCGGGGTGAGTGTGTGTGTAAGAAATAAAAGATCTAGGTAATCTATATAATTAAGAGCCTAATGAATCTTAGTGTTGAGGCTTGAGATTTGATATTGAAGGTTGCTGGAGATTAGTTGAAGACTTGAAGGTTGTGTGCTTGAAGATTCGAAGGATTTTGGAAATCTTGAATATCATCTTCAATCACCAAGAATTTCAACAACAATTTCTCTCTAGGAATCTCAGCTTCTTTCAATGAAGAACTTCAAGGACTATTTATAGCCTTGAATGAGAAACTAGCCTTTTGAAATACTTGGGGTCCAAGTTGAAGGACAATGAGCTGTTAAGTTCTAATTGGAGCTCAGTCTGAGTTGTCCTTTTGTTGCAGAGTCATGGTGGTCTAACTGTACTATGATGACAGTTGTATTCAAATTTGAAATTTGAATTTGCAACGTTCTAAACTAACCATAGTTTTGGACACTAGTGTGACCATGGTTAAGTTTGAACCAAACTTGAGTTTCTTCAACCAAGGTTACATGCGGCAGAATGAGCCATGCGGTCGGCTTGATCAATGCGGAAGACTTGATAGAATGTGGCAAGTTAAGTCATGCGGCAAGCAATGATGTGCGGCAAGCTTTTCATGCGGTAGATGGTGCCTTGCCACATGTCTCCAGACTTAGAAAAATTGAGGGTCCTAATCTGCTAAGCCTATCAAACTAAAAAGTGGACTATTCTAAATGAAGTACAAGTACTTCTTACAATATATCCTAAAGTCCACAAAGAGTAAAATTAGGTCATGGGATCAATCAAATTAAGGTAATAGGATTGGTTTATAATAAGCATACCCAACAATCTCCCCCTATTTGATTGAGACCATTACCTACTATAACAAAGGCTAATTTATTGTACTTGGTAATAACATGTTTTCAAGAATAAATTTTTTATTAATATCTTGTCCCAAGTCAATGCACACTCTAAGACAATGTCATAGATTTCTATCATCCTAAAAAGAAAAACAAATTACTAATCCTAGAAGATAGAAATAACATTTGAAGCATTTCAAGATAAATAATCAAAGAAGGATAGAAATACATCAAACACAATAATCAACCATACTCCAAATTGATAACCATTCAAGCATATAGGAGTACGAAAACAAAAGAGAAATATTGTTTGTTACAACCCTAAATAAAAACAAACATAAAAGTAAATATTGTTTTAGACATCAACACAAATTGTTTTAAATAACCACATGCGGTCATATAAAAATGGTACGGTAAGATCAGATGCGGTCAACATCAATGTAGTCATCGTCCAGAGAGATTGCGGTAAGAGGGAAGGTAAGAGGAAAGCGGTAGGCAGGAAGATCCAATCCTGGAATCATAACAGGAGCAGAAACTCTGTCTTCTTCTTCCTCTTCATCTCCTTGAACTTGCACATTGCCGTGCCCTGCTTGTCCACCTCGGTTGAGTCTGTTCATTACCGTATTGACCCTGTTTGAGAGGATATCAATCTTTGTAGATTGACCCTCTATCCTGATGTTTTGGGCTTCAATACGGTTGGTCTGGACTTGCATAGCTGCGGTCATTGCATTTATCTTTAGCACGAATTTGTCAGCAACGGCCATTAGTGCGGCATTGGTATGAGTAAGAATATGCTCTTTGATTGATGTCTTTACTTTGCCAAGTTCCTCTTTCACTTCAAACTTATCATCATTCATAGACTTTGAGAGTTCTTTGCTTGCTCCCTCAACTCCTATAACAACATTATTACTGATAAAATCAGTCTATTTTCTGAGGGCTTCAATTAAGGCGGCAAGAGTGAGTGGAGGGCATCCGTTGCGGTCGAACTTGAGGATGCGACAGTTGAAGGTGCGGTAGAACTTCTTGTATTACCTGCCAAGGTATCTCTGATGGCCTTTGTTATAAACACACTCTCCCCCTTAATGTTTGAAACCAATTCGGAGGGAAGTGCGGTAATGTCTCGGCGCAGAGAGGCCTGATCAGACTTGATCTCAACAATCTCTTCATGAAGAGCCACCATACTAGACACCAAGGCAGAAACTTGAGACTGAGTGTCAGCCTGCATTTGAGTGAGGAGTTTTACTGCGGCAAGTAACTTAGCAGTGGACTGTGCGGCAATCTCAGGTGGTGCGGTCGAAGTAGATGGTGCGGCAGACTCAGGAACTGCGGCAGATGGAATGATTGTTTCCTTAGCAATCTCTTCTTCTTTCCCTTTCTCAGTAATAGAGGGTTCATTACCCACATCAACATTCATCTCACCAGATTTATCAACCTCAAAAGTTTCAATAAATTGATCTCCGTCATGCTCAAAAACATGCTCATTCTCTTCATCAACATCAGCTTCAATGATAGCCTTAACAGTTTCAAGCTTATCACTAGCAGTAGAGCTTCCCTTTTCTTCCTCTTCTAAGCTTTCATCAACCAACCCTTTATCAATGGGCTTGGAAGGAGGTGCATCAAGTTCAGCATCAGTACTTTCATCAACATTTTCATCATCCTCGTCACTGTCCGTCTTCTCACTATCTTCCTTTACGGCAGGATCTTCACTAGCAGCATCAGACTCAGATCCCTCTTCCATGTCATCAGGCTGAGCATCTAGAACAAGGTTCTTTAAAACCTTGGGAGGGGAGACGGCAATATCACCATCAGACGCAAAAACTGGGGAATGTACCTCAGGGGAAGGTTGCTTGGTGACCTTAGCTTTCTTTGCGATATTGATGGGGCTAGGGATATGGGATCTGTTCTTGACAAACTTCTCAACAGGTTTCTCCCCCTGACTGGGTGTAGATTTGGAAGAGATGGAGGCTTTGGTTTTTGAGGGTAGTGGACACGGTAGGTTTAGGAGGGATGGTGGAAGATTGCTTTGGTGTGGCAGGGGCATACTTGGATGGTTTGGATTTTGGAAGTGGTGATGGGGAAGGTGATTTTGATGGTGCGGTATAGAAAGACTTTGATGGTTTGAGCTTTGGTTGAGGTTCAGGAGATAGAGTGGGAGATTTGGGAGGTGCGGCAGGAGTAACTTTGGGTTTGGAGGGTTTTGATGCAGCAGGGGAAACATATGCGGTAGATGTCTTTGCAATAGGCTTCACAGGTGCGGTAGGATCCATGTCAGTGGTAATCTTGATTCCTTGAGAGACCGGTTTGATTTTCTTTACAACTTTTTCAACCTACACCACTTTCTATTTCCCTTTGACAGAGATTTGAACGGAGGGAGGCACATCTTTTCCTTTTTCCCGTGCCTTGAGTGCGGCAGCTTATAATCGATCCTTTTCAAATGCGGTAGATTCCACATCACTCACCATCTTGTCACCAAAGTTAGCTTGACCGAGCTTTGAGTACTTAAGAGGTACATACTCCTCAACTGGGTCTCGAAGGAGGTATGACCTGTACATGTCATCGCCAAAATTGTTGCGGTAGTTGGTGCGTATAGACTTACGGCAGAAGTCTTTTGAGGTGGGGATCACAACCTTGTAATTCCTATCCTCTCAAATAATTCCTTGATTCTGAGGGTGTGGCTCATCAAGTAAGAAATTAAGCGACTGTTGGTACGGTACTTAGTTTCGCCCTCCTCTGCCGCATCCTTGTAAGAATGAATATTGGCCAACAGGACGTCATAAATAACTTGTCCCTAATCCAACTTCTTTCCAAGGTAGATAGCAGGCATGATCAACCAGATGACCAATGTGATACATGATTTCCCCAACATCCTTCCTTTGAATTTTCAAGATATCAGTCGTCTTGCCCAGTTTCTTGGCAAGACCGAGAGACTCTTCCTTAGAAAATGAATCAGGACCATTTTTATCCAATTTTATGCCCAAGGCATGGGCCAAATCACTTGCGTCAAAGGACATAGGAATTCCCATGACTGAAGCTTTAATGAACTTTGGATGCGAGTCTGGATACTCAGCACTTTCCATCTCTACCGTAGTACTAAAAAATTCATCAACGAACGCCGGTTGGTGGAAGTCTTGGTGAAGAGTAAATAGAGGCAGAATTCCTGACTTGTTGAGTCACGCAAGAATGTTGCGGCTAATTGCATCGAGTTTGAGGTCCTCAAGGTCCAGTACTATGCCAGGTATAAAATTATTTACGTCCTGAAATAAAACAAGTTTAAACTTTAAAATTTAGATGGGAAGTGCGGTCACTTGACAAAGGAATGTGCGGCAAGATGATCACGGTTAAGTAAGGCACGGTAGATTGGGGATGCCGTAGGGAGACCCAAGAGCAAGGTTACCGCAAACACAAAATGTTACACCAAAAATAGATTGAAATATGAACAGTGCATAAACACGAAATTTCAAAGAGGGGTAAAATGAAAGGGATCAAAAAGTAGCTTTACCAAGAACACGAAGAACATGGCTGTAAGATACCTGCGGGAAATGGAAAAGTCCCCACGGGAATCAAACACGGAACTTTATTTTCAAAGAAAGCGGAGTCGCCACGTTAAATTAATTTTAAACCCAATTCAACGAAAATGGTTAGAGAAAATGTGTTCGGAGGTCAAGTTACGTCTTGGGAAGAACTTTTCACGGTTTACCCAATCCGCCTCAGAAAACCGAGTCTCCCTAAGTTTGTTGACCAAAATATGCAAGTGTGTGTGTGTGTGTGTGTGTTTTAAAATGGGAGAAACTGACTTTTAACAAAAAACAGTTAGAAAGTTAACAAAAAGGGTTTATTTGCAAAGATTTTGACAGAATGGGGTTTAAACAGAAAAAACTTCCCTTCGGCTAAACCATCCGTACGGATGGTCATAGTTGTCCTGGGAATTTACAGATTTATCAGAAACAGTCCAGTTTCAGGCAGAAACAGAGAATTCTGCTGAAACTGGACAAAATGTGACTTTTCCAGTTTATTTGTATTGTATACAAACATGCATAACAACGTCCCTATGCCTTTGATCATTAGATTAGACACCAAAAACAATTATTTGGGTATGATCAATGCAATTATTGGGGAAGGAAATGCAAAAGGTGATGAACATGGCTTTGAGCCAAGATAACCATTTGGATGGTTAAAGACTGAGACTTTAACATCCAAATGGATGATTCATCCAAAATAAACCATTGGGACAACCAAAATAAAATTTTGAATGGATAAAGATTGAGTCTTTATCATCCAAAGGTGACATTATTAAGGTTAAATCAAAGTTTGGATGATAAAGATTGAGACTTTACCACCCAAACATGATCATTATGGCAATAAATGAACAAACATAATATAAATGTACAAGTAAAGACATATTTTTTTTTTGGCGAAAAGAGGACGGTACCTCCCTAGATTTTATTAAAAAATAAATAAAAATACAAACATGGTGGGGGACATGACAACCTCAACCACCAAGAAAGGAAAGCTAGGGGGAGGCCTTACACATGTCGTAAGGGCTACAAAGTAGGGAGGGGAGTCTAGAGTTCATAGAATAAAGACAATAAAAGACTAGCCAAGGCAAACGAAGCTATCTATGCCGAAAAGAAGGAGAGTCTAGAGTGTCCAAAATAAAGGCTCCTTTACATTCCTTGGGCAGATCCAAAGGGCTGTAACAAAAAAAAGATAGACCTAGAAGAGGCCGCCTCCTTTGCCAATCCATCCGCTAACCGATTGCCTTCTCGGAGGATATGAGAGATTCGGATTTCCATGAGAGACATAAGGTGATGAATTCTCTGAATTATTGTTGGGTTTCGTAGTAACATGCGCAGCGGAAAATAGCATTCAAAATTTTTATGAAACCCAAAGCCCATAGAACAATTCATATGATTAAATCAAATACAACAATATGAATACTAGAAAAACTAACCCTTGATGATTTTGAATTTGGTCTTTGATCTTGGTGGAGAACTTGAAGCTTTGATCACAAAAGTAAGAACACGAACTTTTAAGATGATAAGCTTCACCCTCTAGCGGTATCCACACCACGAACGAATATCAAGAACACTTGATCTTGGTTGCTAGACCAAAATTGTGAAACACGTTTTCACAATCAATATGAACTATATGGAATTTTGTTTGTGTATTATTTTGTTCCTCAATCTAGGATGTCTTAGAACAAAATAAACTCTCTCAAACTCTTTGGAGATTTGCTCAAAAGCATTGGTCTTGATTCTGGCCGAATTTTACTGTTTATATACAAGTTAGACCTATTCCAAATAGGAAACTTGTGTCTAAACCCGTCCAAAATTCTTTTCCAAATCAAATAAGGAAACCAGTCCCGATATGGTGTGCGGCCGCCCAAAACCCTTGTGCGGTCGCACATCTATCTGGAAGGTTTCTGGTACTAACTGACCCAAACTGTGCGGCCGCCCAAGACATCCTGTGCGGTCACCCACTTGTCCAGATTCCCAAAGTTTCCAAAATTCCAATATAATCCTAATTTAAGATTCGTTCTATTGTGTGTGACCCTCTAGGATTACACTAAGTTGGCAATGGGTTCAAACATGAAACCATAAGATATGATTAGGTTCTAGCAAACCGTCATACTGTGAATACTTGTGTTTGAATTTGGGATATTCATAGCAACATTAAAATTATGAGAGTCGCCACGCCGTTTTAATTATAGCCAAAACTTTGAGAAAAAGCATGTTTAATGGGTTCGGGGGTCAAATTACAACAAGAGAAGAATATTCACGTTATCACTCCTATTGCCCGAATTGATCAGTCTTTCTATCATGATGCGGTGTATGTAGTGTGTTAGTAATTGAGACCGGATCCGAAGATTGCCTACGTTCCTCTCAATGTGAGAAGCTCAGGTCAGCGTAGTTCGAGAAGAATTTAGAATAGGCAGAAGAATCGGGATCATGCATAATGAGGGGGGAATTACCTAAAGATTAGGGTTTAGAAGTAGTTCCTAGATCATCCTCGGGTTGATGAACCCTAGATCATCATCGGCTATGAAATAACATGTTAACATGAAGATCGCAACCCTAAATATAGCATAAATAAGGTTTTAATCTAAGAACATGATGAACATATGAAAAACATATTATGAACATATGATGTCATGAAAAAAATATGAATAAAGATGTTAGGAACATGAATATTATGAAGAACACATGAATAAACATATTAAGAATATGAATATTATGGATCTAAATTAATAATATGGCAAGAACATGAAGAAAAAGTTAGAAAACTTACCTTTGTTGGAAAGAAATAACCTTGGATGTTCTTGGGATTCTTGAGAGTGTTTTTGGAGGCTTGAATGACTTGATTTGGGAGCAAAATCGTCCCTTAAGAGCTCTCAAATTCCCCCCCCCCTTAAACCAATAGGCTGAGATTGGTTTATATAGTAAACAAAGGGGGAGATCCAACGGCTGAGATCTGAAGGAGCGAAAGTGGCCGCGTGGCCAAGATGGCTAGGTACGAAAGTGGCCGCGTGGCCAAGATGGCTAGGTACGAAAGTGGCCGCGTGGCCATCATTGCGCGCTGACGTGAAATTCAAGCTAGGGTTTTACTGTTCATACAAGGCAACCCTAAATGTCCATATTTAATGTTTTCTAGAACATTGAGATATTTTTGGGAATCCGGGACAAGTCTTTGCAAGGTTTTTTAATTCCTATATAGTCCTCGTAATTTGGGAAAACCCTAATAAACTCATTTTCAGGATCGGGTACTAACACATACCTACCCAAATAGTATAACTAGATACCGTAGACACCCCTCCTTGGACCGCTCATGTCCCGATTGCATACACATTCTTTGTCTTCCTCTTTTCTGTTAAGTTTTGTTACTTTTCGTTAACTTTCGTTACTTTTCGTTAAGTTCCTGACTTACTCCGTTAGTCTTGGATTTGACTAAGTGGAAAAGTCAACCTTGAGTCTTTGTTTCATTTATATTCGTTGACTTTCGTGATGTTCGTTAAGTTTTTGGACTAATTCCGTTAGTTTTGGGGCTTAACTGCATAACGGGGTTAACTTTTGGGCTGAAATATGAATTTCCTGAAGCTGGGATGCGCACGCCTTTGCCATCCTTTGTGGGAGGCATGATCCTCCCATAGGGGGGGGGTGGAAAGCGCGCGCTTCCGGTCACCACGATAGTTTTTAAAGAGATGAAACATTCGTGCAGTAGGGATAACTCCCGGTCACCACGATAGTTTTTAAAGAGATGAAACATTCGTGCTGTAGGGATAACTCCCGGTCACCACGATAGTTTTTAAATAGATGAAACATTCGTGCAGTAGGGATAACTCCCGGTCACCACGATAGTTTTTAAAGAGATGAAACAGTCGTGCAGTAGGGATAACTCCCGGTCACCACGATAGTTTTTAAAGAGATGAAACATTCGTGCAGTAGGGATAACTCCCGGTCACCATGATAGTTTTTAAGAGATGAAACATTCGTGCAGTAGGGATAACTCCCGGTCACCATGATAGTTTTTAAAGGGGTGAAACATTCGTGCAGTAGGGATAACTCCCGGTCACCACGATAGTTTTTAAAGAGATGAAACATTCGTGAAGTAGGGATAAGTCCCGGTCACCACGATAGTTTTTAAAGAGATGAAACATTCGTGCAGTAGGGATAACTCCCGGTCACCACGATAGTTTTTAAAGAGATAAAACATTCGTGCAGTAGGGATAACTCCCGGTCACCACGATAGTTTTTAAAGAGATGAAACATTCGTGCAGTAGGGATAACTCCCGGTCACCACGATTGTTTTTAAACAAAGGATAATTTAGAGATTTTTTGAGGCTTTTTAAAACCAAATGATGTTCTAAAGGACAATAGACCCTTGCAGAGTCATAAAGCTGGCGAACTTATCATGAGTCGCGAAGATGACGGATTGTTATGAAGTTGCAAAAGGGATGAACTCTCATGGAGTCACAAAGGTGATAGACTCTTGGGGAGTCACAAAGGTGAGGGACTCTCGGGGAGTCTCTAATATCTTGTGAGCAAGGATAATCATGGAGAGCATAGTGTTTGGGCTCCACTTGTCTTAAATTAGGAGGGAATGCATAAGATGAGGCTACAAGCCAAGGCATTAGGTAAGGAACCTTTTGGTTGGTTGCTTAGGGTAGGACCTAAGGCTTTTGAGGAATGAGGACCTAAATATTAGGGTTTAGAAGTGTTCAGGGAAACTGGCGTTAAGGACCGCAAATTTGGGACTAGGGTTTTAGAAATATCCTAGGATTCGAGGCTAGGGCTTAGAGTTGTGGTAGGCTCAAAGGTTTCAAAGGCGTTGGCTTTTAGACATAAGGCTGGGAGTTAGAAAGGTTGTGACTTCCTAGGCTTGAGACTAGGGACCGCTGGAAAAAGGGATTGATTTTGTGGAGGGTTTACTAAGCTTGATGTTAGGGTTCACCGTTTTCCGGGATTGGTGACTATGGCTTGGAAATGTTCATGGTAACCTAGGCTTTAGGCTAGGTTTTAAGGTTAAGGATTGTAAGCTCCCTATACTTTGAGACTAAGGTGAAGGAATTTCCTAGGTATAGGACTAGGGTTTGAAGGGAATGCTGGATCCTAAGCTCGTCGCTAGGGTTGAGTGAGGATATGGTCTCCTAGGCCCGCGGCTAGGGTTTAGAAAGAGTGCGACTACCTAGGCTCGAGGCTAGGGTTTAGAGCGAATGCGACTACCTAGGCTCGAGGCTAGGGTTTGGGGAGATTGCTGAATCCTAAGCTCAACGCTAGGGCATCATATCCTAGGCGTAAGACTAGGGTTCAATAAGATGGGGGATTGAGATTGTAAATTTCCTAGGTTTCGAGACTAGGGTTTCAGGAGTTTTGGAAAGGATGTTGCATACGGGGCTTTGGAAATTCCCTAGAACTTGGGGCTAGGGTTAAAGAGGATGCTGTGGTTTCCTAGGCTTAAGGCTAGGGTTTAGAGCGAATGTAACTACCTAGGCTTGAGGCTAGGGTTTGGAGCGAATTACCTAGGTTTGAGGCTACGGTTTGGAAGGAATGTAACTACCTAAGCTTGAGGCTAGGGTTTGGAAGGAATGTGACTACCTAGGATCAAGGCTAGGGTTTAGGAAGGATGGTGCGGCTACCTAGGCTTGAGGCCAGGGTTTGGAAAGAGTGTAACTACCTAGGCTTGAGGCTAGGGTTTGGAGGGAATATGACTACCTAGGATCAAGGCTAGGGTTTAGGAAGGATGGTGCGGCTACCTAGGCTTGAGGCCAGGGTTTGGAAAGAGTGTAACTACCTAGGCTTGAGGCTAGGGTTTGGAGGGAATATGACTACCTAGGATTAAGGCTAGGGTTTAGGAAGGATGGTGCGGCTACCTAGGCTTGAGGCCAGGGTTTGGAGAGAATGATGACTACCTAGGCTTGAGGCTAGGGTTTGGAGACCGAAAGTTTGAAGGTTGGTCTTGGTTTAGACTAAGCAAGTCTGAGGTCCATGAGTGTTATAGTTTGGGGCAGGTGAGCGTGATACCTCAAGGATGGGTAGGATTGATAGGTTAGACCTAAGCTTAAGTAAACTATACCAAAGTATAAGGGTTTATCTAGGGTAAGATTTAGACAAGTGCCAAGGAGACCGGGACCTAATGGACTGGTAGGTGCGAGATCTAGGAGATCGAAGGCTAGGCAGGGTAGCGTTGGGACATGAGGTTTTGAAGCGGATAAGTCTTTTGTCCTAAAAGGTCGCGTTATGGGTTAAGACCAAGCAGGTTTGAGTGGAGCTAAAGAGCAACGGATTAGGATTGGATGATCCTAATGCCTAACCAGTTAAGGGTGTAAGGCGGACATGGCGGGTTTGGGTCCTAGAGTGTTTGAAAGTTTAGGCTAGGTGCGAACCATAGATGCGGGAAAAGGTTTTGGATATATGACCATGTTGGCGCTTTAGGTAAAGGGATTGAGTGTCCAAGACTTTGCTTGAGTACAATAGGTACCTAAGTTGGATTGGGTATGCTTAGGTCCTAAGTTTGTCTCAGAGGTCATTGCGCGTGACCAAGCTCGTTCGGCGATTGCGAAGGTGGGTTTGGTATGGGACCAAAGGTGTTAAGCGCACGATTTTTGACTGGACGGGGTTTGATATCTTTATGGCATATCACGGTACGCGGGAGGTCCTATGCGTTCGAGCACGTTTGAGGTTTGGACTCGTGGGGAAGAAAGGTTTAAGACCCATGGAGTTCAAGGGTGGACCTTGTAGGTGGCGAGGTTTGGACTCGGCTCGGATTAAGTAGGTTAGAGACCTAAGGGGTTGAAGGTAAGACTAGGAAGTCTTTTAAAGCTAAGGAGTGACACTAGATTTAAGAGTGGCAGGGCCATGGTTTGGGTATGACGGTAGGCGTAGATGGCATTGTTTTGGTTGGACCGAGCAGGCTTGGGAACTAAAGAGTTCTAAGGGTCGACATCTAAGGTTATAGACCTAGAGGGTAGACATTTTTGTGATCTAAAGGGTTTAGGAGTTGAGACCTAAAGTGTGGATCGGATATGCTAGAGACCTACAAGGTAGGCGCTTGGTAGACTTGAATGGACTTGGGATCTAAGGGATCGTTCAATAGGTTAGACTGGGTAGACCTAAGAGGTTGGACCTAAGAGGATAAGGGAGACATAGTCTGGACAAGGTAAGGATGAATATATATTGGTAGGTTTGGGATCTAAGAGATCAGGTAGACTCGAGACCAGTAGGTTCGGGACCTAATGGGTCATTCTAAGGATTTGGATTCGGTAGACTGGTTTAAGGCTTGAGGTTTTGGATAAGACTGGTTTGAAGCTTTAGGAGTCCCGCTACTAACTTGTGGAGGGTCGAGCTAAGGGGTTATGGTGTAACCTATGTAAGACTGACCGGGTAGGTGCGGGACCTAAGGTTTTGAATCAAGTCAGATTGGGACGTAGAGAGTTGAGGGTTTAGGCCTAGGGGTTCCCTAAAGTGTAGGAGATAGGGTAAAGGACCGAGTCAACTCAAGAATCATGGAGATGGGTCTCAGATGGATCGAGGATGTTTTTACAATTTTGTGGAGACCGAGAGTGCGGGTTTATAAACAAAGTGTCAGGGAAGAGAATACTTTTGAAAGTGTTATGATTTTATAAAGATGCCTTATAATTAGTTATGATTCTAACAAATTCAAAGTGTTCGTCATGTGCAGAGTTTGACGATGAGGGGTACATCCTTGTTGAAGCCTCGATATTCTCCGAGAAACCACATAGTCGACCCATTCCGTTGGGGAAACCCTAGTTCAATAAGGGTGTAGAGCGGGGTATCCTACCTCCTTTAAGACGCACCCTTTTCTCTTCCTAGACCGCCCTTGCGGGTTTTCAATCTAGCGGGCATCTCTTTTGCGTCATTTTTTTTTTTTTTTTTGAAATCATTCAGTCGACTCAAAAAAGGAAAAAAGAATTGTTTGAAAACATGCGGGGGCATTTTGGGGAGAGTAAGAGAGAGAGAGATAGTACTCACATTTTGACTCTTTGGGCAACTGAGTATATATATGTACAAAAGGGAGGAAGCCCCTGCTTGACAGAAAGTAAGTGTTTTGCTCTTTCCTAGATTGTAGAACGGAAGACTTGTCGAGACATTTGAAAATTGTTTTATTCAAGATTCTCATTTGATAGCTCGAGAATGGACCTCGTTGATTAGTTATGCATCTTATGATTATGTTTTAGACAAGTAGTCTCGAAATAATAAATGTTTTGATCAATTGTGAGTGAAGAAGTCAGGAGTAGAAATATGGGGCAAGAGAGAAGAGAAGGAAAATTGGCTACGAGGTGGGTTGTGTATATTTTGGACCGGACCCTAAGGTTGCCTACGTTCTCCTCAAGGTGAGAAGCTCAGGTCCGCGTAGTTCGGGGGAGGTCCGGATGATGATGAAGTTGGGGTTGAGTTTAGAGGTGTGAGGTTCGTTTAACTGAGGTGAGTTGTTCCTTGTCGAGGTAGGCTGCATCATTGTAGCTCATTGCCGTGGCTTGCTCCATTCTAGATGTCATGGGCTGCTGCTGCCGTGTTAATCTTCTTTGTGGGGAAAGAAATAAAAATAGAACATTTGAAGTGAAAAGAAAATGGGACTTTTATTTTTCTATGGTGATAACCCCTTCTATTTTTCTTTTATTTCTTTGTGAACACCCTTTTTTTTTTTTGCCTAGGCCGCCCTTTCGGGTTTTTCAACCTAGCGGGCTTCTTTTTTGTGCAATGCTCTAACTTTTGCCTAGGTCGCCCTTTTGGGTTTCAACCTAGCGAGCCCTTTTTTATATATATATATACATTTGTACATGAAACATTGGGCAAGACGAGCCCCTAGTTTTCTTTCGCCTCTCTCGATTGCGAGGTAGCCTCCTTATAGTTCAAGCGGCCTTTTGCTGGCGGCAGGCATCTTAGCCCCTTGATCTTTACCGGTAGAGCTCCATCGGATTACCACGTGCACCTATTAATGTCATGAATGACCTCGTACATTCCTTTTATATTTGCGATGGGATACGGACAACCCCGGTGTATCGACATGTAGTACTTATGAAGGGAACAAACAACCCCTTAAATTGTGGCAGCATGGATGTCTATTTGATGATGAGCAACCGCAGTCCATTTCTTTGTCATGACCGTATGGAAAAGGGGTCTAATGGTGGGATGAGAGGCGTATGAGGATAGTGTATGGGAGAAGGTGTATATAGAGAGTGTAAATGAAGGGTGTACAAGGGGTGAGTGTGTAGAGAGAGTGTATGGGGGTAGAATCTAGAGAGAAGAGAAAGTGATTCGTTCATCCCAATTGGTCAAAGCATTTGTTATCTTCAGACTAATTGTGTACTTAGTTATGTGAATGGTTTGTGGGTCCATTTACCTTTTAATGAGTCGTCATTAATGAGTAAGATTAAGATTAATTCATCATATAAAGATATAGCAATCAAGTGAAGATGGTGAATAAGACAATTTTCATGGAATTTATTTATGCAAGATTATGTCTCAAGTCTAGAGAGAAAAGAAATAAAGACTCTTTTATTATTTGAAAGAAAAAACGACTAATCCGGGGTGGACTTTTACTAAAGAAAGAAAGATAGTCCAAGGTGGACTTTTGACTAAAGACACTCTAGAACCTACGAAGACTGAATGACCCTTTTTATTTATTATTTAAAGGGGGTAGCCCCAGTTTGCTCTTTCTTGTTTGGACTTTGCTCACGCCCATGCATTCCTATCGCGGGTGATGGCTCCGCTACCAATGAGGCTTTGGATCTTCCTTTTCAATTGGAGGCAACCTTCAGTGTCATGCCTAATGTACTGGTGGTATTTACAGTATTTGGAGGGATCCAAGTCTGGTCTTACCCTGTTTGGTTCATAGTTGAGTAGAGGAGCCAACTTGCTGGCTCGAACCAAACCTTTGAAGAATTTGGCTAACGGCATACCTAAGTCGTCGAATTCGCGCTCGTCCTTCCTTTCACGAACTGTCTTTGAGGGTGATTTAGGTACCGGTACCCCTTGTTGATGAGTAGTCATAGGAGGCATCCCGACGGGGAAAGTCTGTGGCGGCCCGTACATTTGAGGAGCGTACGGGTGTTGAAATTGAGCAAGAGGGAGAACTCGGCTGAGGTAATCATAAACGCCACGAATGTCAGACAAATGGCGCCTCTCGATATTTCTTAGGGTCTTATGCATCTCCTTCTGAAAGTGTGTTGCTTGCTCGTTGAGAATGGCCTTAAAGTGGATTGCTTGTTCATCGAGGATGGCTTCGAAGTGGGATGCTTGCTTACTGAGAGCATTACCGGTGTAGAGGATTGTCTCGGGATCTTGGGTAGCAGCTTCAGTTGCAACTTCGATGTTCCTTGCAGCCGACATGATGCAGAACTCTAGTCATGAAAGAATTAAGCCTCTTAGTTGAATTAAATTAAATTCGTATTTAATGATAAGGCATCGTTATAAAATCATTTTTTGGAAAAGAGTCGGTCTCCACATTTTTGAAATGCATTTTGGTAAAAAATTGAAAGTTTGACCGGGCCGAAGTTGCCTACGTTCCCCTTATCATGAGGGAGAGGTCCCACACAATAAGAGGCTCAGGTCGCCGTAGTTCGAATCAAGTTAGACTTTTAAAAAGAGGTGAGAGATGACCATAGGGGTCAAAAAAAGGGAGATGACTCGGTCCTTGGTCAAGCATGGGTGAGGAAGACCTATAGGAGTTGGTTTTGATTGAGTCGGGTATGGTTTGACCTAAGGTTTGACCTAAATTTGACCTAAGGTTTGAGACAAGAAGTGGTTCAAGCTAGAATGCGACAATAATGGTGGGTTGACCTAGATGGGTGTAGGATAGGTCGACCTAATTGAGAAAAGGTTGGATTGACCTATATGGTGAATGGATCAAGATAGCGGGTTGTAACGGGTTGCCTATGGGATGATCTAAACGGGATAGGCATGGTTTTCCCTAAGGGGTTAAAGGTTGACCTATTCGGGTTGGTGGACTAAGGAAGGTTGGAGATTGACCTAGATGGATCCAAGATAGGTAAGTCGACCTAAGCGGGTCACGGGTTGACCTTGACGGGTCAAAGGTGAAGGGGTAGTTTTAATCTA
The DNA here is from genome assembly GCA_026119855.1 of Campanula takesimana. NCBI lineage: Eukaryota > Viridiplantae > Streptophyta > Magnoliopsida > Asterales > Campanulaceae > Campanula > Campanula takesimana. The sequence goes on from JAOWBW010000375.1 coordinate 970,879, forward strand.
AGATGGAAAAGTTGACCTAGATGGGTCGAGGATGGGATGTGGACCTAAACGGGTCGAGACGGGTTGACCTAGGTTGGTCTGGACAACAGTGGGTCAAATAATGACCTAGGTGGGTCAAGATGACGGTTCGACCTAAGCGGGTTAAGACCAAAGGTAATTGGGTTCACCTATGGAATCAAAGATTGACCTAAGAGGTCGAAAACTGATAAGGTTGACCTAGGAGTCCAAGTTTGACCTAAGAGGTCAAAGGTGATTGGGTTGACCTAGGAGGTCAAAGGTTAACCTAAGAGGTCAACGGGTGATAATGTTGACCGAGGGGGTTAAAGGTTGACCTAAGAGGTCAAGGGTTGACCTAAGAGATCGGAGGTGATAAGGTTGGCCTAGGAGGTCAAGGGTTGACCTAAGGGGTCGGAGGTGATAAGGTTGACCTAGGAGGTCAAGGGTTGACCTAAGGGGTCTGAGGTGATAAGGTTAACCTAGGTGGTCAAGGGTTGACCTAAGAGGTCGGAGGTTGATAAAGTTGACCTAGGGGGTCAAAGGTGATAAGGTTGACCTAGGAGGTCAAGGGTTAACCTAAGAGGTCGGAGGCGGATAAAGTTGACCTAGGCGGTCAAGGGTAGACCTAAGAGGCGAAAGGCGGATAAGGTTGACCTAAAGGGTCAAAGGTTGACCTAGGAGGTCAAAGGTTGGGAAGGTTGACCTAGGCGGTCAAAGGTTGACCTAGGAGGTCAAAGGTAGATAAAGTTGTCCTAAGAGGCCAAAGGATGGTGGGATTTTGACCAAAGCGGGTCGAGATGAAGGGTAGACCCAAATGGATCGCAATGATGGGTAGGTAACCTAGATAGGCCAAGATGAGGAATTTTGATAGATGGCCCAAGGGGTGAGCGATGGACCTTAGAGGTCGCCTAGATGCAATGTACATTTTATTTAACGAAAAGTTTTGCATTTATTTACATCCTAAATGGTTGGTCCAAGGAGTGTCCTAATCTCTATGTGTGGGTTGACACGGGTAGGATAAAGGTTCCCACCGCTCGTGGAGCGTACACGGTGAGTGGAGTAGACGAGTGACTCGAAAAGAGTGCGACAGTAGCGCACAAATTCCTGCACATCGAATACTCCGGGTAATGGGGACCTGTGCAGTGCTGACACGGACTAGTGGTAGTGTGTGGCAAGAAACTAATTCTTTTTAGGGAGAAAAGAGAGAAGTTTTTAAATGCTTGAATGATGCAATGCAATGCAAGAGAGAGAGAAGAGGGAGAGGATAAGAATGTACGAGGGAGCATAGCAAAGTCTTGTTTGACCTTAGTACTATAGGGAAAGTACAAAAAATACATGTATTGAAAAAAATACAAGGTACACATATTAACATGGCAAAAATACAAGGTGCATGTGCAAACATGGCAAAGTGTGAGGTGCATGTGTAAACATGGCAAAGTGTGAGGTGCATGTACAAACATGGCAAATATCATGATGTAAACGAAAGTTAGACCCACTAAGTTTGAAAAAGTTTCAAAGCAGTCCCCAGCAGAGTCGCCACTGTGAATACGTGTGTTTGAATTTGGGATATTCATAGCAACATTAAAATTATGAGAGTCGCCACGCTGTTTTAATTATAGCCAAAACTTTGAGAAAAAGCATGTTTAATGGGTTCGGGGGTCAAATTACAACAAGAGAAGAATATTCACGTTATCACTCCTATTGCCCGAATTGATCGGTCTTTCTATCATGATGCGGTGTATGTAGTGTGTTAGTGATTGAGATCGGATCCGAAGATTGCCTACGTTCCTCTCAATGTGAGAAGCTCAGGTCAGCGTAGTTCGAGAAGAATTTAGAATAGGCAGAAGAATCGGGATCATGCATAATGAGGGGGGAATTACCTAAAGATTAGGGTTTAGAAGTAGTTCCTAGATCATCCTCGGGTTGATGAACCATAGATCATCATCGGCTATGAAATAACATGTTAACATGAAGATCGCAACCCTAAATATAGCATAAATAAGGTTTTAATCTAAGAACATGATGAACATATGAAGAACATATTATGAACATATGAATGTCATGAAGAAAATATGAATAAAGATGTTAGGAACATGAATATTATGAAGAACACATGAATAAACATATTAAGAATATGAATATTATGGATCTAAATTAATAATATGGCAAGAACATGAAGAAAAATTTAGAAAACTTACCTTTGGTGGCAAGAAATAACATTAGATCTTCTTGGGATTCTTGAGAGTGTTTTTGGAGGCTTGAATGACTTGATTTGGGAGCAAAATCGTCCCTTAAGAGCTCTCAAATTCCCCCCCTTAAACCAATAGGCTGAGATTGGTTTATATAGTAAACAAAGGGGGAGATCCAACGGCTGAGATCTGAAGGAGCGAAAGTGGCTGCGTGGCCAAGATGGCTAGGTACGAAAGTGGCCGCGTGGCCAAGATGGCTAGGTACGAAAGTGGCCGCGTGGCCATCATTGCGCGCTGACGTGAAATTCAAGCTAGGGTTTTACTGTTCATACAAGGCAACCCTAAATGTCCATATTTAATGTTTTCTAGAACATTGAGCTACTTTTGGGAATCCGGGACAAGTCTTTACAAGGTTTTTTAATTACTATAAAGTCCTCGTAATTTGGGAAAACCCTAATAAACTCATTTTCAGGATCGGGTACTAACACATACCTACCCAAATAGTATAACTAGATACTGTAGACACCCCGCCTTGGACCGCTCATGTCCCGATTGCATACACATTCTTTGTCTTCCTCTTTTCTGTTAAGTTTTGTTACTTTTCGTTAACTTTCGTTACTTTTCGTTAAGTTCCTGACTTACTCCGTTAGTCTTGGATTTTACTAAGTGGCAAAGTCAACCTTGAGTCTTTGTTTTATTTATTTTCGTTGACTTTCGTGATGTTCGTTAAGTTTTTGGACTAATTCCGTTAGTTTTGGGGCTTAACTGCATAACGGGATTAACTTTTGGGCTGAAATATGAATTTCCTGAAGCTGGGATGCGCACGCCTTTGCCCTCCTTTGTGGGAGGCGTTCTCCTCCCATAGGGGGGGGTGGAAAGCGCGCGCTTCCCGCTTCCAGAATCTCAGATTTTGCCAAATTTCCCTCCTTTTCTGATTTGTAACCCCCAAGACCATTATGTCTTGGCTTGATCCGGGGAAGGGCCATCTTTGTGACCACAAACACTTCTCTAACACCTATAAATACCTCTTCATTCCACCATGGAAGGGAGAGGAGGAATTCTTGAATCAAAAACACTTTAAAACACATAAAATCCATTTTCAAAGGGTGGTCACTATAGACAATTTGGTTCTTCCCCATTCAAGCACAAGGTACAACTCTCACTTTCTCCTTCGAAACTCTTTTAATTCTCTTTGTCAAAACTCTTTACTTGTTTTCTTCATCTCTCACTTCTCTAATGAGTATGCAATCTCCATAAAAAGGGATACAACCAAAAGGCCACTTCACCATTGAAGTTTGGCCAATGTTACGTCCCAACATTCCAATCTCTATTTCAATCATTGATCATTTCTTAATGTAATGATTTAGCAATAATTAAACATGTAATTCTTAGTATAAATCAATAAATAAAACAATTCTATTTTTATTTCCCTTTTCTTTCCCTTGTAATCGTTAGCACATTTTCATATTAATAAATAGAATGACTTTTTAGCATTAGAACACCAATTGTAGTAAGACCCGCGTAAGCGGGGCGGAGTGGGTGTTTAAGTACTTCCCACTCCGTCACCTAACCCCCGAACCCTTCTCTTCCCGAATCTTTGGTTTCGTAACATAAAAAAAAAAGGCTATTTCTAGGTTTTTCTTATGTTCCTTTAAAAACATAGGTGGCGACTCTACAAAATAAAATCAATTAGACATCCTAGGATCCTTCCACCGCTTTAGCCAAGCCGTGGGCTCTCCCGGGGTATCTACAGTGGCGACTCTGTTGGGGATGATTTGAGGGTTAAACTTGCATTCTAATCAAAATCTACATCTTATCTGGGCATTCTGACTCCTGATGGGGGAGGCGCGCGCTTCTGGCCTCTTCAGCCTAAGGCGCGCGCATCCCGCATCAAGGACCAGAATCGCCCCCTTCTTCATGTTCTTCATTTTCTTCTTCTGCTATTCTCCACTAATCATTTCTGCAGGGGTTACAATATACACATAGGATCAGGGCAATCCCCTGAGTCCAAAATCTGACAATCTGACAGGTGTGCCCAGAAGCGCGCACCTCCTAATAGCATCGCGCTAGGCGCGCGCGTCTCGTATCAACACTCAGAGGCGCACGCTTCTGGGTTGGTTCCCAGAACAGAAACAGGTCTCAGAACAGAGCAGTATGATGGGGGTGTGGGCACAGTTGCCTGCATCAGTGGTTATTCTGAACTTCGGACTGTTTTAATTTTATGATCTATTTTATCGGTCACACGGGTGATTCGAAAGTTGTAATTATGTGCTTATTTTTTTTTTTATTTCTTAAAAAAAATATAAAAAATATTTTGTCACGTGTTAGACCTCACACTACGTGCACGTATTCCTATGAACTGCTCACTATCGAGTTGCACAAGTCCAACCCCAAACCCGTCGAGGCCCGTCCTAGAAAGTTTCAAGCTCCACTCGACCTTGGCTCTTTCGAAGCGGTAAACCTCAGCCCGTGACGTAGTTCATGACTACATGCCGGGGGTGACCTTTGAGCCTCATATTCAAGCCGAGCACAAGCCACACAATTCTAGTTAGGGTCTAACACTCCGTGACTCAAGTCGGTTTCCATGTACCGAGATTTCCCTAAACTAATGTCTTCAAATCATACATGCCAACTTGTTGAAACGGACGCAATAAAATTCCGTCCCCAAAAGTGGTTATTTTGGACGAAAATAAAAATCCGTCCCCGCATGTATGCTTTACTACATTAATTTAGTTTAATCCCGATACATGTAGGATTCACAAACGCGATGGAATCCGATGAGTATATGGGACCGCGAGATGGTCTATATACTAGTGTGACAATTCCATTATTTTCTTAGAAACCCCAAAAGGGATCCATTCCCTCCGACTTATAAAAAAAAAAAAATAGTCATTTTTCTCTATGTGGTTGAGTCTTTTTCCTTGTTTGTGGGTTTAATCATATTACTCAAAAGGTGTTTGTGGGGCCAACCTAAGATCAACCGTGTTCTTCCAATAGGTCCAATGGCTTCCAACGGCAATAACAACAACGGTGGAAATGATTTCGTGTCCAACGAAGGGTTACTCAACATAATGAAATCAATGGGGGAGCAAATGGATAGGATTGTCGAGGATGCCCGCCGTAAAGACAATTTGTGGCAAGCCCGTTTCGATATCGACAAGAGGATTCACAAATAAGAGGTTTCCGAACTCAAGGCCCGTCTTGATTATGAAAGAAGAATTCACGAGGAAGAGGTTTCCGAACTCAAAGCCCGTTTGCAAGAGCTCACCGACGGCAAAGCAAAGTTCAATGGTAAAGCATGCTCAAGTGGCCCGACCCTCAAAAGCTACAAAGGTACCACCAACAACTGAGTTTTCACTCCTCTCCTAGGAGTAACCCAAGCCGAGGCATTTGAAACTTTGGTGGCAAGTGGGAAGGTCAAACCTTTGGAAGGGTACAAGCCGAAGGCGATACTGAAGAATCATGCACATAGTGAATGGTGCGGCTACCACAAGCATAGTGGCCATACTACCGAAGGGTGCTTCCTTCTCCGAAACATCATCCAAGATTTGATCGACAACGGCGAATTTACTGTGGGTGAAAAGCAACCGCTAGAGAATGGCAACATGCAAGAACCCATCAAGGAAAAAGCTTGGTTTTGAAATGGGCTTCAACAAGAGATCATGCCGCAAAGAGACTACAACGGCAAAGACGACGACAGCAATCTCCGTTTCTCTTTCTCTACCTAGAGATAGGATAAAAAAAAAAAAAGAGTCAAAGTCCTCTTTTGTGTGCATTAAGTTTTCTTCCTTCCCATGTCAATGTTTGAGTCGATCTTATCAAATAAAAGTCGTTCTTGTCCTCATACACAATTCCAAGTTGTTCAATTTAATTCTTGGCAAAATGATGAAAAGATGTCTAAACAAGTTTTAGAACGAAGGCCATCGCTTGAACGCCTAGGGGCTAAACATCGTGATGAAGGCAACGACATCAACAACAACGGCGAATCCAAGACATCAAGCATGGAGAAAAATCAAGCAAAGTTTTCAAAGGGGGATCAAAAAAAAAAAAAAAAAAAAAGCTCGCTAGGTTGAAATCATCAAATCAACCTAGGCAAAAGTTAGAGCACAAAAAGAAAATCCCCCTCAATCAAAGAAGATCAACATCATCATCCACCAACAAAGGATGAAGCTACGAAGCAACAATTCCATCACGAAGAATGGAGAATCCACAAGAACTACGGTGACCTGAGACTCTACACTGGAGGAACGTAGGCAACCTGCGGGTCCGGTCTCATGCAAGAAAGAAGATATGTTTAGCCCTAGCGCGTTATGGTGATTGGCCTTCATCTCAAACTTGTCAAGACATCTTTGTACGATTCATTTTCCAATGAATTAATCACCAAAAAGATTGAACAACTTTCTTAGATTTGGAATCATTTCGCGCTCCTTGTCGAGTCTAGGGACTTCTATTCTTTCTGCATACTCCCAATTTCTTGCAATCAAATCGGGGCTTTCCTTCTCTTCTCTCTTAATGACTTACTTGCCTTCATGAGTCATTCAAAAAAAGGTCAAATATATGAAGTCAATACTAGGGACACTTCCCTAATCAAGTCAATGTCACTCACCTTTAGTGACAAGAGGTCCCCACCGCAAAATCACATGTCTTATCTCCTCAGCTAGAGTCAATGCACACTCCCTCATTAATCGAGTCAAAATGAAGACGCAAAAGAGATGCCCGCTAGATTGAAAACCCGAAAGGGCGGTCTAGGCAAAAAACAGGGTGCGTCATAAAAAAAAAATGAGAGAGTGAGAGAGAGAAGGGAAAGAGAAATGGAGATCTCCGGCCTCTAAAGAAGACAACTGCATGAGCTCTACATTTGATCTCCTCAGCAAGTCAATTCCCCACCGAGTCAACTTTGGGATTGCAAAAGGCTCGACAAGATATGGCACCATCAAAGGTTGTTTTGGGTTATTGGCATCATTCTCCAGCAGTGTGCATTTTTTGGGTTCATGAAAAGAAGGCCCGTGGTAGCCAAGACCCATCCGAGAACGAGCCCATCATAAAAGGGCACGAGGTTGCACAAATAATCCCTAGCTAGTCAATTGGCTTGGGCAACAAATAGCAACAACATGTGTCTCAGTTTTCAAAGCTTCTTCAAGTATGTGCTTCTAAAGTACGCCGAAAGGCTCCCGAGAAATGGAGTAGCTCTTGCCATGTCCTCTCATGTTTGTTCCCTCGCACGAGGATGAGTCACTCTTGCTTTGCTCAACAAATGGTGACGCCCTAGGGGCTATGTGACTCAAGGATAAGGACTTCTTTTGCTTCACTTGACGATCAATACGCCCTAGAGGCCATGTTCGAGAAAGATGTGTGAGACTATCCTCAAAGTCTCCCAAAAGGGATGTCAAAAAGCCCTCTTGTCGCGTGTGCCCGTGCTCGTTCCCCCAATCAAGGATGGACCTTTCTCGCAATCAATGATGGCACTCTAAGGGCTACGCTCAAGTCTTAAAGGCTCCCTCGGCAAAGAGCAATTAACTCCCCAGCAGTATCCCCAGCCGAGTCATGTGCAACATTGGAAGCTTCCTCAATTCGGCACCGAAGGTCTCAAGGGGCTTCGCAATCTACAATCTTTTGGGCTACGGCATTATAGTAATCCGAGCAAAGGACAATATTGGGGCTTCACAATCTACAATCTTTTGGGCTACGGCATTACAGTAATCCGAGCAAAGGACAATATTGGGGCTTCGCGACCGACAGTCTTTTGGGCAACAATACTCGAGCAACACAATTTGGAGTAGTCTCCATGAAAGGGATCAAGCTTCAAAGGGTCTCTCAACACTTCAAGTCAAAGGCCTCTTGGTTTTAAATGAAGACTCCGATGTTATGAATGAAGTTGATGATTTTTGTTAGAACTCACAGCGAGATTTTGAAGGAAGCCTTAGAGAAAAAGGAAAAAGATTCAATATGCTAAACTCTAATCAAAACTGGGTTATAGCGGGAAATGCCACGGCCAATCCCAATGTTTCTGCAATTCAGCACCCCCTTCTCCAAGATCAAAAGCACAAGGTGCAGCTCAGATAAAGTTGGGCCACAGCACTAGTTGCATCCGAAGATCCGTCATTAGTTCAACTCAAGAAGTGTCAAGCAAGCATACTCATTTGGGACTTTATCACACCAAGACCTTATCCTCCGCGACTTCTACGGCACCGCAAGACATTACTGCTTCTTTTGACATAAGCCCTCAGCCATTTGGGTATCGACCATAATGAGGCCATTCATCTCCCCAGTAAGAGCAAGAGGGAGATCTCTATCAAAAATTCTACCAAACGGTACATCCCCTCTCAATACCGAACCAATCACAAGATAATTTGGGGCTTTACATCGAAAGGTCTTCACACTCCACTGTCTTGAAGCTCGTAAACAAGAAGTCCATGACATTTGGGGCTTTGTAATCTCTCGAGGCTTGGTATCAATAATCTACTCTTGATATTTGCTCACGCCAACAACAAAAGGCGATTTATTTGAATGGGCCAAGAACTGATTTATCTTGGAGCTATGGAAGCCACTCAAAGTTTGGCATCAAAGTCATTCTAGGAGCTTTACAATCAGCAACCCTTTATCTCGGCATCAAATGCCTTTTGGAGCCCCATAATCGACAAATCTCTTGGGGCTAGACATCAATTTTGTTGGACACCACAGCAACAACGACAGAATTCAACAAAGCAATCTGGACTTCGATTGAACACGACTTGATCTTGGGTTGGCTTTACAAACACACAATGGTTAAAATGGTTCACCCACGAACTAAAAAAAAATAAAAAAAAAGAAAAAAAAAAATCTTTTTGTCACATGTGTGCATATTCTTTCCCTTCTAATCTTAAAAAAAAATAAAAAATTCTTCTATGTGCAAAAGTATGTGCTTTACTTTGCCTTGCTCCATAGCTTCTTCCCCAGAGTTCTCCATCATCCTTGAACTACGCTGGTCTGATTCCCTTCAAGGGATACGTAGGCAGCCTTTGGCTCGACCAACCCATCATCCAGAGTACCATCTCGCCAACCCATCATCAAGAGTGCTCTCTCATCAACATCCAAAGAATGGACATTCTCCATCAAAGCATCCTCCGCGGACATCAGAAATCCATCTCCACTCAAGCGGCAATGGTAAGTGAAGGTATGAATACATCCAATGCTTTCCTCAAAATCACACCGCACACAAGATCACTCTCTACATTCTTACTTCTCTCTCATTGCAAGGGTGTTCCAAAATCCCATCACACCACGAGCACAATTTCTCTCTCTTCATTTCACACTTCATGCATCTTCTTGCAAGAACACATATACCTGTCAAGCACACACATAACAGGTACCACCACGAAGTCAACAGCATCCACTACTCAAGGCACTTTATCCCCACCAGAAAGTGGTCAACCGTGCCCACACCCCACAAAGTCAACAACATAAGCAGATGCGGCTCCAAGTCGGCAACTCGGTCCATATCGAGACAAGCTCCCATGAGCTCCAAGTCGGCAACTCGGTCCATATCGAGATAAGCTCCCATGAGCTCCAAGTCGGAAACTCGGTCCATATCGAGTCAAGCTCCCATGAGCTCCAAGTCGGTAACTCGGTCCATATCGAGACAAGCTCCCATGAGCTCCAAGTCGGCAACTCGGTCCATATCGAGACAAGCTCCCATGAGCTCCAAGTCGGCAACTCGGTCCATATCGAGACAAGCTCCCATGAGCCCCAACTCGGCAACTTGGTCCATATCGAGACAAGCTCCCATGAGCTCCAATACAACACTCCAGCAAAAGTCGCTCATGCAGAGAGCGCACCCCTATCCATCGCAAATTTCAAATTCATGTTTTATTGAGTCTTTGCTTTCTCTTGTCGATGTCCTCGGCGGTTGTCTTTCTTTCGTCGACGCGTTTTGCTTCGCAATCCACATCACCGAGGGGCTCTGTAGACACCCCGCCTTGGACTGCTCATGTCCCGATTGCATACACATTCTTTGTCTTCCTCTTTTCTGTTAAGTTTTGTTACTTTTCGTTAACTTTCGTTACTTTTCGTTAAGTTCCTGACTTACTCCGTTAGTCTTGGATTTTACTAAGTGGCAAAGTCAACCTTGAGTCTTTGTTTCATTTATTTTTGTTGACTTTCGTGATGTTCGTTAAGTTTTTGGACTAATTCCATTAGTTTTGGGGCTTAACTGCATAACGGGGTTAACTTTTGGGCTGAAATATGAATTTCCTGAAGCTGGGATGCGCACGCCTTTGCCCTCCTTTGTAGGAGGCGTGCTCCTCCCATAGGGGGGGGGGGTGGGAAGCGCGCGCTTCCCGCTTCCAAAATCTCAGATTTTGCCAAATTTCCATCCTTTTCTGATTTGTAACCCCCAAGACCATTATGTCTTGGCTTGATCCGGGGAAGGGCCATCTTTGTGGCCACAAACACTTCTCTAACACCTATAAATACCTCTTCATTCCACCATAGAATGGAGAGGAGGAATTCTTGAATCAAAAACACTTTAAAACACATAAAATCCATTTTCAAAGGGTGGTCACTATAGACAATTTGGTTCTTCCCCATTCAAGCACAAGGTACAACTCTCACTTTCTCCTTTGAAACTATTTTAATTCTCTTTGTCAAAACTCTTTACTTGTTTTCTTCATCTCTCACTTCTCTAATGAGTATGCAATCTCCATAAAAAGGGATACAACCAAAAGGCCACTTCACCATTGAAGTTTGGCTAATGTTACGTCCCAACATTCCAATCTCTATTTCAATCATTGATCATTTCTTAATGTAATGATTTAGCAATAATTAAACATGTAATTCTTAGCATAAATCAATAAATAAAACAATTTTCTTTTTATTTCCCTTTTCTTTCCTTGTAATCGTTAGCACATTTTCATATTAATAAATAGAAGGACTTTTTAGCATTAGAACACCAATTGTAGCAAGACCCGCGTAAGCGGGGAGGAGTGGGTTTTTAAGTACTTCCCACTCCGTCACCTAACCCCCGAACCCTTCTCTTCCCGAATCTTTGGTTTCGTAACATAAAAAAAATAGGCTATTTCTAGGTTTTTCTTATGTTCCTTTAAAAACATAGGTGGCGACTCTACAAAATAAAATCAATTAGACATCCTAGGATCCTTCCACCGCTCTAGCCAAGCCGTGGGCTCTCCCGGGGTATCTACAGATACAAGTTCGCATTCCTTTAGAATATGTCACAACCCCTTTGTCCACGATGTCATTGAACACAAGTCATGGTCAACAAGTCAACTTGTTTTGCTCAATACTTTCTCGATTCCGAATATGTTGATAATACAAATGACATTGATCTAATCAATTCATTTGAGTCCGGCCGAACATTTTCATCAACATCATTCCTACGAGAGGCCTAAGCTTGACATCTCTCCGAAGAGGGACAAATGCATTTAGCTTATTACTCTTCCCTACGTGAATCCGATTATGCCAATCATACCCTTTATAACTACCCGTTTAAAAGTAGCGTTTGAATATGTCAAACATAACGTTCATCAAGTGGAAGACTATAATAACTTCATGTCTAAGGATTCAGATGACATAACTAATATGAGATATATGTACGACATAGACCATGACATAAATCTCATACAGCGGGTCATGTCCAGTACCTTGTTCGAAACAAGCACCCATAAATCTAACATGATCATCCCATGATCATTTAGCCTTTATACTAGTGCTTAACAAGTACTAGGGACGGTGATTATTATAAGTAAACATGAACAACAATAATAATCAAAACATTTCTTTATTGATATGAAATAAATGATAACAATTACAACGTTTATTAAACGTGCCTAGGGCACCACTACCAACAATCTCCCACTTGCCCTAGGCCCAATCTCCCATGTATCTAATACCCATGGACCGAACATGACCTTCATGTTTAGCTTGTGGAAGTCCTTTGTTAGCGGGTCCGCGACATTGTCATCAGTAGGTACTCTGCATATATTTACGTCGGTTTAGAAGCTTGCATCCGTGTAAGCATTTACCACGAGATCATCTTCCATTCCTCCATAGACCAAAAAACGAATCTTTAGTTCTTCTTAAGTACTTAAGAATCGCTTTTACAGCTATCCAGTGATTTTCACCGGGGTCGGATTGGTATCTACTTGTCATGCTTAAAGCATAAGATACATCCGGCCTAGTACAAATCATGGCATACATGATGGACCCAATTGCCGAAGCATATGGCATAATAACTTCATGTCTAAGGATTCAGACGACATAACTAATATGAGATATATGTACGACATAGACCATGACATAAATCTCATACAGCGGGTCATGTCCAGTACCTTGTTCCAAACAAGTACCCATAAATCTAACATGATCATTCCATGATCATTTAGCCTTTATACTAGTGCTTAACAAGTACTAGGGACGGTGATTATTATAAGTAAACATGAACAACAATAATAATCAAAACATTTCTTTATTGATATGAAATAAATGATAACAATTACAACGTTTATTAAACGTGCCTAAGGCACCACTACCAATAATTATATAGTGAATGTGCCATGGGATGTGGTATACCTTAGTAATGATTTTCATGAGGACCTCCGAGTCAACCTTAAGCCATAAATTATGGATACCAAGGTCAAAAGCCAACTGAATCCCATCTAAGGCAGCTTGGGCTTCGGACCACATATTGGTTACTGTCCTGTAAAATTTTCCAAAAGCAATAATGATATCCCCATTACTATTACGAATGACACCTCCTCCCGAAGCAATGCCAAGATTACCACGAGAAACTCCATCCTTATTCAGCTTAAACTGATTTTGAGAAGGCTTTGTCCAAATAACAGCCCTCACCCGAGATTTAATCAAAGGTATGGAGGTTTTGAACAAATCTTTAATAGGAATCTCTGATGGATGGAAGGAAAGCTGAATATTAAAAGCTTTAACAATGGTGGACACATCATCCGTAATGGATCTAAGAAGCGTGTGTTTGTTGGGCTTGATGTCTTCAAAAACACACTTATTTCTTTGTTTCCAGACATTCCATATAATAAGAGTTGGGAGAAATTTGCATGCCCAAGAAACAAGAGGAGAGGCTTTACTCGGATTTTCATACCACCATGAGCAAAGAATTTGGTGAAGATTTCCAAACCGGATGTGAATGCCTAAACAATGGCTAAAGAAAGTCCATGCATGCCGAGCAAGATCACTATGAACCAGGAGATGATCAATCGTTTCAATAGAAGGTTTATCACAGCAAGCGGACTTTGAAGCAATAAGAATACCTTTACATTGAATAGAAGTGTCGATAGGAATGCCATTTAGAAGAGTCCTCCAAGAGAAAGATTGAGACTTTGAGAGGGATATGTTTATGCCAAATCGAGGAAATAACCATACTTTTAGGCCTTGAGGTTCGGCACTCCAACCAAGAAGATTTTGTAGAAAAAGAACCCGAGGGGGAAGGTTTCCAAACAATTCTATCCGATTGTTCTATTAAAGTGACCTTCTGATCATTAATTAAGTTCAGCAATTGAGCACCATAATGCTCACAAATGAAGTCATGTCTCGGAATGCCATGCTGAAAAAGATTAAAGATTTGAACATGCTCAAAAGGGAGAGGGGGCATTTGACCATCCAGCCATCTCTCATGAATGGAAATATAACCATCACCAACCCGCCACCCAATTCTGTCTTCCATGAATTCTTTAACCCCAAGCATTCGTTTCCAAATGTGGGAAGCATAAGAAGTGCTGGTAGCATCCATAGATGTGGAGATACTTTCAAAAGATCTAAAGCCTAAGCCGCCTTCATTTTTAGGCCAACACATCTTTTTCCACCCAATCCAATGACACTTCTTCGAACCGTCCGAACCATTCCAGAAAAAGTTCACGATTAGACATTGCATGACCTTAATAGTACCTTTAGGAGGATCAATAATCGACAGAAAATATAACGGGATGGACTGTAGACAAGAGGATATAAGAGTCATCTTAGCCCCATAAGAGAGAATTTTAACTTGTTGATCCTCCTGAAGGTGAAAAGGAAGGGGATGTGCGCACAACTGATACAGATAGCAGCAGCACGCACTCATCTTCGCATAGGTCTCCTACTGCTGATCCTATTCATATCTCTCCCAATCTACCCTCACCTAAACACTGTACTCCCAAAGAGACTCCTCCTCCCGCCTCAGAACAAGCTGCTCCTTCCGTTTTTCCTACTTTTCCCACCGTATCTACCTCCTCTCTCTCTTTATCAGCTGATCTGCGCCAAATTATCCAGGCTCTCAATATTATTCAAGTCAACCAGGTTGCTGCGCAGTCCCAAATGAATCAGCTCATTACTGCGTAGTCTGCTATTCAAGAGCAACTTGATGTGCAGCGATTAGAGATTGCTGCCATTAAGGGGGAGAATGTATCAAAGGCAAGTACCTCCGCAGGTCCTTCCGACCCCTCTGCGTAGCGCGTCCCTGATGCTTTAGATCAAATGGTTTTGGACTCTCTGAAGTCAATAGCTGGGATGCTTGAAAATGTTTGCACCTATACCGCTATCAATGATGGGTTTATAGGACTGCTTAAACGTCTGTGCAAGAGCTTGGCCGATGGGTTACATGAAGGGTTTTCCAGGTTGGAAGCCATGATGTTGGAGAAATTAGAACAAGGTGGTCCTGCGCATGCCAATGCGCTTAATATGGAAAGTGTCAGGGAGTGCATAACTCAAGCGATGACTGATTTCGCTGATGGGTTCAACGCTAGGATGGATCAAGCTATGTTCGATATTCAAGCCAGCGTGAACACTCAGCGCCTCCACACTGACCAAAGACTCGAAGCAACGCAGGCCACCGTCATCAACACCATTGAAGCTGCGGAGCAGTCATATTTCAACCAGATGACTGGACATCAAGTGCAGTACAGAGCCAACTTCCAAGAGCTGCGAGAGGACAACAGAGATATGCGCAGAGGAATGTCTACCTATGTCGGTGAGGCTGTGGCGTTCAGAGAGAGGTTTCAAGAACTGAAGATTGAACTTATGAATAACTTCAACAGTCTGCAGAAGGAGCTGCGCGAAGCCCTGTACCGGATCAACATAGACTAGGTTCTATGTAATTTTTTTATTTTTGCGCAAGGTATTCCTTTTTGTGCGAATTTTGTTTTTCTTATTCAAACTTGTAATCTGCAACTCTTTACATTTCAAGTTTTAATGAGAAAATCGCATCATTAGTTTCCAAAACCTTGTTCATTTCAAACTCTTCGTTTGTGGAACAATGATTGCATTATTTCACCTTATGCTCATAATCTTAACTGCTCATATTTTCAACGCATGATGTTTAAACATTCAGTTTAAACGCATACTTAAACTAAAACTCATTTTATTTGTATGCGCTGAATGATATTTCTGTCTTTCCCATATTATAAGCTAATCTTTTGGATAGACTAGAAATCTATAGCATTGGCTAGTGTGTGCATTGACTTGAAGCATGATTTACCACTTTCATTTCTATGGACATGTTATTATCAAGTACAATGAATTGCCTTTGTTATAGTAGGTAATGGCATCAATCATTTAGGGGGAGATTGTTGGGTATGCTTATTTATTAACCCTCCTACTTATGTTAGAATTGATTGATACCATCACCTATTAATATTTTATGGACTTTAGGACCTTATGTAAGAAGTTTATAACTTCAATTTTTAGCTTAGTCTATTTTATAGTATAGGCTTAAAATATAGGGCTTGGAGCGAAAAGGAATGAAGATCTAAGCAAGTCTGTGGTCACTGCGCAGGACTACTCTGCGCAGGACGCCACTGTACAGGTAGCTCCTGCGCATCATTCTACCTTGCTCAGTTTTCGATGCATTCAGATCACCTAACTTGGAAAACGCTTTGAAGATGTACGCTTATTAAAGTGCTGAGGTATGCAGAAACGACAAAGCAAGCACACTCAGCAGATCCAACGGTGGAGATGCGCTCAAGTGAAATATTTCAAACAAAGACAGTTGTCAACCTTCTAGAAGAAGCTATTGAATTTGGTCTTTATGCTTAGTCTCCAACGGCTCTATATCACCTGCGCACCAATCATATTGTTCTAGGTCATCAACTTTGATCAGAGCCCCAATGGCTATAAAGGACATCTGCGCACCAATCATATAGTGCCAGCTCATCGTCCTTGCTCAGAGCTCCAACGGCTAGTTTTTGAGGCTCAGCTATAAATAGCCTGCTCTTTCCCATTTCCAAGTTGGGGAGCTGGAGTGCTTGTTCAGCCAGAGCTAGAGTTTCATGCGTCATTAGAGAAACCTTGAAAGATCTGAAGTCTGCTGCTCAATATTTCCAGATTCATTAGAACAGCCTTCAAGATCTTCAAACCTTCAAACTCCTGCTCAAATCCCAAAAGCCCTATATCACCAGAATTCTTGGTGCTCTTCATCTCTCATATTCATAGAGCCCAGAATTTCTGTCACACACACACCTCTTGAAGCTTTGATCATTCTGATCTAACTTCTTGAGATACACCGGTTTAGTCTAGGATTTGTTCTTCATAGATAATAGATCTTGAGTTAGTATTGAGCTCAAAAGTTGTAATTTGTAATACTCACTCATATTATAAGATCTCCATTAGAAATCCAAGACTAACCATCTTGGTAGAGGACGTAGATCTTTCCTTGATCGAACCTCTCCAAATAGCTTATCCATCATTCTTACTGCTTATTTCTTGCTTAACTTTTTATGTATTACTGCTTTGTTTGATCTTTCAGATTGCTACACTTTACTGCTGTAGTTGTTATTGCCCATTTTCCCCAGCACAATTTTATCCAAATCTTTAGCCAAAACTTAGCGCGTGAGTTTTTCATTTATGCGCAGCTTTCCCTACGCAGTAGCTCTTTATCTTTGCGCAGTATACCCTGCGCAGAGCTGCTTTAAATCTTCCGCTGTGCATTTCACACTCTTGCTGCGCGCTATACTTAGCCAAAATAAGAGCTGTGCGCATAAGCCATCAATTTGCAAAAGGGTTTGAAAAGAATTTAAAAACGCTATTCATCCCCCCTCTAGCATTTTTCACACCCTTGTTGCCCCTTTGGGACCAACAGACCCCTTAGGTCAACCTTATCCGCCTTCGACCTCATAGGTCAACCTTTGACCCCCTAGGTCAACCTTATCCTCCTAGGTCAACCTTTGACCCCTTAGGTCGACCTTATCCGCCTTTGACCTCTTAGGTCAACTGACCCCCTAGGTCAACCCAATCACCTTTGACCTCTTAGGTCAACCCTTGACCCCCTAGGTCAACCTTATCTGCTTTTAACCTCTTAGGTCTACCTTTGACCTCTTAGGTCAACCTTATCACCTTTGACCCCCTAGGCCAACCCTTGACCCCCTTGGTCAACCTTATCACCCTTTGACCTCTTAGGTCAATCTTTGACCCCCTGGGTCAACCTTATCACCTTTGACCTCTTAGGTCCACCTTTGACCCCTTAGGTCAACCTTATCACCCTTTGACTTCTTAGGTCAATCTTTGACCCCCTGGGTCAACCGTATCTCCTTTGACCTCTTAGGCCTACCTTCGACCCCCTAGGTCAACCTTATCAACCTTTGACCCACCCTCTAGGTCAACCTTATCAACCTTTGACCCTCTAGATCAACCTTATCCGCCTTTGACCTCTTAGGTCAACCTTTGACCCCTAGGTCAACCTTATCACCTTTGACCCCCTAGGTCAACCCTTAACCCCCTAGGTCAACCTTATCCTTGTTTGACCTCTTAGGTCAACCTTTGACCCCCTAGGTTAACCCAATCGCCTTCGACTTCTTAGGTCAACCCTTGACCTCCTCGGTCAACCTTATCACCTTTTGACCTCTTAGGTCTACCCTTGACCCTTTAGGTCAAACTTATTCGCCTTTGACCTCTTAGGTCAACCCTTGACCTCTTAGGTCAACCTTACCACCTTTTAACCCCTTAGGTCAACCTTTAACCCCTAGGTCAACCTTATCCGCTTTTGACCTCTTAGGTTAATCTTTAATTCCATAGGTGAACCCAATTACCTTTGACCTTAACCCGCTTAGGTCAAACCGTCATCTTGACCCACCTAGGTCATTACTTGACCCACCGTTGTCCTGACCTACCTAGGTCAACCCGTCTCGACCCGTCTAGGTACGCTCATCGTCCTTGACCCATCTAGGTCAACTTGTCCGTCTTAGGTTAATACTACCCCTTCACCTTTAGGTCAATCCTTGACCCGCTTACCCACCTTAGATCCATCTAGGTCAATCTCCAACCTCCCTTAGTCAACCAACCCGAATAGGTCAGCCTACTCGCATTTGACCTGTCTAGGTCAACCATCTAGACCAACCAACCTACATTTAACCCGCCTAAGTCAAACCATGTCTGTCCCGCTTAAATTATCCCATACGCAACCCGCTACCTTGATCCATTCACCATATAAGTCAATACAACCCTTCTCATTTAGGTCGACCTATCCTTCACCCATCTAGGTCAACCCACCATTATCAACGCGATCTTCCTTGACCAACCTCTTGGCTTATTTAGGTCAAAACTTAAGTCAAGCCTTACCTGAATCACATAGTTCTTCCTCACCCATGCTTGACCAAGGACCAAGTCATCTCCCTCTTTTTGACCCCTATGGTCATCTCTCACCTCTTTTTAAAAGTCTAACTTGACTCGAACTACGGCGACCTGAGCCTCTTATTGTGTGGGACCTCTCCCTCATGGTAAGGGGAACGTAGGCAACTTCGGCCCCGTCAAACTTTCAAATTTTTACCAAAAATGCGTTTCAAAAATGTGGAGACCGACTCTTTTCCAAAAGTAATTTTATAACGATGCCTTATCATTAATTATGAGCCTAACTAAATGCAAAATGTTTAATGTGACTCAAATCACTACCTTAGGTCGCCTGCATGTCGTTAAAATA
Organism: Campanula takesimana; assembly: GCA_026119855.1. NCBI lineage: Eukaryota > Viridiplantae > Streptophyta > Magnoliopsida > Asterales > Campanulaceae > Campanula > Campanula takesimana. Next base: position 989,968 of record JAOWBW010000375.1, read on the forward strand.
CTTCGAGAAGGCCCTTGCCTGCGTGGCCAAAAGATTTGACTTCCAAGAGAAAAGGCACATAGAAGACTTGAAGATGGTCCTCGACATAAGAGACAAACGTCATGACGAAAAATTTCACTTGGCGTTAGAAGCCCAAGGAAAGCCCCATAGGATGGAGATGGCCAAAAACATCAGTTTTACACCTATAAAAACCTCTCTAATTCACCATTGAAAAGGGGACTTTTTATGATTAAGAAAACTCTACACAAAATACTTTCAAGGCATTTCCAAGGAATTCTCCAAGAAAAGTCATTTGAAGTTTAGGTAAACATTACTCTTTTCCCTCTTCTCTCTACTTCATCTCTTCTTTTCTTCTTTTACTTTTATCAAAGTGCAATCACCCAAAACCATTTTGGGACATGACACCAAAGATCACTTCATTATATTGAAGTCGGTCAAGGAGTTATCTCCCCACATTCAAAACACCATTTTTTAACCCCTTTTATCATTATCAAAGAATATGAAAAACATTTTATTTATGTAGACTATGAACAAGCAAGACCAGCATTAGTTGGGCGAGATGGGTGTTTAAGTACTTCCCATCTCGTAACCTAACCACCGAACCTCATAACAAGAATCTCTGTTTTCGTATCAAAACATTAGGCTAAATACTAGGTTTTTCTTATGTTCCTCTAAAACATAGGTGGCGACTCTAACAATCTAAAACACAATTAGACATCCTAGGATCCTTCCACCGCTCTAGGCAAGTGGGTGGGCTCCTCCAAGGGTATCTATAGTGGCGACTCTGCTAGGGACACTTGAGGGTTCTTGCGTTCTGTTCATAGTCTACATTTTTTCTGGGAATTCTGGTTCCTGATGGGGGAAGCGTGCGCCTTTGGCCTTCTTGTCCTAAGGCGCGCGCGTCCCACATCAGAGACCATAATTGCTTGCCTCTCATATGATCTTCCTATTATTCTTTGTTTTTTGTGCTAATCATCTTCGCAGGGGTTCCAATAGACCTTCAGGACCAGGGCAATCTCCTGATTCCAAAGTCTCTGATAGTCTGACAGGTTTACTCAGAAGCGGGCGTGATGTGATTTCTACAAGGAATAGGATTAGAATTACCTTTTAGCCGAGGATCGTTCTAAGGAACGTCGTTCGTAGGTGTAAAACCGCACCCCCTACCTAAGAAGATAGGATACTTGGTTTAGAAGCGCCACAACCAATACACCCAAGTTGGTTGATAAGCTAGGAAGACGCCACAAGTATAGAAAATTACACTTGATATGTCTAAGTTTTTCAAAGAACCAAAGAGTAGAATAAAACTCTCAAATTGATTAAAATCTGAATTGTGTCTCCAAATGGACTACAAAAATGGCCTATTTATAGTATGGAATGGTGATGATTCCTAGGTAAATGAGGTCATCAATGATGTAAGCTACAAGCTTTAATTACATGATAAAGACTACAATTATTATAATGAGTTATCCAATGACTTTCCAACTTTCTAAAAGCATGTGCTGACTTTATCTACCTTATCTTCACTCTAGAGTCTTCATGAGACTTGTAAAATTCGGATCTCTCTTTTGGCTGACTTGAAGAGACTTATTTTGGATTCAATTTGGGCTTCAAATTGTGTTCTTTCAGTGGGCCAACATTCTCCACCACAAAACTTCATGTTGCATTCAATTGGACTCCATTCTCTATGCTTTTCTTGGGCTGGAACAAACTCTTTCAATGGATCTGTTGTGCTTGGACTTGAGCTCCTAAATGAGATTACATCATTCCCCCCTTCTTGAGAGTGATTTGTCCTCAAATCTACACCTGGATCAAATGGATAAGAAACACCATCCTTGATACCGTAAATGTCATATATATTTTCCTCATCTGATTTCACCTTCCAAAAAAGAACTCTTATATCACTTTTGTATGTTTGGTGTACATGGAACTTGGTTGAACTCGAGATGAAACTCATCCAATCGATTTGTTGACTTGAAACAAAATGAGAAAATCTAAAATTTCTTGCAAACCAAATTGGTGATATTGTTGTGCTCGGAATATCATATGGATCATCATAATGAGGATTCAGCTCAACTCCACGAGAATCAATCAACCCATATTCCCAAATTGCCATGTCTTCTTCTTCTATGTCTGCTGTAACTAACTTATCACAATCATCTGCCTCAATATCTTCAAGTATCTTTTCACACTCATTTTGAATTTCTTTTTCTTCTCTCTTGCATCCTTTTTTTGGCTCACTCTCTTCATCTACCTCAAATCCTTCTTGACTCTCAATCTCTATTTTCCTCTCACTCGAATCTTTTCTTTCTTTCTTTTGACATTTACTAACTTCTCTATCAAAGCCGAAAACAATTTTGTCAATATTTCTGATGCATTGCTCTTCCACAATTTCAAGGCTTGTCTTATCTCCTAATGGTAAAACTCTTTCTCATTTTCCCGAGTTTGGAAGAGGGGTATCCTATCAAGCTTCTTGTGCAACAACTCAAATTATGATTTGAACATGTTTTGCATCTCACCCAAAAAAAATCCATTCTCAAGGATCACACCAAAAGTTGATTTCTTTTAGATAGAGATGATTTTGATAATTACTATGCAATATCGATAATAACAAGGAAATGATGAAATCAAGAATTAGATTTGATTATTACAATGACACAATAGTGACTTGTTTTTGAAATAGATGAATTTTGAAATAGGCAAGATTGATAATAACAAGAAAGTGATGAAAACAAGAATGAAATTGATGATACGAATGAGGTTTTTTTTCCTATAGGATTGTAAGTAGAAACTTGATTTCTTAACGCCCCCCCCCATAATTCACTGATAAAATTCCTTGTCAACTTGTGACAAAGCCCAATATCAATTATGAATAATGGAATACCAAGAAAATCAAAAGATGCGAAGACAAGAGAAGAGAATAGTAGAGAAGGATAGAATACGACTTCTTAGAAACCGGGCTCTAGATACCAAATGATGTGATTTCTACAAGGAATAGGATCAGAATTACCTTGTAGCCGAGGATCGTTCTAAGGAAAGTCTTTCGTAGGTGTAAAACCGCACCCCCTACCTAAGAAGATAGGATACTTAGTTTAGAAGCACCACAACCAATACACCCAAGTTGGTTGATAAGCTAGGAAGACGCCACAAGTATAGAAAATTACACTTGATATGTCTAAGTTTTTCAAAGAACCAAAGAGTAGAATAAAACTCTCAAATTGATTAAAATCTGAATTGTGTCTCCAAATGGACTACAAAAATGGCCTGTTTATAGAATGGAATGATGATGATTCCTAGGTAAATGAGGTCATCAATGATGTAAGCTACAAGCTTTAATTACATGAAAAAGACTACAATTATTATAATGAGTTATCCAATGACTTTCCAACTTTCTAAAAGCATGTGCTGAATTTATCTACCTTATCTTCACTCTAGAATCTTCATGAGACTTGTAAAATTCGGATCTCTCTTTGGGATGACTTGAAGAGACTTATTTTGGACTCAATTTGGGCTTCAAATTGTGTTCTTTCAGTGGGCCAACATTCTCCACCACAAAACTTCATGTTGCATTCAATTGGACTCCATTCTCTATGCTTTTCTTGGGCCGTAACAAACTCTTTCAATAGATCTGTTGTGCTTGGAGTTGAGCTCCTAAATGAGATTACATCAGGGCGCCTCAGAGACATTGCGCAATGTGCAAACATCCCACAACAAAGGCCAGAGGCGCGCGCTTCTTGGTGGTTTTCCAGAACAGGAACAGGTTTTCCAGAACAGAACAGAATGATGGGGTGTGGTCACAGTTGCCTGGATCAGGACTAATTCGGACCATTTAACTGTTTTTATTTTGTGTTTTTCATCGGTCACATGGGTGATTCGAAAGTTGTAAATTACGTGCTTATTTGCTTTTCTTTTGGTAAAAAAAAGTAAAAATGTTTTGTCACTTGTTGGACCTCACACTACGTGCACAAATTCTTATAAATTTCTCACTATTGAGTCGCACAAGTTCATAACCCCAAACCCATCGAGGCCCGTCCTAGAGAGTATCAAGCTCCACCCGACCTTGACTCTTTCGAAGCGGTAAACCTCAGCCCGTGGCGTAGTTCATGACTACATGCTGGGGGTGACCTTTAAGCCTCTCTTTAGCCGAGCACAAGCCAACACAATTCTAGTTAGGGTCTAACACTCCATGACTAAGTCGGTTTTCATGTGCCGAGATTTCCCTAAACTAATGTTTTCAAATCATACATGCCGTTTCCAAGAGAAACAAGTGGTTTTCATGGACGAAATAAAACTCCGTCCCCAAGTGGTTATTATGGTTGAAAATAAAAATCAGTCCCCACTTGTATGCTTTACTACATTAATCGCGACACATGTAGGAATCAAAAATGTGGTGGAATCCGATGAGTATATGGGACCGTGAGAAGGTCTTTATACTAGTGTGACGATTCCACTATTTTTCTTAGAAAACCCCAAAAGGGACCCCGTCCCTCCGACTTATAAAAAAAATGTTTTTTTCTTTATGTGGTTTGAGTCGTGTGCCCATTGTGTGTTCTAAACCTCTTCATGGACCGAAAGTGTTACTCAAGACTGACAAGGGCCTCTTCTACAATTTAGGTCCAATTGGTACTTACCGCATCTACCGAGATTCAGCAAACCGGCTAGTTCGTGAATTGATCACTCCAACAGCTCCGACAGCAACAATGACCGGCAGCTCCAACGCCAACAACACCATGTCTCTTGAGCAACTCTCAGCTATGGTCCAGATTCTCCAAGAGCAAGTCTCCGCCCTCAATAAGGAAGCCCAAAGAAAAGATGATCTTTGGCAATCCCATCTTGACAATCAAAGGGAGGCTCATGAAGCTGAAATGGACCAAATGAAGTCTAAACACACCAAGATTTCCAAGGGTAAAGACAAGTAGGACAATGATGAATCCGAGTAGACCAAAGGCTTGTTTGAAATCCCGTATGTCAGTGCACGTACCAAGAAAGTGGAGGAACCGAGCACCGAGAACAAGGATCACAAGATGGTTGATTCAATATGTAGCTGCGATGTCCAGAGCAAATTCTAAATTATTCTCCTTTGGTGATCTTCCTTATTCCTGCAAAGGCGCTTACAATTTGGACAGAGCTGCCATCCCTTATATTAGACTCCACTTGATTGTTTTTTTGATGGCCAGGCTTCTCTTTTATCTTTTTTCTTTGTCTTGTAGGATTCCGTCCCTTTTTTGTAAAGGCCCTTACAACTTGTGTAAGGCCTCCCCCCTAGTTTTTTTTTACCCGGTGGTTGAGGTTGTCATGTCCCCCACCATGCTTGTACTTTTATTTTTTAATTAATAAAATCTAAGGAGGTACCGTCCTCTTTTCGCCAAAAAAAAAGATGGTTGATTCAATAATGGCTTACATAGACCAACGCTTCAACGGTCTCAACATGGGGAAAGGATCCGACACAAGCCTTTATCAGTCATCCATTCTCATGAGCACAATGGCTGCTCTCCTCGACAAATTCAAGATGCCCAACATCAGCAAATTCAAGGAAAACTCTTGCCCCATGGCACACATCGAGACTTGCTTATGGGCTATGGTTCCGAAAAAGGTCTCTCCAAAAGTGATGTAACAATGCTTCCCTCTTACTCTCGAGGGGGCGGCAAAAGATTGGTATACAACTCTCCCGCTCACAGTCCGTCTTGAATGGGATGCCGCCATGCTTGCCTTCAAAAGTCAATACCAAGGCAACACCATTCACCGCCCGACAAAGAAAGTGCTCGAGAACACTACCCAAAGGGACAATGAGTCCTTTATTGATTTTACAAGAAGGTGGAATGACAAGCTTGTTGAAATAGTCGAGAGGCCTAATACCAAGGAGAAAATGGACACCTTCCTCAAGTGTCTAAAGATTTATCTCCGCACCCACCTAAGTGGGGCTTGCTACGCAGATTTTTCCCAAATGTATGAGGCAGGGGTCCGAATGGATGACTTACTCAAGGAGATCAAGAAAACTACTCCTAGCTTCCGATACAAGGCCACCTCTAACTCCACAAAAGAGGCTTCAGTCAATGCAGTCACTACCGACAAGGGGAATTACAAAAGGGTTCCTCCACCACAAGGCAAGAAATTCCAAAATGATCGTGTCTACACTCCTCTCCAAGGCATGACTCACACCGAGGCCTTTGAAGTCCTCAAGGCCAAAGGGAAAATCACACCTCTGCAAGGGTACCAACCCAAGACGATCAATGCCAACCATGCCCATCACAAGTATTGTGGCTACCATCAACACAGTGGCCATCTTACCGAGGAATGCTTTGTCCTCCGCAACATCATCCAAGACCTCATCGACAAGAAGGAATTCATAGTTCCTAGTGGGGGTGATGTCAATGTAATAGAGTTAGGAGAGTTTGAGGAGACCACTCATTCAATTCCCATTGTGAATGAGGGCTCCAATGTTATGAATGAATTTGACAATTCTTGCTACGTTGTGACTTAGGATGAGGAAATGAGGGAAGTATTAGAGAATAGGAAGAAGCAAAATGGGAATGTCAACATGCTAACTCGATCCGGATGAGTCATAGCAAGCAATCCCACTACTTCTGCACCAAGCACCTCTTCTCCAAGATCACAAGCTCGCAACACTCCCGAAGATCATTTACAAGTTCAACTCAAGAAGACTCAAGCAAACATATCCATATGGGACCTCATTGCATCTTCAAAGAAGTATCGATACCTCGTCATCAGCAATCTCGATGACACATCAGTCTCTCCAGATACAACTCCCAAGGACCTTACTGATATGATGGGCCACATACATTTGGAAATGTCATCACCTTTGCCGACATGGACCTTCCACCATTTGGGTCCAATCACAATGAGGCCATCTATCTCAAAGTGAGGGCAAGAGGGAGACCTATTTCAAGGGTTTTAGTCGACGGGGGTTCCGCACTCAACTTAATGCCCGGCCGACTCATGGGCATACTGGGGCTTAAAAATATAAATCCTTCTACTCAAGTAATCCGAGGTTACGACAGCACTGCCTGTACAATCATGGGCATGGTGGAAGTAAACATTAAATTTGGGAGCATGGTTATGTCCGTCCTATTCCAAGTACTCGATGTCCCATCCTCATTCAATTTGCTCTTGGGCCGACCATGGATACACAGTTGTAATGCCATCCCTTTAACTCTCCATCAGTGTGTCAAGTTCCAAAATGGAGATGAAATAGTGACCGTCATGGCAGAAAATGTCACTATCCACAGAAGTGGGGAACCCGTTCACCAAGTTCAGCATGGGTTAGAAGACTCCACCCTCTCCGGCGTCTCAATCAATGCCATCGACAAAGAAGGGGGAAACGGATCTTGGACCCTCGGTAATCACAAGATCCTCCGTATGATGAGGAATATGAAGTACTTCCCCGGTCTAGTCCTAGGGAAATACCAACAAGGGAGAATGCAACCCATCGAGGTCCCTTTTGTCAAGAACAAGTTCGAATTGGGGTATGAGCCTTCCGAAGATGATTTGAAATATGAGCAAGCCGTCAAGAATGAAAAGGCTCGAGCTCGCAGGGAAGGCCGGTAATATGAGATTCCCAATTTGAAGCCTTATCGCAAGACTTTGAATGGCTACTTTGTCTGCCAGGGGGAAGATGTCCCTTACATAATCTTTCTCAAGCCATGGGTGAATAACAAGGGCATTGGAAAACCCAGTCTCGAAGTCTTTGCCGATTGTGAGATTCAGAAATCCGAAGAGGAACCAACTCCAATGTCACCCCAAGAATGGTGGGGGAAGAAAGTGACCATAGAGTCCGAGACAGAGATTACCATGGGGGAGGAGTCAACTGAGATCAAGCCAAGCTCCGAGCCGATCAAATACTGGTATTCAGCAAAGGGACCCGTGGTATCCAAGGAATTCCTGATCGAGAAAATGGGTTGCATTCCGCGCAAGATTACAAAGGAAGATTTACTGAAATTCACTTTCAAGTCCGAGAGTATTTCCGACACACTCACCCAAGAGGATATGGAGGCAATAGCTGAGCGTGTGTTCCCTTTCTTTGCTAATGAAAAATTTGATCTTTCTGAGTACCCCGAGATTGCAAACATCATAAATGATGAGTTAACTAATAATGAATTTAATGAACTAGTTAATAACGATTCAAACTATGATGAAATAGACCACGAAAATGAAACATACTTAAATGAACTTGCTCAACAGGTCCGTAGTCGTGGTGAAAATGGTCCAGGGACTGATGAAGAATTGCATATTGTTAATCTGGGTACCGATGAAGAGCTGGAAGAAACCAAGATCGGAAGCTTCTTTAAGGGGGAAGAGAAATACAGATTGACTATACTGCTCAGAGAGTTCGTGGATGTGTTTGCATGGTCATACAAAGACATGCCGCGTTTAGACAGAAAGGTCACCGAGCACAGGATTCCGATCAGAGACGATGCTAAGCCAGTCAAGCAGAAACTCAGAAAGATCAAGCTAGAATGGTCTCTACAAGTCAAAGAAGAGATAGAAAAGCTTCTCAGTGTGGGCTTCATCAAAGGCATTGATTATCCGACTTGGATCGCAAATGTGGTGACAATCAAAAAGGCTAACGGCAAGGTCCGTGTTTGTGTGGATTTCCAGGATATGAACAAAGCTTCTCCAAAGGATGACTTTCCACTACCCAACATCGATATGCTAGTCGACTCTACGGCCGCCTACGAGGTCCGCTCATTTGTGGATGGGTTTGCTTGGTATAATCAGATTCTCATGTCCGAGGAGGATCAACACAAGACTGCTTTCACAACACCGTGGGACACCTTTTGCTACACAGTCATGCCATTTGGGTTGAGGAACGCTGGGGCTACTTATCAAAGGGCTGTGACAGACTTGTTCCACAACATGATTCACAAGGAAATTAAGGTCTATGTGGATGACATGATCACCATTCAAAGGGGACCAACAGTCAACACTTGGTCAACCTCCGCAAGTTCTTTGAAAGGCAAAGTGAACTTTCTTGGATACATGGTCACTGAGAGGGGAATTGAAGCAGACCCCTCAAAGATCAAGGCAATCATTGACATGCCTCCTCCAAAAACACAGAAAGAAATCAAAGGTTTCATGTGCAGACTTCAGTACATCAGTCGGTTTGTGCACCAACTCACTTCCATGTGTGAGCCAATCTTCAAGCTACTCAAGAAGAATTTGGCTCTAGAATGAACCGACACTTGCCAAGAAGCCTTCGACCAAGTGAAACATTACTTGACATGCCCTCCAGTTCTGTTCCACCACACAAGGAGAAGCCTCTCTTGCTCTACCTCACAGTGATTAAAATCTGAATTGTGTCTCCAAATGGACTACAAAAATGGCCTATTTATAGGATGGAATGGTGATGATTCCTGGGTAAATGAGGTCATCAATGATGTAAGCTACAAGCCTTAAATACATGATAAAGACTACAATTATTATAATGAGTTATCCAATGACTTTCCAACTTTCTAAAAGCATGTACTGAATTTATCTACCTTATCTTCACTCTAGAATCTTCATGAGACTTATAAAATTCGGATCTCTCTTTGGGCTGACTTGAAGAGACTTATTTTAGACTCAATTTGGGCTTCAAATTGTGTTCTTTCAGTGGGCCAACATTCTCCACCACAAAACTTCATGTTGCATTCAATTGGACTCCATTCTCTATGCTTTTCTTGGGCTGGAACAAACTCTTTCAATGGATCTTTTGTGTTTGGACTTGAGCTCCTAAATGAGATTACATCATTCCCCCCTTCTTGAGAGTGATTTGTCCTCAAATCTACACCTGGATCAAATGGATAAGAAACACCATCCTTGATACCGTAAATGTTATACATATTTTCCTCATCTGATTTCACCTTCCAAAAAATAACTCTTATATAACTTTTGTATGTTTGGTGAACATGGAACTTGGTTGAACTCGAGATGAAACTCATCCAATCGATTTGTTGACTTGAAACGAAATGAGAAAATCTAAAATTTCTTGCAAACCAAATTGGTGATATTGTTGTGCTCGGAATATCATATGGATCATCATAATGAGGATTTAGTTCAACTCCACGAGAATCAGTTAACCCATATTCCCAAATCGTCATGTCTTCTTCTTCTTCTATGTCTGCTGCAACTAACTTATCACAATCATCAGCCTCAATATCTTCAAGTATCTTTTCACACTCATTTTGAATTTCTTTTTCTTCTTCTTCTTCCTCTCTCTTGCATCCTTTTTTTGGCTCACTCTCTTCATCTAGCTCAAATCCTTCTTGACTCTCAATCTCTATTTTCCTCTCACTCGAATCTTTTCTTTCTTTCTTTTGACATTTACTAACTTCTCTATCAAAGCCAAAAACAATTTTGTCAATATTTCTGATGCATTGCTCTTCCACAATTTCAAGGCTTGTCTTATCTCGTAATGGTAAAACTCTTTCTCGTTTTCCTGAGTTTGGAAGAGGGGTATGCAGCTTGTAGTATGAGTGTTCAATCCTATCAAGCTTCTTTTGCAACAACTCAAATTCTGATTTGAACATGTTTCTCATCTCACCCAAAAAAAATCCATTCTCAAGGATCACACCAAAAGTTGATTTCTTTTAGATAGAGATGATTTTGATAATTACTATGCAATATCGATAATAACAAGGAAATGATGAAATCAAGAATTAGATTTGATGATTACAATGACACAATAGTGACTTGTTTTGGAAATAGATGAATTTAGAAATAGGCAAGATTGATAATAACAAGAAAGTGATGAAAACAAGAATGAAATTGATGATACGAATGAGGCTTTTTTTTCCTATAGGATTGTAAGTAGAAACTTGATTTCTTAACCCCCCCACAATTCACTGATAAAATTCCTTGTCAACTTGTGACAAAGCCCAATATCAATTATGAATAATGGAATACCAAGAAAATCAAAAGATGCGAAGACAAGAGAAGAGAATAGTAGAGAAGGATAGTATACGACTTCTTAGAAACCGGGCTCTAGATACCAAATGATGTGATTTCTACAAGGAATAGGATCAGAATTACCTTGTAGCCGAGGATCGTTCTAAGGAAAGTCTTTCGTAGGTGTAAAACCGCACCCCCTACCTAAGAAGACAGTATACTTAGTTTAGAAGCGCCACAACCAATACACCCAAGTTGGTTGATAAGCTAGGAAGACGCCACAAGTATAGAAAATTACACTTGATATGTCTAAGTTTTTCAAAGAACCAAAGAGTAGAATAAAACTCTCAAATTGATTAAAATCTGAATTGTGTCTCCAAATGGACTACAAAAATGGCCTGTTTATAGGATGGAATGGTGATGATTCCTAGGTAAATGAGGTCATCAATGATGTAAGCTACAAGCTTTAATTACATGATAAAGACTACAATTATTATAATGAGTTATCCAATGACTTTCCAACTTTCTAAAAACATGTGTTGAATTTATCTACCTTATCTTCACTCTAGAATCTTCATGAGACTTGTAAAATTCGGATCTCTCTTTTGGATGACTTGAAGAGACTTATTTTGGACTCAATTTGGGCTTCAAATTGTGTTCTTTCAGTGGGCCAACATTCTCCACCACAAAACTTCATGTTGCATTCAATTAGACTCCATTCTCTATGCTTTTCTTGGGCTGGAACAAACTCTTTCAATAGATCTGTTGTGCTTGTACTTGAGCTCCTAAATGAGATTACATCAGGGTGCCTCAGAGTCATTGCGCAATGTGCGAACATCCCACAACAAAGGCCAGAGGCGCGCGCTTCTGGGTGGTTTTCCAGAACAGGAACAGGTTTTCCAGAACAAAACAGAATGATGGGGTGTGGGCACAGTTGCCTGCATCAGGACTGATTCGGACCATTTAACTGTTTTTATTTTGTGTTTTTCATCGGTAACACGGGTGATTCGAAAGTTGTAAATTACGTGCTTATTTGCTTTTCTTTTGGTAAAAAAAAAGTAAAAATGTTTTGTCACTTGTTGGACCTCACACTACGTGCACAAATTCTTATAAATTGCTCACTATCGAGTCGCACAAGTTCATAACCCCAAACCCATCGAGGCCCGTCCTAGAGAGTATCAAGCTCCACCCGACCTTGACTCTTTCGAAGCGGTAAACCTCAGCCCGTGGCGTAGTTCATGACTACATGCTGGGGGTGACCTTTAAGCCTCTCTTTAGCCGAGCACAAGCCAACACAATTCTAGTTTGGGTCTAACACTCCGTGACTAAGTCGGTTTTCATGTGCCGAGATTTCCCTAAACTAATGTTTTCAAATCATACATGCCGTTTCCAAGAGAAACAAGTGGTTTTCTTAGACGAAATAAAACTCCGTCCCCAAGTGGTTATTATGGACGAAAATAAAAATCAGTTTCCGCATGTATGCTTTACTACATTAATCGCGACACATGTAGGAATAAAAAATGTGGTGGAATCCGATGAGTATATGGGACCGCAAGAAGGTCTTTATACTAGTGTGACGATTCCACTATTTTTATTAGAAAACCCCAAAAGGGACCCCGTCCCTCCGACTTATAAAAAAAAATAGTCTTTTTCTTTATGTGGTTTGAGTCGTGTGCCCATTGTGTGTTCTCAACCTCTTCATGGACCGAAAGTGTTACTCAAGACTGACAAGGGCCTCTTCTTCAATTTAGGTCCAATTGGTTCTTACCGCATCTACTGAGATTCAACAAACTGGCTAGTTCGTGAATTGATCACTCCAACAGCCCCGACAGCAACAATGACCGGCAGCTCCAACGCCAACAACACCATGTCTCTTGAGCAACTCTCAGCTATGGTCCAGATTCTCCAAGAGCAAGTCTCTACCCTCAATAAGGAAGCCCAAATAAAAGATGATCTTTGGCAATCCCATCTTGACAATCAAAGGGAGGCTCATGAAGCTGAAATGGAGCAAAGGAAGGCTAAACTCACCAAGATTTCCAAGGGTAAAGACAAGGAGGACAATGATCAATCCAAGTAGACCAAAGGCTTGTTTGAAAGCCCGTATGTCAGTGCACGTACCAAGAAAGTGGAGGAACCGAGCACCGAGAACAAGGATCACAAGATGGTTGATTCAATATGCAGCTGCGGTGTCCAGAGCAAATTCTGAATTCTTCTCCTTTGGTGATCTTCCTAATTCTTGCAAAGGCGCTTACAATTTGGACAGAGCTGCTATCCCTTTTATTAGACTCCATTGATTGTTTTTTGGATGGCCAGTCTTCTCTTTTATCTTTTTTCTTTGTCTTGTAGGATTCCCTCCCTTTTTTGTAGAGGCCCTTACAACTTGTGTAAGGCCTCCCCCCTAGTTTTTTTTTACCCGGTGGTTGAGGTTGTCATGTCCCCCACCATACTTGTACTTTTATTTTTTAATTAATAAAATCTAAGGAGGTACCATCCTCTTTTCGCCAAAAAAAAAGATGGTTGATTCAATAATGGCTTACATAGACCAACGCTTCAACGGTCTCAACATGGGGAAAGGATCCGACACAAGCCTTTATCAGTCATCCATTCTCATGAGCATAATGGCTGCTCTCCTCGACCAATTCAAGATGCCCAACATCAGCAAATTCAAGGGAAACTCTTGCCCCATGGCACACATCGAGACTTGCATATGGGCTATGGTTCTGAAAAAGGTCTCTCCAAAAGTGATGGAACAATGCTTCCCTCTTACTCTCGAGGGGGCGGCAAAAGATTGGTATGCAACTCTCCCGCTCACAGTCCGTCTTGATTGGGATGCCGCCATGCTTGCCTTCAAAAGTCAATACCAAGGCAACACCACTCACCGCCCGACAAAGAAAGAGCTCGAGAACACTACCCAAAGGGACAATGAGTCCTTTATTGATTTTACAAGAAGGTGGAATGACAAGCTTGTTGAAATAGTCGAGAGGCCTAATACCAAGGAGAAAATGGACATCTTCCTAAAGTGTCTAAAGATTTATCTCCGCACCCACCTAAGTGGGGCTTGCTACGCAGATTTTTCCCAAATGTATGAGGCAGGCGTCCGAATGGATGACTTGCTCAAGGAGATCAAGAAAACTACTCCTAACTTCCGATACAAGGCTGCCTCTAACTCCACAAAAGAGGATTCAGTCAATGTGTTGGGTATGCCCATATATATCTCAGTTTTAATGTAATAGGATTGATTAGATTTGATTGATCCATAACCTAAGTTTTATTTCATGAACTTTAGACCCACATGTAAGAAGTATTTATACTTCATTTTTTAGGTTCTCCATTATGATAGAATAGACTTAGAAATAGGGCAAGAAGATCAAGATTCAAGAAAATTCACATTTTAGTTTGAGCCACGCGCCTATGCGCCATGCGCCATGCGCCTGTTACACGCGCCATACACTGCGCCTTCTTTCATCATGCCACGCACCCTTCAGCGCGCGCGCATAAGGATATGCGCCAAGATTGTGTTACGCGCCTCTTTGGCTCATGCGCCCCTCAGTGTTAATTCAACACTCTGTGATTCTTTGAAGACTTGAAGAGTTGAACAAATTCAAATTACGCCAATGATTCAACGATGGTTAAATAACACGTGTGCGCCCAAATTGAGGACACCTATCCACAACGGTCACAATTCTGTTATGTGTCTAACGGATATAAAAGGAAACGTGCTCCACTCAATGAGCGACAACACATTTGTCCTTTGCTCAGAATCATCATGAATTTCCAACGGCTAGTTTTTGGGATTTCACTATAAATACCCCATAACTTCAACATTTTGAAGTTGCTGAGTTGCTAAAGAATTGCTAAGATTTCCAAGAATTTCTCTCTCAAGCATTTGTTGAAGATTTGAAGATTGCCTTTGAATTTCCCAGATTCCTCAAGAACATCTTCATACCTTCATCCTTAGCCCTGATCTTCAAGCTATAACACTTTAGTTTTCTTGTGCTCTCAATCTCAAAGATCTAAAGAGCCTTGATACTAAAATCACACACGCACCTCTTTAAGTTTGATCACTTAGATCTTTCTTTAAGAGATACACCGGTTATTGTTTTGGATTTGTTTATTCATAGAATATTAGATCTTGAGTTAGTGTATAAGATCAAAAGTTGTAATTTGTAACACTCACTCATTATATAAGATCTCCATTAGAAATCCAATACTAACCATCTTGGCAGAGGACGTAGATCATTTTCCCGATCGAACCTCTCCAAATAGCGCGTACTTACTTTCTTGCTATTCCCTTTCAAGTTCATATCATATCTAACTATTTGTTTGTTTATCATTGTACATTGATTGATTTGAATTGTGTTGTGATTGGTTATATCATTTGCCTTAGTTCATTATTTCACCCACTTTGAGCCAAAATCCTTAGAGTGTGTGTGTGCCCCCTTTATCATACTTTGCGCCTATTTACATTACTAAATTCCGCTGTGCATTTCACTCACTCACATAGGCGCATATCATAACGCTTATTTGATAAAGTGCGCATTTGCAATTGAGTTTATCAAGGGTACGAAAAGAATTTTAAAACAGCTATTCACCCCCCCTCTAGCTATTTTTCATACCCTTGTTGCCCTTTGGGACCAACACAATGCAGTCACTACCAACAAGGGGAATTACAAAAGGGTTCCTCCACCACAAGGCAAGAAATTCCAAAATGATCGTGTCTACACTCCTCTCCAAGGCATGACTCACACCGAGGCCTTTGAAGTCCTCAAGGCCAAAGGGAAAATCACACCTCTGCAAGGGTACCAACCCAAGACGATCAATGCCAACCATGCCCATCACAAGTATTGTGGCTACCATCAACACAGTGGCCATCTTACCGAGGAATGCTTTGTCCTCCCCAACATCATCCAAGACCTCATCGACAAGAAGGAATTCATAGTTCCTAGTGGGGGTGATGTCAATGTAATAGAGTTAGAAGAGTTTGAGGAGACCACTCATTCAATTCCCATTGTGAATGAGGGCTCCAATGTTATGAATGAATTTGACAATTCTTGCTACGTTGTGACTTAGGATGAGGAAATGAGGGAAGTATTAGAGAATAGGAAGAAGCAAAACGGGAATGTCAACATGCTAACTCGATCCGGACGAGTCATAGCAAGCAATCCCACTACTTCTGCACCAAGCACCTCTTCTCCAAGATCGCAAGCTCGTGACACTCCCAAAGATCCTTTACTAGTTCAACTAAAGAAGACTCAAGCAAACATATCCATTTGGGACCTCATTGCATCTTCAAAGAAGTATCGATACCTCGTCATCAGCAATCTCGACGACACATCAGTCTCTCCAGTCACAACTCTCGAGGACCTTACTACTATGATGGGCCACATACATTTTGGAAATGTCATCACCTTTGCCGACATGGACCTTCCACCATTTGGGTCCAATCATAATGAGGCCATCTATCTCAAAGTGAGGGCAAGAGGGAGACCTATTTCAAGGGTTCTAGTCGACGGGGGTTCCGCACTCAACTTAATGCCCAGCCGAATCATGGGCATACTGGGGCTTAAAAATATAAAGACTTCTACTCAAGTAATCCGAGGTTACGACAGCACTGCCTGTACAGTCATGGGCATGGTGGAAGTAGACATTGAATTTGGGATCATGGTTATGTCCGTCCCATTCCAAGTACTCGATGTCCCCTCCTCATTCAATTTGCTCTTGGGCCGACCATAGATACACAATTCTAATGCCATCCCTTTAACTCTCCATCAGTGTGTCAAGTTCCAAAATGGAGATAAAATAGTGACCGTCATGGCGGAAAATGTCACTATCCACAGAAGTGGGGAACCCGTTCACCAAGTTCAGCATGGGTTAGAAGACTCCACCCTCTCCGGCGTCTCAATCAATGCCATTGACAAAGAAGGGGGAAACGGATCTTGGACCCTCGGTAATCACAAGGTCCTCCGTATGATGAGGAATATGAAATACTTCCCCGGTCTAGTCCTAGGGAAATACCAACAAGACTTTGAATGGATACTTTGTCCGCCAGGGGGAAGATGTCCCGTACATAATCTTTCCCGAGCCATGGGTGAATAACAAGGGCATTGGAAAACCCAGTCTCGAAGTCTTTGCCGATTGTGAGATTCAGAAATCCGAAGAGGAACCAACTCCAATGTCACCCCAAGAATGGTGGGGGAAGAAAGTGACCATAGAGTCCGAGACAGAGATTACCATGGGGGAGGAGTCAACTGATCTAGCCTCCATGTTCGAGGAACTTGCCATTATGGATGAGTGCCAAGTTAAAGCCATCTCTGACAGCAGTGACATGGAAAGCGAGCCTATCAATGAGATCAAGCCAAGCTCCGAGCCGATCAACAACTGGTATTCAACAAAGGGACCCGTGGTATCCAAGGAATTCCTGATCGAGAAAATGGGTTGCATTCCGCGCAAGGTTACAAAGGAAGATTTACTGACATTCACTTTCGAGTCTGAGAGTGTTTCCAACACCCTCACCCAAGAGGATATGGAGGCAATAGCTGAGCGTGTGTTCCCTTTCTTTGCTAATGAAAAATTTGATCTTTCTGAGTACCCCAAGATTGCAAACATCATAAATGATGAATTAACTAATAATGAATTTAATGAACTAGTTAATAACGATTCAAATTATGATGAAATAGACCACGAAAATGAAACATACTTAAATGAACTTGCTCAACAGGTCCGTAGTCGTGGTGAAAATGGTCCAGGGGCTGATGAAGAATTGCATGTTGTTAATCTGGGTACCGATGAAGAGCCGGAAGAAACCAAGATCGGAAGCTTCTTCAAGGGGGAAGAGAAATACATATTGACTACACTGCTCAGAGAGTTCGTGGATGTGTTTGCATGGTCATACAAAGACATGCCGCATTTAGACAGAAAGGTCGCCGAGCACAAGATTTCGATTAGAGACGACGCTAAGCCAGTCAAGCAGAAACACAGAAAGATTAAGCCAGAATGGTCTCTACAAGTCAAATAAGAGATAGAAAAGCTTCTCAGTGTGGGCTTCATCAAAGTCATTGAGTATCCGATTTGGCTCGCAAATGTGGTGACAATCAAAAAGGCTAACGGCAAGGTCCGTGTTTGTGTGGATTTCCGGGATATGAAAAAAGCTTCTCCAAAGGATGACTTTCCACTACCCAATATCGACATGCTAGTCGACTCTACGGCCGCCTACGAGGTCCGCTCATTTATGGATGGGTTTGCTTGGTATAATCAGATTCTCATGTCCGAGGAGGATCAATACAAGACTGCTTTCACAACACCGTGGGGCACCTTTTGCTACACAGTCATGCCATTTGGGTTGAGGAATGCTGGGGATACTTATCAAAGGGCTGTGACAGACTTGTTCCATGACATGATTCACAAGGAAATTGAGGTCTATGTGGATGACATGATCACTATTCAAAGGGGACCAACGGTCAACACTTGGTCAACCTCCGCAAGTTCTTCGAAAGGCTTCGACAACACAAGATGAGACTCAATCCCGCAAAGTGCACTTTCTTGGCTATATGGTCACTGAGACTGGAATTGAAGCAGATCCCTTAAAAATCAAGGCAATCATTGACATGCCTCCTCTGAAAACACAGAAAGAAATCAAAGGTTTCATGGGAAGACTTCAGTACATCAGTTGGTTTGTGCACCAACTCACTTCCATGTGTGAGCCAATCTTCAAGCTACTCAAGAAGAATTTGGCTCTAGAATGAACCGACACTTGCCAAGAAGCCTTCGACCAAGTGAAACATTACTTGACATGCCCTCCAGTTCTGGTTCCACCACACAAGGAGAAGCCTCTCTTGCTCTACCTCACAGTGATTAAAATCTGAATTGTGTCTCCAAATGGACTACAAAAATGGCCTATTTATAGGATGGAATGGTGATGATTCCTAGGTGAATGAGGTCATCAATGATGTAAGCTACAAGTTTTAATTACATGATAAAGACTACAATTATTATAATGAGTTATCCAATGACTTACCAACTTTCTAAAAGCATGTGCTGAATTTATCTACCTTATCTTCACTCTAGAATCTTCATGAGACTTGTTAAATTCGGATCTCTCTTTGGGCTGACTTGAAGAGACTTATTTTGGACTCAATTTGGGCTTCAAATTGTGTTTTTTCAGTGGGCCAAAATTCTCCACCACAAAACTTCATGTTGCATTCAATTGGACTCCATTCTCTATGCTTTTCTTGGGCTGGAACAAACTCTTTCAATGGATCTGTTGTGCTTGGACTTGAGCTCCTAAATGAGATTACATCATTCCCCCCCTTCTTGAGAGTGATTTGTCCTCAAATCTACACTTGGATAATGGATAAGAAACACCATCCTTGATACCGTAAATGTTATAAATATTTTCCTCATCTGATTTCACCTTCCAAAAAATAACTCTTATATCACCTTTGTATGTTTGGTGAACATGGAACGTGGTTGAACTCAAGATGAAACTCATCCAATCGATTTGTTGACTTGAAACAAAATGAGAAAATCTGAAATTTCTTGCAAACCAAATTGGTGATATTGTTGTGCTCGGAATATCATATGGATCATCATAATGAGGATTCAGCTCAACTCCACGAGAATCAGTCAACCCATATTCCCAAATTGTCATGTCTTCTTCTTCTATGTCTGCTGCAACTAACTTATCACAATCATCTGCCTCAATATCTTCAAGTATCTTTTCACACTCATTTTGAATTTCTTTTTCTTCTTCTTCTTCTCTCTTGCATCCTTTTTTTGGCTCACTCTCTTCATCTACCTCAAATCCTTCTTGACTCTCAATCTCTATTTTCCTCTCACTCGAATCTTTTCTTTCTTTCTTTTGACATTTACTAACTTCTCTATCAAAGCCAAAAACAATTTTGTCAATATTTCTGATGCAAAGGCTTGTCTTATCTCGTAATGGTAAAACTCTTTCTCGTTTTCCCGAGTTTGGAAGAGGGGTATGCTGCTTGTAGTATGAGTGTTGAATCCTATCAAGCTTCTTGTGCAACAACCCAAATTCTGATTTGAACATGTTTCTCATCTCACCCAAAAAAAATCTATTCTCAAGGATCACACCAAAAGTTGATTTCTTTTAGATAGAGATGATTTTGATAATTACTATGCAATATCGATAATAACAAGGAAATGATGAAATCAAGAATTAGATTTGATGATTACAATGACACAATAGTGACTTGTTTTTGAAATAGATGAATTTTGAAATAGGCAAGATTGATAATAACAAGAAAGTGATGAAAACAAGAATGAAATTGATGATACGAATGAGGTTTTTTTTCCCTATAGTATTGTAAGTAGAAACTTGATTTCTTAACCCCCCCACCAAAATTCACTGATAAAATTCCTTATCAACTTGTGACAAAGCCCAATATCAATTATGAATAATGGAATACCAAGAAAATCAAAAGATGCGAAGACAAGAGAAGAGAATAGTAGAGAAGGATAGTATACGACTTCTTAAAAACCGGGCTCTAGATACCAAATGATGTGATTTCTATAAGGAATAGGATCAGAATTACCTTGTAGCCGAGGATCGTTCTAAGAAAAGTCGTTCGTAGGTGTAAAACCGCACCCCCTACCTAAGAAGATAGGATACTTGGTTTAGAAGTGCCACAACCAATACACCCAAGTTGGTTGATAAGCTAGGAAGATGCCACAAGTATAGAAAATTACACTTGATATGTCTAAGTTTTTCAAAGAACCAAAGAGTTGAATAAAACTCTCAAATTGATTAAAATCTGAATTGTGTCTCCAAATGGACTACAAAAATGGCCTGTTTATTACTATGCAGTACGAGTGTGTCATCAGTACGGGATGCCTCAGCTTATACCCTCTTCATGGGACGAGACTTGTTGGTAGTGGTGCCCTAGGCACGTTTAATAAACGTTGTAATTGTTATCATTTATTTCATATCAATAAAGAGATGTTTTGATTATTATTGTTGTTCATGTTTACTTATAATAATCCCCGTCCCTAGTGCTTGTTAAGCACTAGTATAAAGGCTAAATGATCATGTGATGATCATGTTAGATTTATGGGTACTTGTTTGGAACAAGGTACTGGACATGACCCGCTGTATGAGATTTATGTCATGGTCTATGTCGTACATATATCTCATATTAGTTATGTCATTCGAATTCTTAGACATGAAGTTATTATAGTCTTCCACTTGATGAACATTGTGTTTGACATATTCAAACGCTACCTTAACACGGTAGTTATAAAGGGTATGATTGACATAATCAGATTCCCGTTGGGAAGAATAATAAGCTAAATGGATTTGTCCCTCCAAGGAGAGATGTCAAGCTTGGGCCCCTCGAAGGAATGATGTTGATGAAATGTTCGGCCGGACTCAAATGGATTGATTGGATCAATAGCATTTGAATTATCAACATATTCAGAATCGAGAAAGTATTGAACAAGACAAGTTGACTGTTAGACCATGACTTGTGTTCAGAGACATCGTGGACAAAAGGATTGTGACATATTCTAAAGGAATGCGAACTTGTATCTAGTTATACTATTTGGGTAGGTATGACGGTTTGCTAGAACCTAATCATATCTTATGGTTTCATGTTTGAGCCCATTGCCAACTTAGTATAATCCTAGAGGGTCACACACAATAGAACGAATCTTAAATAAGAGGACTATATTGGAATTTAGGGTCGAAGGACCTCAAAGGAATTTCTGGAAAGATTCTGGGCTTCCTGGTCAACCAAGCGGGCGCTTGGGTTGGACCAGGTGGGCGCTTGAATGAGTTCTGAAAGGACTGGACCTTCTGATCAAATAAGCGGGCGCCTGGGTTGGACCAGACGGGCGCTCGGTTTGGCGGCAGAAAAGTTCCTAATTCAATTAGGAAAGGTTTTTGGCACAACTTACCTATTTGGAATAGGTCTTAATTGTGTATAAAAACCCCCAATTCGGCCAGACCATCTGAGTTAGTGCTTTTGTGAGTCTCAAAGAGTTTGAGATAGATTTTATTTTGTTCTAAGACATCCTTGATTGAGGAACAAAATAATTCACAAATAAATTCCATATAGTTCTTTATTAAATTGTGAAAGTGTGTTTCATAATTATTGGTCTAGCAACCAAGATCAAGGAGCCTCTTGATATTCGTTCGAAGTGTGGACACCGCTAGAGGGTGAATTTTATCATCTACAAAGTTCGTGATTTTGTTTCGTGATAAAGCTTCAAGTTTCTCCATCAAGACCAAAGAAAACTTTGATAGTCATCAAGGGTTAATTTTATCCTCTATTCATTATGATGTATTTGATTTAATCATATGAACGGATCCATGGCTTTGGGTTTCTTATAATTTTAATTGCTATATTCCGCTGCGCATGTTACTACGAAACCCAATAGAGACGAGACTTGTATCCGATTTAATGTTAGGATGTTCTCTATGAGTGCTGGGGTTGCAGTGCTCTTGGAGCGATGTTGGTCTTATGCTCTCATGCCTAGCACTCTTTGTATACAGCGACCACGCGACATACTTTTGTCTCGAGAATACTTGGACTGGTACCAGACGACCTTGGGGAACATGGGACAGACTCTGAGAAGACTGAGACGTAGGGTAGTAATCCCTTATGTCTCGAGCAGACGCTTGAGGGAGGACGAGAATGTGTAACGGGAGGTGGAAACCGAGTTGGCTCAGCTAGCACCTACTGAGAGGAAAAGAAAGAGAGAAGGCTCAACGGGGGTGACTCAGTTGAGGAAGGACTTGTTTGCAGATCCAACTAGACGGGCTAGACGTGGACGAAGGGACAAGAAACCGAAGGAAGAAGAGGAAGAGGAGGAGGAGGAGTGACTCCGAGTATCCAACCACAGTCGTTGCAGACACAGTTTAGATTTTAGTTTGTTTTAATTTATTTAAATTTCACAGCAGGTTATTTATTCGCAGGTTATTTCGAGCTTAGACTCATCAAATAAATGTTAACGTGTAGTAGGTTCAACTCTCACACCCCACATAATGTTTCCAAAAAAAAAAAAGTAGTGACTTGTGGAAATAGAGATTTTGCTTTAGTAATAACATATTGTTTGCTTTATTTGAAATTTGCTCAAACCAGATTTGGATTTTTATTTATTTTTGAGACCGCACCATTGAAGGCTGCCTACGTTCCCCTTTTACAAGTAGGGCTAAGGGGATCAGGTCACCGTAGTTCATTTCTGATTGTAGAAAGGGAAGATAGAAAGGGGGAAGTAAAGAGACTATATATATATATATATATATATATATATATATATATATATATATATATATATATATATATTTTACAAGGGGGATGGTCATTGTAGAAGACCGTTGATGGAGAGTACCGCTGATGGAGAGTACCATTTGTGGAGAAAGACCATAGTGGTCAGTTGTAGTAGCGACGAAGTTTACTGATGTTGACTGGTTCCATGAACTGGTTGCCGTCCAAATCTGCCATTCTAACTGCACCTCCGGAGAAGATCTTTTGTACGAGATAAGGGCCAGTCCATATCGGAGCCCATTTACCCAAGGGGTTGAACTTGTTCGGGAGGCGTACATTGAGCACCAAGTCTCCTTCTTTGATGTCTACCGGCTTTATCCATGTGTTCCATGGCTTTGAGCCTTCTTTCATCCAAGGTAGCCAATTGGTCGTAGCGACTGCGGAGCCATTCTACTTCATTCACTTGATTTTCAAGCAATACCCTTACGGATGGGACTTCTAGCTCGATGGGGAGCACTGCTTCCATGCCGTATGTAAGAGCGTAAGGAGTTTCGCCGGTGGCGGTGCGTACTGACGTTCTGTAGCCCCAGAGTGCCAAAGGTAACTTGTCTGGCCAATCCCTTCCTCTTGTGGCCATTTTTCTGATGATCTGTTCAACAGTCTTGTTAGCTGCTTCTACAGCTCCATTGGTTTGAGGATAGTATGGGGATGATTTCTTCCTTTCTATTCTGAATTCGGCGAGTAAATGGGTCGTCTCTGCTTCGAAGTGACTACCATTGTCTGATATGATCAGGTTCGGGACGCCATAACGGCACATGATGTTTTCTTTGACGAACTGCGCTATTTTCTTGGAATTCAACACTTTGTAATATTGGGCCTCGACCCATTTGGTGAAGTAGTCTACAGTCACTAATACGAATTCATGACCGTTTCTTCCTGTGGGATGAATTTTACCGATGATATCGATGCCCCATGCTGCGAATGGCCAAGGAGTAGTCATACTGTAGAGATCGTGTGGCGGAATGTGGTTCAAGTTGGAACAAACTTGACACTTGTGGCATTTTCTGACCCATTGGATGCAGTCTGTCTCCATGGTGATCCAGTAGTAACCCAGGCGAGTGATCTTCTGTCGTAACATCCTTGCATTCATATGCGGGCCGCATAACCCATTGTGTACCTCCTCCATAATGGTCTCAGCTTTCTTGCTTCCCACACATAAGAGTAGGATCCCATCATAATGCCTCTTGTACAGAGCATTATCTAACAGTACGAATTGTCCTGCTAGCCTCTTTAATGCTTGTAGGCTTTTGGCTTTAACATTTACTTCGAAGGAAGTCTCCCCATACTTAAGGAACTTGTAAATCTGTGTGTACCATTGATCTTCGACTGCTTCTGACTGAGTCTGGATCTCGCAACAATATGCCGGATTTTCCCTTCGGCCAACTCTGAAAGGTTTGACTGACCTTCCTTCAGGGATTTCTACCAGGGATGCCAAGGTGGCGAGTGCGTTAGCGAATCTGTTTCTGTCTCGTGGGAGATAATGAAATGTGACCTCTCAGAATTGTCCGATTAGTTCGTCCATGTAAACTTGGTATAACTGCAGATAGGGGTCCACAGTCTTCCATTTCTTTGCCGTCTGGTTTATAATCAAAGCCGAATCGCCGTATACTTCCAACTCTTTTACATTCCGCTCTATGGCTACTTCTAAACCTTCTATGCATGCTTCGTATTCGGTGGAATTATTGGTGGTCGTAAAGTTCAACTTTATTGCTTTTGGAGTATGTTCGTCTTTGGGATCAACTAGAAGAAGACCCACTCCGTTGCCTCTTTTGTTTGCGGCCCCATCGAAGAACAGCTGCCATTTGTCCGCGACTTCCATTGCAAAAATACCATCGTTTGGGAATTCGGGGTCCGATCCTCATTCTTTAGTGCTTGGAGAATCTGCTAACTGTTCTGTCATAGCTCTCCCTTTAACTGCCTTTCTTGGAACATAGGTGATGTCGAACCCTCCCATAAATACTGACCACTTGGCGAGTCTCATGGATATTGATGGTTTATCGAACAAGTACTTACTAGCCATATGGGGTGAGATACCATGTAATGCTTGAGCTTAGAGACTACCAATACTAGTCCAGTGAATGTCTTTTCTAACGCTGAGTAGTTGAGTTCACTTCCCTGTAACTTCTGACTGACAAAGTATATGGCGTTCTCTATTCGAGAATCTTTGGCTTCTTGTGCCAACATGGCTCCAACGGCGGTGTCTGTTACCGTAAAGTATAGCAGTAGCGGCTTCTCCTTGTGTGGCAGACGTAGGATTGGGGTATTCACCAGGTACCTCTTAATCTGCTCAAAGGCTTCTCGGCAATCGTGATTCCATTCAACATTGGCGGCTTTCTTCATTAGCTTGAAAATCAGTTCACAGACTGTAGTCAACTGGTTGATGAAGCGACTGATGTATTATAGTCTGCCCATGAATGCCTTGACCTCAGTTTCTGTACGGGGTGGCTTCATATCCATAATTGCTTGAATCTTTCTCGGGTCGGATTCTATTCCGCGCTCCGTGACCATGTATCCCAACACTTTTCCTCGAACGACCCCGAATGTACACTTAGCAGGGTTTAGGCGCATGGAGTGTTCCCTCAGTCTGTTGAAGAATTTCCGTAAGTCAATTAGGTGTTGATTATCGGAACCTTTGGAATGTATGATCATGTCGTCTACGTAGACCTCGATCTCCTTATGAATCATGTCGTGAAATAAGTTAGTCATATCCCGTTGATGGGTAGCCTCAGCATTTCTAAGCCCGAATGGCATTACGTTGTAGCAGTACGTTCCCCATGGCGTGGTGAAAGCAGTCTTTTCTTGGTCTTCCTTGGCCATCTTGATCTGATTGTACCCGGCAAAACCGTCCACGAATGACTTGACCTCGTAGTTAGTCGTTGCATCTACTAGCATGTCGATGTTGGGAAGCGGAAAATCATCCTTAGGACTAGCTTTATTAAGATCACGGAAATCCACACAAACTCTGACATTGCCATTGGCCTTCTTTACTGTGACGATATTTGATAACCACATTGGATACTCAATCGCCCTTATGAAACCCACTCTGAGTAGCTTTTCTATTTCTTCTTTCACTTGCAGAGACCATTCTGGCTTGATGCAGCGAAGTTTCTGTTTTACCGGCTTGGCGTCTGGTGCTATCGGAATTCTGTGCTCTGCGATGGAGTTTTCCAGCCCCGGCATATCCTTGTAAGACCATGCAAATACGTCAACATACTCCTTGAGCAACCCAATCAGTGCTTCACGCTCTTCGCCTTGAAAGAAGCTCCCAATTTGCATTTACTTTGGCTCATCGTCTGTCCCCAGATTCACACATGCTAACACCTCATCGGCAGCTTGGGCTCGATTTTCCCTTTGATTGATAACCTGCTCTAATATTTCTCGGATGTATTCGTTATTAAGTTTGTCTGTGTCTGCCTCTTTTAATGAATCGTTATTAACTATTTGTATATCATTAGATTGATTAGTTAATTTATCATTTATAAGAGCGGCTATGGTGGGATACTCGGAAAGGTCGAGGTTTTCATTTAGTGCAAAAGGAAAGATGGTGTTAGCGACCATTTCATAGTCTTCCGACGTGAGGTCATTAGACTTGGAAGAAGACTCAAATTCATAGGTAAAGACATCGGACCTAGATGACCTAGACGACTTTGGTGAACTGACAGGAGACTCGATAGGGGAGGTTATAGGGGGAGCAGTCAGTCCAAGCTCCTCGATCATGAAGTATGTCTTTGTTATGGGTCCACCATATGTGCACCAATTCTTCAACTTGCCAACCATTGGTGAGACTACCATTCTTGGATCGACATTGTTTGTCCGGTCTTCGATCATGGATATGAAGTTGTCGGAGGATGATGAACATGCTGTATTTGGAGATAGATTATATGATGATAGAGAGTAATAAGAAAAATCACTATCATTAATAATTTCTCAAGCACAATCAGAGTCAAAATCGGGTGCCTCACCATCTTCCACAGTTATTTCGGTCAGATTGGTGAGGTCTGTCTCGTTTCTAACTTTAATGAGAGCCTCCCTAAGGTCCTCTACTTGACCATTATGTATAAGTTCTTGGATGAGAGTCTTTAGAGCGAAACAATCTTCAATGTCATGACCGGTGACTTGGTGGAAATCACAAAACCTTTCTTGATTGATGTCCGGGCGGGGATGATATCCTTCTAACGGCTGAATCATCCTCATTGCTATCAGACAGTTGTACATGAGATCCAGGGTGATTTGTAATTGTTCGAAGGCGTCCATCATTTCTAACAAGCCTATATTGTCGGCATCGACCATATTCACACCTCCATTGTTTGGGAGCGGCTAGCTATGGTATTCGGACCTTTAGGCTTCTCAATTTTTCCATCGGCTATGAGTTTTTGGATGACACGCTTGACTTACACGCAGTCGTCGGTTATATGGCCAATATACTTGTGATACTTGCAGAACTTGGTTGCATCAAGGTTAACCTTTTTGTTGATGGGTTGAAAATTCTCAAGTGGCTTGATCAAGCCCTTCTTTATCAACACCTCAAAGACTTTGCTAGTAGGCATGCCAAATTCATCGAAATGATCTTCTTTTCGTGGAAATCCGCTTGTAACTACTTGGACATCAAAGGTGAGTTGTCTTGGACCATGCTCACTTGACCGGCGACCTCTTTTGATCTAGGAGTGGTACTTGTCGGAGCTTTGTAGCGGAAGGAAGAGCTTCCTATTTTGGCAGCTTCTTTAACAACACCAGTAATGCCGGCTTCGTGTCTGACCCCAGCATCGACCATTTCCCGTAGATCGGGAAAGTACCCATTACCAATCGCCACCCTAAGCTCGGGAAACAAACACTTGAAGAAGATTTTCTTTTGTTCCTTTGCCTTAGGAGGGTATTATACCTCTGCTAGATTGTGGTTCCACCTCTTGTAGAAGTCATAGATAGGCTCACCGGGCCTCTGCATGGTGTTCTCTAAATCAGTACAATTGACGTGCCAATCTAGGTTCGACTGATACTTCTCGCAAAAAGTAGTGGTGATTTGTTCCCATGTCTCTCGTTCGGAAGGATCCAAACTCAAGAACCAAGGAGGGCGATTCCATCCAAAGTGGTGTGGAATACTCAGGCCATTTGCTCGTTGGTGCAGTCACGGGCTCTCATGGCTAGCACATAACTGTCAAGATGAGTCTTGGGACAAGTAATACCATGGAATGTAGAGACCTTCGGCATCTTGAAGTCTCTAGGTAGAGCACCCACATTACTTCGGTTGATGGTTTTGACTATCGGAGCGGATTTCTTGGAGACCGTATCGGATAGCTTGCGGATCTGTTCTTGCATGGCAACCATTAGAGGGTGATTGGAGAAATCTGTGCTACCATAGGCTTGAGAAGCGGGAGAAGTAGTGGAGACCGTGGGCACGGCGGTACCGATATTCAATGGTAGTGAAGGCAATGGAGACTGGGTGGAGGACAAGTAGCTACCCATTAATTCTGGTGACAGCTCGTACGGACCCTTGTTGGGAGGTTGCTTTAGTACCAAATTCAGGAGAAGGGACCCTTTGGTAGTTGGGCACCTTAAGAGGGATAGCATCATCATTGTCAGGGTAAGTCACATGCATTGTCTCGTCTTCGACTAGAATAGCCTCCCCATTATGGAAGCTAGTTGCTACACCTTTCTTCTTCATCTCGGTATGAAGATGATCTTTGAGCTTTTGGTTGACCCTTTCTAGAGACTTGCTTCTATCCTCAAGCTTAGAAATCTGTAGCATGAGGTTGGTGCAGAAGGCATGGAGAGGTGGCGGAATGTCCGAGGGCTTGATACTGGCAGCGATCTCTGGATCGGCAGAAAAGGAGACTGGCGGAGTGGAGACACTAGGAGTAGTAGGCTCTGATGATGGAGACATCGTTGATGCAGAGACTGAAGACTGAGCTTGCGGAAGGCTTGACCGTTGAAGACGACCACCGGAACGAACCCAAACTTGCTTCTCTGTAGAGGTAGCGGACGAGAGGTTTAGGACGGGACAAAGCTCATGCAATGTATTTTGTTATTTATAAAAACGATGTATTATTAGTCCTAACGGTTGAAAGGGGTACCCCTTTTTGGGTTACTATCTACAAAAACTGGATTAGTGGAGGTCATCACTACGTCTATAGACCCCTCATTTTTCACCTGTATTGTACATCCCAAACAGACAATTTGGGCGAGGGTCCTATAGGGCAAGCGACTTCCACCGACCTAACGGATCCTAGGGACTAACCCTTGTTTAAAGGCATTTAACGTAACGTTTATGTTACTTTTGTTAAGTTTTTAACGAGTTGAGATCCTTGTACAAAATATCACTAGGCTTACCATATGCACACCCTTGTAGGGAATTTCATTTTTTTGTGATTTTCTCTCTCAAAGGATCTCGACTCATAAAAGACTTAACGGATGACGGCATGAACGACACGTTAATTGTCTATAAAGAAAAGCTAGTCAAACCAACCAGTCAACTTTGGAGTGTCCTAGACTCTGTGAGTGCATGGTTTCGAAATGAACAAGGGATTAACCTCGACTGCTTCACAAGTGAAAACAGTGAGTTAGATAGCACGGGTGCCACGAAGATAGAGGCGACAGGATCACCAATATCTGTGCACTCAGCGGAGTATCCAGTAGGGTGTGCAGTGTGACACGGACCTAGTGGTAGTGTTGTAAGTACCCCAATCTGAAATCGACCTACTTTAGAGGAATTCTTGGTACCATTTCGGGATAAACCAATGGTCCAGGACCTCACTAGGATAAACCTAATATTCCAGGACTGAACTGGAATTAAACTTGGAAAAATCCAGAAGCTCGCCAAGTAGAGTCGTACGGATGATTTGGGCACATGAGGTCCCTATCCGTACGGCTATGTGTGAATACGTGTGTTTGAAATTGGGAATATTCATAGCAACATTAAAATATGAGAGTCGCCACGCCGTTTTAATTAAAGCCAAAACATTGAGAAAAAGCATGTTTAATGGGTTCGGGGGTCAAATTACAACAAGAGAAGAATATTGAACGTTATCACTCCTATTGCCCGAATGATCGGTCTTTCTATCATGATGCGGTGTATGTAGTGTGTTAGTGTTTGAGACCGGATCCGAAGATTGGCTACGTTCCTCTCAATGTGAGAAGCTCAGGTCAGTGTAGTTCGAGAAGAATTTAGAATAGGCAGAAGAATCAGGATCATGCATAATGAGGGGGGAATTACCTAAAGATTAGGGTTTAGAAGTAGTTCCTAGATCATCCTTGGGTTGATGAACCCTCGATCATCATCGGCTATGAAATAACATGTAATTATGAAGATCGCAACCCTAAATATAGCATAAATAAGGTTTTAATCTATGAACACGGAGAACATGCGAAGAACATATTATGAACATATGAATGAACATGCAAAGAATATGAAGAAGCTATGAATAAACATGTACGAACATGAATATAAAAGATCTACATTAAAAATAATGCAAGAACGTGAAGAAAAAGTTAGAAAACTTACCTATGTTGGCAAGAAATAAACCTTGGATCTTCTTGAGTGTTTGAATGCTAATTAGAGAGCAAAATAGTGTTTAAGAACTCCAAAATTCGTACTTAGAGCTCTCAAAATCGGACCCTAAACCAATGGAATGGAATTGGTTTATATAGTAAACTGATGGGAAGATCTGATGGTCAGGATCATCCAGCGCAAGGTTGGCCGCCTGGCTATGGTTGAAGCCGGTGACAAGAGTGGCCGCGTGGCCAAGATCAACGCGCAGCAAGGTTGGCCGCGTGGCCAATTCTGCAGGCTGACTTGATTCTTAAGCTAGGGTTTCTGCATGGCTTTAAGGAAACCATTTGTTACCTATTTTGATAGATTTTGTCATAAATGAGATATTTTTGGGAATCCGGGACAAGTCTTTGCAAGGTTTCTAATTCCTATAAAGTCCTTGTATTTTTGGGAAAGTCCTAATAAACTCATTTTCAGGTCGGGTACTAACAGTAGCCCCTCGGCGACGCTTCTTGCAAGGCAATGTGGGGTCGACGATAAAAGAAGGATCCGTCTGAAACATGAGTTTCAAAACAGATGAAAGGTAAGGGAACGGCTGAACCTTGACAGGCGACCTACGTATCCGCGAGGGAATCAAGCCAAACGTAGTTCAAAACTGATGGGGAAATTGAGAATGATTGTCCTCTGATGGGGAGCAACGTCTTTTACTGGGGAAAATGCACCTGCTGGGGATGATAGATGACCGCGTCGGTCGGGTGGCTGGACCTTTTCAGGTTTCCTACGTATCCTCTGAGGAATCAAGCCGGTCGTAGTTCAGAGTTATTGGGGAAAGACGAGACATCGAACTTTTGCTGCAGATAATAAACCTACGGATACTATCTTGTATGAAGAACGAACATTCGTAAGCAATGAAGTTATTCGGGAAAAATAAAGACTACGTTGTCTAAATAATCCCAAGATGGAATGGTAAACGCAATCAGGATCGCCAGGGTTCCTGCCTATTGCGCTAAAGAAATAGATGTTGGATCTCTCGCAAACAGAAACGCCGAGGCTTCTGCCCATCGCGATCAATCTAGGATGCGTATGTTATAGAGGCGCCGAAGTCTCTACAATCATGCAAATCCTAATAATAAATGCTGGATCTCTCGCAAACAGAAACGCCGAGGCTTCTGCCAACCACGATCGATCAAGGATACGTATGTCATAGAGGCGCCGAAGTCTCTCCAACCATACGAATCTTAAGCAAATATTAGGAAGTGCTAAAATAATAGATGCTGGATCTCTCGCAAACAGAAACGCCGAGGCTTCTGCCAATCGCGATCGATCTAGGATGCGTATGTCATAGAGGCGCCGAAGTCTCTACAACCATACGAATCCTAAGCAAATAATAGATGCTGGATCTCTCGCAAACAGAAACGCCGAGGCTTCTTCCAATCTCGATCGATCTAGGATGCGTATGTCATAGAGGCGCCGAAGTCTCTGCAATCATACGAATCCTAAGCAAATATTAGGAAATGCTAAATTAATAGATGTTAGATCTCTCGCAAACAGAAACGCCGAGGCTTCTGCCAATCGCGATCGATCTAGGATGCGTATGTCATAGAGGCGCCGAAGTCTCTACAACCATACGAATCCTAAGCAAATATTAGGAAGTGCTAAAATAATAGATGATGGATCTCTCGCAAACAGAAACGCCCGGGCTTCTGCCAATCATGATCGATCTAGGATGCGTATGTCATAGAGGCGCCGAAGTCTCTACAACCATACGAATCCTAAGCAAATATTAGGAAGTGCTAAAATAATAGATGCTGGATCTCTCGCAAACAGAAACGCCGAGGCTTCTGCCAATCGCGATCGATCTAGGATGCGTATGTCATAGAGGCGCCGAAGTCTCTACAACCATACGAATCCTAAGCAAATAATAGATGCTGGATCTCTCGCAAACAGAAACGCCGAGGCTTCTGCCAATCGCGATCGATCTAGGATGCGTATGTCATAGAGGCGCCGAAGTCTCTACAACCATACGAATCCTAAGCAAATATTAGGAAGTGCTAAAATAATAGATGATGGATCTCTCGCAAACAGAAACGCCCGGGCTTCTGCCAATCATGATCGATCTAGGATGCGTATGTCATAGAGGCGCCGAAGTCTCTACAACCATACGAATCCTAAGAAAATATTAGGAAGTGCTAAAATAATAGATGCTGGATCTCTCGCAAACAGAAACGCCGAGGCTTCTGCCAATCGCGATCGATCTAGGATGCGTATGTCATAGAGGCGCCGAAGTCTCTACAACCATACGAATCCTAAGCAAATAATAGATGCTGGATCTCTCGCAAACAGAAACGCCGAGGCTTCTGCCAATCGCGATCGATCTAGGATGCGTATGTCATAGAGGCGCCGAAGTCTCTACAACCATACGAATCCTAAGCAAATATTAGGAAGTGCTAAAATAATAGATGATGGATCTCTCGCAAACAGAAACGCCCGGGCTTCTGCCAATCATGATCGATCTAGGATGCGTATGTCATAGAGGCGCCGAAGTCTCTACAACCATACGAATCCTAAGCAAATATTAGGAAGTGCTAAAATAATAGATGCTGGATCTCTCGCAAACAGAAACGCCGAGGCTTCTGCCAATCGCGATCGATCTAGGATGCGTATGTCATAGAGGCGCCGAAGTCTCTACAACCATACGAATCCTAAGCAAATAATAGATGCTGGATCTCTCGCAAACAGAAACGCCGAGGCTTCTGCCAATCGCGATCGATCTAGGATGCGTATGTCATAGAGGCGCCGAAGTCTCTACAACCATACGAATCCTAAGCAAATAATAGATGCTGGATCTCTCGCAAACAGAAACGCCGAGGCTTCTGCCAATCGCGATCGATCTAGGATGCGTATGTCATAGAGGCGCCGAAGTCTCTACAACCATACGAATCCTAAGCAAATATTAGGAAGTGCTAAAATAATAGATGATGGATCTCTCGCAAACAGAAACGCCCGGGCTTCTGCCAATCATGATCGATCTAGGATGCGTATGTCATAGAGGCGCCGAAGTCTCTGCAACCGTACGAATCCTAAGCAAATATTAGGAAATTTTAAACGCAAGCAGAAACGCCCGGGTTTCTGCCGACCGCGCTAAAATAATAGATGCTGGATCTCTCGCAAACAAAAACGCCCGGGCTTCTGCCAATCACGATCGATCTAGGATGCGTATGTCATAGAGGCACCGAAGTCTCTGCAACCATACGAATCCTAATCAAATATTTGGTGAAAAATGGAAATTTTAAGGGGTTTTTCGTACCCAAAAATAACGAACATCAGTCAAAATAGCGTTTAGGGCACCTACTATGGATGAAATAGGTCAGGGGTAAAAATGGGATTTTACATGCGGAGGCAAAGATGATGGATCGTTATTAAGTCGCAAACGGGATGAACTCTTAAGGAGTCATGAAGGTGATAGACTCCCAGGGAATCGCAGAAGTGATGGATTCTTGGGGAGTCGCAAAGGTGATGGACTCTCGGGGAGTCGCCAAGGTAAAGGACTCTTTGGTGAGCAAAGGACGACCATGGAAAGCGTAATGTTTGGGATCCGCTTACCCTAAATTAGGACGAATACATAATATGAGGCTACGAACCATTAAGATGAAGGTATTAGGTAAGGGACATTTTGCTTGGTTGCTTAGGGTAGGACCTAAGGCTTCTAAGGAAAGGGGATGGGTAGCCTCTTAGCCTTGAGATAAGGATGCAAAAGATGTTACGGTTGTTTAGACTTGGGATTGTGTCTTGGATACAATGTGGGTTTCTTAGGCTTACGGGCTAGGGTTTGGAGAGAATGCGACTACCTAGGCTCGAGACTAGGGTTCGGAGAGAATATGGAAAGGCTATTGTATCCTAGGCATAAGACTAGTGGGGGATTAAGATTATAAGTTTCCTAGGTTTCGAGACTAGGGTTTCGGGAATTTGGAAAGGATGTTGCACACAGGGCTTTGGAAATTCCCTAGAACTTGGACTAGGGTTAAAGAGGATGGTGCTTCCTAGGCTTGAGACTAGGGTTTTGAGAGAATGCAGATTCCTAGGTTTGGGGCTAGGGTTTGGAGAGGTTGAGGTTTGGGAACTTCCTAGATGTTAGTGTCACGACCCGAAATCTAGGCTCTATTTTATTAGTAATTGAATGATTATTATTTAATTATTTGCTTATTTATTTATTTAAATTTTATTTATTTAAATATTTATGTGTGCAATTTATGTGTTATAATAATTATGCCTAACATTGTATTCGAGTTATTTGGGCTAGTGTGGTATTGTTGGGTCTTATTTGTTAGTAGGGAGTGTGGCATTTGTGTTAGTAGAAGGGGAGGGGCCTAGATGTAACTTTTTAAAATAATTCCCCTACTCCCTCCCTATTCCCCTCACCTCCCTCACCTTCTCCCTCATTCTTCATCTCCCAGCAAAACCCCCTCTCTGTCTAGCATTGTGGGTAAGTTTCTTCCTCCTTACTTCTCTCTTCATTTTCTCCATCTTCCCATCATCATCTCTCATTTCTTAAAACGTGAACCTTGTTTAGATCGTCGATAGGATCGCGTAGAATCAAAAAGATTTGAAATCCATCAACTTTGAGATTTATCAAGTAAGTTACTTTTCCCCCATTTTAAAGCTAAAATGTTCATATCATGTTTATATGATATTTGATGTGTTATATTTGAAGTTTGGATGAGCTTAGAATTTATTGGGAATTTATTTTGGGTTTTGATCAAAAATGGTGAAATCTTGAATGTGGGTTTGATTCTTGATTTTGATTGTTAAATGTTGTTGTTTGAGTCTTTTTAGACTTATGGGTTGATTTGGTACATTAGTATGTGAGTTGGAAGGTTGGATTTTGGGTTGAATGTGTTTTGGGTTTGAAAATGGAAGAACCCATGTTGTTCTTCCCGATTTCTGGAAATTCAGAAGCTTGGGCGGCCGCACAAAATTTCCTGGGCGACCGCGCATCTTTCTGAAAGCTTTTGTTCTTGTTTTGAGGCCTTTTGGGCGACCGCACATCCCACTTTGGGGGTCCGCACAGTCCTCTGAAAAGTTACATTTGTTAATTTTGTGTGATTGAAGAATGCGTTTTGATCCAAATCTTGGGTGTCCTTCTAGTTGACCTTAGTGAACATTGTAGTACACTCTAGTGATAGAATTGAGTCCTTTGTGATCAAGTTTGTGTTTGAAATTAATTAAGTATTAATTGTCATTGTTGGAACACTTTATTGATTGGATTTGATTCTTTTGTGAATAAATACGATATGGAAGTTGATTAGGTATCATTTTGGGAATGTGGTTCATCTTTGATGTGCGGTTTGTTCTGGTTTACCTTTGTGGTGATTAAATTGGATTGGTTCCCTACTTTGGAACCTTAAGTTGTTCATTCATGCTAAATTATTATTACTTAGCATTTATTTGGAAGCCCAGCTGGCATATTTGTTGCATCGGGCGATGGGAAGGATTATAATGGCAAAGCCAAGTCCATTATAATGTTGACCATTGTTTCGCCCCCTTCTTTACCCCTTTTTCCAGATTGGCCTTGGAAGAGATGAGTTAGCGTTCCTTTGTGAATGTATCTAGCTAACGGGCATGACTTTGTGTCATGGTCCTTGTCCTTTGTGACACTTTTATGGTTATTGATTCCGGTACCGGGGTTTTCTCTTCGGCTTTCATGCTATTATGAAGATGATGATTTGTTGATTATTGAAGCTGCGCAGCGATCCTTTATTTGGATGTTCCAGTTTGGAAAACCTTGGCTATATCCTTTGTTATGTGTTTATTTCCGCTGCTATCTGTTATGTGATAAATGCTATGTGCTATGTGATATTTATTATTGCTTATTGCTTCTTGCATCATAGCATGTCATGTAGTTGCATTAGTAACTTATTGAGATTTATCTCACCCCCTTTCTTTTTATCTTTGTTTTTCCTTAAACCCCCCCCCCCCCCAAGGTGCTAAGGATTAGTCTTGCTGATCACGAGAAAGAGGACGTCGAGGGTGGATACATTCTTTTGGGGAAGGTTGTTATAGGTTGGTTTACATTATGTAAATGTGTAACCATTTTGGGATAGTTGTACCAAACAATGGCGTCACTAAGAATTGTATAATTGTATTTTGTTGGGCATAAACTTGTGGAAGTTTATGTTAGTTGTAATTGATTTTTATCAAACTTGGTTTTGTAAAACTTTGGATCACTACCTTTTGGTATCAAATGGAATTTTTAACTTCGGTATTTCACAGTTTTGGTTTTAGAGTCGACGTCCAGATCGCGGTCCCAGGCCCGCGGGGTCCGGGGTCGCGACAGTTGGTATCAGAGCTATGGCATTAGCTCTATGTATAAGTCTAGGTGGATTAGTATGACCTAGGTGGGTAGTAGTGTGCGGAGTGATTAACGGTTGATGTCTTATGTAGGTAATTACTCGCAATGTCAGGAAGAAGAAACAGAGGAGGCACTAGTGGGGCACAGAATCAGAATGACACAAGGGAAGAAGCACGTGCCATGTTTCAAGGCATGTTCGAGGCGGCCATGAAGGCCATACATGATCAAGGTCCGAGGGTAGAACAAGCTCCACCCCGCTATGGATTGGAGCAATTTCTGAAGTTGAAACCGGTTGAATTCAATGGGGAGCCCGATGTAAGGAAGGCTGAGTTGTGGATTGAGTCGATGGAGAAGATTTATGATGTATTTGGGTGTTCGGATGAGGACAAGGTCCGGTTTGCGGCTTACAAGCTTGTGGGAGCCGCCGAGCATTGGTGGAAAGGTGTTAAAGCTACTTGGGATGATACTCACACGGTGTATGCGTGGGAGTTGTTCGTTCGCAAATTCAAAGAGCATTTCATTCCGGTTGTTGATCAAAACCGAAAGGAGATCGAGCTACTCAACCTGGAGCAAGGTGTGTGGTCTATAGCACAATACTCAGCTAAGTTCATAGAATTAGCCCGGTATTGCGACTATTTGGTGAGGATCGAGGAACAAAAGGCTATGAGATTCATTCGGGGATTGAAGACCTCCATCCGTACTCAACTGATTGCTCAACGGATTGTGACTTTCCAAGATGCGGTGGACCGAGCCTATTTGATAGAGCAAGATATTGGGGAACATAAGAGGAAGACCGAGGTGGCCAACCCGAGTAAGCAAGGAGCGCAGAGCAAGTCACAACCAAGGATTGAAAATCGAGGTAACTTTGGGGGACAATCTCAGTTCCGAGGGAAACCGATCCCAAGGAACCCGGGTACCACTTCCGGGAACCAAGGGAGCCAAGTTAGGAGGCTTTGTTCGTATTGTCAAAAGGAAGGTCATTCTGAAGACCGTTGTTGGAAGAAGCAAGGAAGGTGCACCAATTGTGGTCAAATGGGTCACTTTGTAAAAGATTGCCCGAGAGGTAGAGGACAAGCATCCGGGTCAGGAGTTGGTATTAATCAGGGTCAGAAAAGGGATGCCGCTGGGAAGCCCAAAGTCTAAGGAAGGGTATTTGCCATGAATCAACAACAAGCTACCGATGATCCATCCGTTATTGGAGGTATTGTTTCTGTGTCTAATGTGAGCGCACGAGCGTTAGTAGATCCAGGATCATCTCATTCATACATTTCTGTGCAATTTGCTTCCATGTTAAATGCTGCATTCGAGTCTTTACCGTACGTGCTAGAGGTGTCGACCTCTATAGGAGAATGCTTGATTTCTGATCGAGTCTTTCGTGCTTGTGATGTGGTTATTTGTGGTCGAGTCCTTTGTGCGGATTTGGTAGTTCTTCCTATCCAAGACTTTGATGTCATATTGGGTATGGATTGGTTGAGCAAGTTTCATGCTTCTGTTGATTGCCGTAAGAAAACTGTGACTTTTTCTATTCCCGATGTGCCTAAGTTTGTTTTTGAGGCTTGTCCTCTGAGTAGAAAGGTTCGCTTAATTTCTTTTATGAAAGCGAGAAAATTATTGCATAGTGGTTGTGAAGGGTATTTGGCTAGTGTCCTTGATACTAGGAAGGAATCCCCTAGTTTTGATAGTGTTCGGGTAGTTCGGGAATTTCCCGATGTTTTCTCTACCGAGTATGATATGCCTCCCGATCGTGAGATTGAGTTTTGTATAGATCTTTTGCCGGGTACGGCTCCGATTTCGAAAGCACCTTATAGGTTAGCTCCTGCAGAGTTGAAGGAGTTAAAGGTTCAGTTGCAAGAGTTGCTTGATCGAGGGTTTATCCGCCCTAGTGTTTCCCCGTGGGGAGCGCCGGTTTTGTTTGTACGGAAGAAAGATGGTTCGTTGAGATTGTGCATCGATTACCGAAAGTTGAATCAGGTTACGGTGAAGAATAAGTATCCTCTACCCCATATCGATGATTTATTTGATCAGCTTCAAGGGTCCGTTGTGTTTTCCAAGCTTGATTTGAGGAGTGGGTACCACCAGTTGAGGGTTCGATCAGAGGATATTCTGAAGACTGCCTTTCGCACTCGGTATGGTCATTATGAGTTCTTGGTTATGCCGTTTGGATTGACTAACGCGCCGGCCGTGTTTATGGATTTGATGAACCGGATTTTCCATCCCTATCTTGATTCGTTCGTTGTGGTTTTCATCGACGACATTCTTGTTTACTCTAAATCTCGAGAGGAGCACGAGCAGCACTTGAGGACGGTTTTATCCGTTCTTGCGAGGGAGAAATTATTTGCGAAGTTCAGTAAGTGTGAATTTTGGCTCGAGAAGGTGTCATTTCTGGGTCATGTGATTTCTAAAGATGGGATTTCGGTGGATCCTTCAAAGATAGAGGCTATAGTGGATTGGAAGAGACCCGAATCAGTGACAGAGATTAGAAGCTTTCTTGGTTTAGCCGGTTATTACCGAAGATTTATTGAGGGGTTTTCGAGGGTTGCTACTCCGATGACGCAGTTGACCCGAAAGAATGTTCCGTTTGTGTGGACCGAGAAATGTGATAAGAGTTTCGAGGAATTGAAGAAGAGGTTGACTACCTCACCGATCTTGACCTTGCCTAATGGGAGCGATGGCCTGGTGATTTACAGTGATGCTTCGAAAGAGGGTTTGGGTTGTGTGTTGATGCAGAATGGGAAAGTAATTGCGTACGCTTCGAGGAAGTTGACCCCTAGTGAGCAGAATTACCCGACTCATGATATGGAATTGGCCGCGATAGTCTTTGCGTTGCACAAGTGGAAGCACAATCTTTATGGAGCGAAGTTCGAAATTTTTACGGATCACAAGAGTTTGAAGTACCTTTTCTCCCAGAAAGAGTTGAATAATAGACAGCGCCGATGGATGGAATTGTTGAAGGATTATGACTGTACGATTTCCTATCATCCGGGGAAGGCGAATGTGGTAGCCGATGCGATTAGTAGAAAGTCTTATGTGGCTTCGATGATGGTTCGAGAATGGAAAATGCTTGAGGATGTTCGAGATTGGTCTCCTCGTGAATCGAGAGATGGGGCTATTTTTGCGAATATTAGGGTGTCTCCGACCCTGATTCAAAGGATAAAGGAAGCTCAGAAAGAAGACCCCGAGTTGGTGAAGATAATGGGAAAATTGAAGGAAAAGAACTTCGAGGATTTTTCTTTGAGCTCGAGTGGAGTGTTGACTTTCCGTGGAAGATTGTGTGTTCCGAAGGTTGATGGAATTAAACAGAGAGTTCTTGATGAGGGTCACAAATCGAGGTATACTATTCATCCGGGTAGTACGAAGATGTATCAGGATTTGAAGCAACAATTTTGGTGGATTAATATGAAGAGGGAAATAGCCGAGTACGTTTCGAAGTGTTTAACTTGTCAGCAGGTCAAAGCCGAGCATCAGAGACCCGCGGGATTACTTCAGCCGTTAGAGATTCCCGAGTGGAAATGGGAGCATGTGACTATGGATTTCGTTACGGGACTACCTCGTACCCGTAGAAAGTATGACAGTGTTTGGGTAATAGTGGATAGATTGACCAAGAGTGCCCATTTCTTACCTATTGACATCAGATATTCGATGGAGAAGCTTGCGACCCTTTATATTGATGAGATCGTTAGATTGCATGGGGTTCCGGTTAGTATTGTGTCAGATCGAGACCCGAGGTTTACTTCTAGATTCTGGAAGGCGTTTCAGGAAGCTTTGGGTACAGATTTGCGATTCAGTACAGCTTTTCATCTTCAGACCGACGGTCAATCCGAGAGGACTATTCAGATTCTTGAGGATATGTTGCGAGCTTGTGCGATAGACTTTTCCGATTCTTGGGATTCGCACCTACCGTTAGTGGAATTCTCTTACAACAACAGTTATCAGGCTAGTATCGAGATGGCACCGTTTGAGGCCTTGTACGGAAGGAAGTGTAGATCGCCTATTTGTTGGGATGAGGTCGGTGAAGCGAAAGTTTTGGGTATTGATTTGCTTCGGGATTCAGTTGAAAAGGTTAGAGTTATCCGGGATCGATTGAAGACAGCCCAGAGTCGACATAAGAGCTATGCAGACAACCGAAGGCGAGATCTTAGCTTTCAGACCGGTGATTTGGTGTTCTTGAAAGTGTCTCCAAAGGTGGGTATTCGTAGGTTTGGGAAGAAAGGTAAATTGGCTCCGAGGTTTATTGGTCCGTTTGAGGTTTTGGGAAAGGTTGGACTTCTAGCGTATCGTCTTGCGTTACCATCATCTTTGGACCGGTTGCACAACGTGTTCCACGTTTCTATGCTTCGGAAGTATGTTCATGATCCATCTCACGTGTTACCGAGTGTACCGGAGGATATTGAGCCCGATATGTCTTATGAGGAACGACCGGTTCGGATCTTAGATTTTAAAGTTCAAGAGTTGAGGAGCAAAAGTATTTCTTTGGTTTGAGTTCTTTGGAGGAATCATAATATCGAGGAGTCGACGTGGGAGCTTCGCGGTGAGATCGAGAGGAAATTTCCGTGGCTTTTTGTTTAAGGTAAGTCTCGTTAAAATTCGGGTCGAATTTTCTTTAAGGGGGAGTGAATGTCACGACCCGAAATCTAGGCTCTATTTTATTAGTAATTAAATGATTATTATTTAATTATTTGCTTATTTATTTATTTAAATTTTATTTATTTAAATATTTATGTGTGCAATTTATGTGTTATAATAATTATGCCTAGCATTGTATTCGAGTTATTTGGGCTAGTGTGGTATTGTTGGGTCTTATTTGTTAGTAGGGAGTGTGGCATTTGTGTTAGTAGAAGGGGAGGGGCCTAGATGTAACTTTTTAAAATAATTCCCCTACTCCCTCCCTATTCCCCTCACCTCCCTCACCTTCTCCCTCATTCTTCATCTCCCAGCAAAACCCCCTCTCTGTCTAGCATTGTGGGTAAGTTTCTTCCTCCTTACTTCTCTCTTCATTTTCTCCATCTTCCCATCATCATCTCTCATTTCTTAAAACGTGAACCTTGTTTAGATCGTCGATAGGATCGCGTAGAATCAAAAAGATTTGAAATCCATCAACTTTGAGATTTATCAAGTAAGTTACTTTTCCCCCATTTTAAAGCTAAAATGTTCATATCATGTTTATATGATATTTGATGTGTTATATTTGAAGTTTGGATGAGCTTAGAATTTATTGGGAATTTATTTTGGGTTTTGATCAAAAATGGTGAAATCTTGAATGTGGGTTTGATTCTTGATTTTGATTGTTAAATGTTGTTGTTTGAGTCTCTTTAGACTTATGGGTTGATTTGGTACATTAGTATGTGAGTTGGAAGGTTGGATTTTGGGTTGAATGTGTTTTGGGTTTGAAAATGGAAGAACCCATGTTGTTCTTCCCGATTTCTGGAAATTCAGAAGCTTGGGCGGTCGCACAAAATTTCCTGGGCGACCGCGCATCTTTCTGAAAGCTTTTGTTCTTGTTTTGAGGCCTTTTGGGCGACCGCACATCCCACTTTGGGGGGCCGCACAGTCCTCTGAAAAGTTACATTTGTTAATTTTGTGTGATTGAAGAATGCGTTTTGATCCAAATCTTGGGTGTCCTTCTAGTTGACCTTAGTGAACATTGTAGTACACTCTAGTGATAGAATTGAGTCCTTTGT
This sequence comes from Campanula takesimana, assembly GCA_026119855.1. Taxonomy (NCBI): domain Eukaryota; kingdom Viridiplantae; phylum Streptophyta; class Magnoliopsida; order Asterales; family Campanulaceae; genus Campanula; species Campanula takesimana. The sequence goes on from JAOWBW010000375.1 coordinate 1,032,649, forward strand.
GATCAAGTTTGTGTTTGAAATTAATTAAGTATTAATTGTCATTGTTGGAACACTTTATTGATTGGATTTGATTCTTTTGTGAATAAATACGATATGGAAGTTGATTAGGTATCATTTTGGGAATGTGGTTCATCTTTGATGTGCGGTTTGTTCTGGTTTACCTTTGTGGTGATTAAATTGGATTGGTTCCCTACTTTGGAACCTTAAGTTGTTCATTCATGCTAAATTATTATTACTTAGCATTTATTTGGAAGCCCAGCTGGCATATTTGTTGCATCGGGCGATGGGAAGGATTATAATGGCAAAGCCAAGTCCATTATAATGTTGACCATTGTTTCGCCCCCTTCTTTACCCCTTTTTCCAGATTGGCCTTGGAAGAGATGAGTTAGCGTTCCTTTGTGAATGTATCTAGCTAACGGGCATGACTTTGTGTCATGGTCCTTGTCCTTTGTGACACTTTTATGGTTATTGATTCCGGTACCGGGGTTTTCTCTTCGGCTTTCATGCTATTATGAAGATGATGATTTGTTGATTATTGAAGCTGCGCAGCGATCCTTTATTTGGATGTTCCAGTTTGGAAAACCTTGGCTATATCCTTTGTTATGTGTTTATTTCCGCTGCTATCTGTTATGTGATAAATGCTATGTGCTATGTGATATTTATTATTGCTTATTGCTTCTTGCATCATAGCATGTCATGTAGTTGCATTAGTAACTTATTGAGATTTATCTCACCCCCTTTCTTTTTATCTTTGTTTTTCCTTAAACCCCCCCCCAAGGTGCTAAGGATTAGTCTTGCTGATCACGAGAAAGAGGACGTCGAGGGTGGATACATTCTTTTGGGGAAGGTTGTTATAGGTTGGTTTACATTATGTAAATGTGTAACCATTTTGGGATAGTTGTACCAAACAATGGCGTCACTAAGAATTGTATAATTGTATTTTGTTGGGCATAAACTTGTGGAAGTTTATGTTAGTTGTAATTGATTTTTATCAAACTTGGTTTTGTAAAACTTTGGATCACTACCTTTTGGTATCAAATGGAATTTTTAACTTCGGTATTTCACAGTTTTGGTTTTAGAGTCGACGTCCAGATCGCGGTCCCAGGCCCGCGGGGTCCGGGGTCGCGACAGTTAGGGTTTCGAACAAGGGTTTGGAAACTGGTGTTTAAGGACCATGACTCTCCTAGGTTTGGGACTAGGGTTTAGAAATATCCTAGGCTTCGAGGCTAGGGCTTAGAGTTGTGGTAGGTTCAGAGGTTGCAAAGGCGTTGACTTTAGACCTAAGGCTGGGAGTTGAAAGGGTTGTGACTTCCTAGGCTTGAGACCATGGACCGTTGGGAAGAGGGATTGCTTTTGTGGAAGGTCCACTAAGCTTGATGTTAGGGTTCACCATTTTCCGGGATCGGTGACTATGGATTGGAAATGTTCATGGTAACCTAGGCTTTAGGCTAGGTTTTAAGGCTAAGGACTGTAAACTTCCTACGTTTTGAGACTAAGGTGAAGGAGTTTCCTAGGTCTAGGACTGGGGTTTGAAGGGAATGCTGAATCCTAGGCTTGATGATAGAGTTTAAAGAGGATAATTTCTACCTAGGCTTGAGGCTAGGGCTTTAGAAAGAGTGCGACTACCTAGGCTTGAGGCTAGGGTTTAGAGCGAATGCGACTACCTAGGCTCGAGGCTAGGGTTTAAAAAGAGTGCGACTACCTAAGCTTGAGGCTAGGGTTTGGAGCGAATGCGACTACCTAGGCTCGAGGCTAGGGTTTAGAGCGAATGCGACTACCTAGGCTCGAGGCTAGGGTTGATTGAGTTTTGGATAGGGCATTATATCCTAGGTTTTGGACTAGGGTTCAATAAAATAGAGAATTGAGATTGTAAATTTCCTAGGTTTCGAGACTAGGGTTTCGGGAATTTGGAAATGATGTTGCATACGGGGCTTTGGAAATTCTCTAGAATTTGGGCTAGGGTTAAAGGGGATGTTGTGGTTTCCTAGGCTTAAGGCTAGGGTTTAGAGAGGATATGTGACTACCTAGGATCAAGGCTAGGGTTTAGGAAGGGTGTAGCTACCTAGGATCAAGGCTAGGGTTTAAGAAGGATGTAACTTCCTAGGCTTTAGGCTAGGGTTTGAAAGGATGTAATTACCTAGGCTTGAGGCTAGGGTTCAGAGAGAATGATATGACTACCTAGGCTTGAGGATAGGGTTTAGAGAGGATACGTGACTACCTAGGATCAAGGCTAGGGTTTAGGAAGGGTGTAAATACCTAGGCTCTAAGCTAGGGTTTGGAAGGGATGTAACTACCTAGGCTCGGGGCTAGGGTTTAGGAAGGATGTAATTACCTAGGCTTGAGGCTAGGGTTCAGAGAGAATGATATGACTACCTAGGCTTGAGGCTAGGGTTTAAAGAATGTGTTTACCTAGGTTTAAGGTTAGGGTTTGGAGACCGAAAGCATTTGAAGTTTTGTCTTGGTTTAGACCGAGCAAGTTTGAGGTCTAAGAGTGTTGCGGTTTGGGGCAAATGAGCTTGATACCTCGTGGCTGGATAGGCTCGATAGATTAGACCTAGGCTAAAGTTCTAGGGTTTAGCTAGGGTAAGACTCAGACATGTGTTAAGGAGACCGGGGCCTAATGGAATGGTAGGCGTGAGATCTAGGAGATCGAAGGCTAGGCAGGGTAGCGTTGGGACATAAGGCTTTCAAGCGGGTAAGTCTTTTGTCCTAGAGAAACCACGTTATGGATTAGGACCAAGCAGGCTTAAGGTCGGCCAAGGAGCAATGGATTGGGATTGGATGATCCTAGTACCTAATACGCATGTCGGGTTTGGGCTCTAAGGTGTGCTAGGTGTGAGCCATGTGCGAGAAATGGGTTTGGACATGTGACCATGTTGGCGCTTTAGGTAAAGGGATTGAGTGTCCAAGACTTTGCTCGAGTACAATAGGTGCCTAAGTTGGATTGGGTATGCTTAGGACCTAAGTTTGTCTTAGAGGTCATTGCGCGTGACCAAGCTCGTTCGGCGATTGTGAAGGTAGGCTAGGGATGGGACCCCAAAGGTGTTAAGCGCACGAGTTCTGATCGGACGGGTCTATGGCATGGCGCGGTACGCAGGAGATCCTATGTGCTTGAGCAGGTTCGAGGTTTAGGCTCGTTGGGGGAGCGATGTTTGAGATCCATGGAGTTTCAGGAGAGGATCGCGTAGGTTCGAGGTTTGGACTCGACTTGGATTAAGTAAGTTGGAGACCTAAGGGGTGAAGGTCAGGCTAGGTAGTCTCTCGAGGCTAATGGGTGACACTAGGTTGGTACATGGTAGGTTTAAGAGTGGTAGGGTCATGGCTTGGACATGACGGGAGTCGGGAGACGTAGATGTGTCGCTTTTAGTCGGACCAAGTAGGCTTGGGAATTAAAGAGTCCAAAGGGTGGAGATGTAAGGTGAGAGACCTAAAGGGTAGAAAGTCTTGTGACCTAAAGGTTTAGGGGTTGAGGCTTAAGGTATGGATCAGACATATCATGGACTTCAAGGATAAGTTTGGTAGACTCGAATGGTCTCGGCATCCAAGGGATCGCTCAACAGGTTAGATTGGACCTAAGAGGATAAGAGAGCTATGGATTAGACAGGGTAAGGACGAGTATGTGTTGGTAGGTTTGAGATCTAGGAGATCGGGTAGGTTCGGGACCGGTAGGTTCGGGACCTAATGGGTCACTCTAAGGATATGGCTTTGGTTAACCAGTTTAAGGTTTGGGGTTTTGGGTAGAACTGTTTTGAGGCCTAAGGGATCATGCTACGAATTTGCGGAAGATCGAGCTAAGGGGTTATGATGTATCCTAGGTAAGACTCACTGGGTAGGCTTGGGACCTAAGGTTTTTAATCAGGTAAGTTTGGGACCTAGAGAGTTGAGGGTTTAGGCTTTGGGGGTCTCCTAAAGTGTGGGAGATAGGGTGAAGGACCGAATCGGTCCGAGAATCACGGAGATGGGTCTTAGACGGACCGAAGATATTTTTACAATTTTGTGAAGACCGAGAGTGCGGATTTATAAACAATGTGTCGGAGAAGAGAAAACTTTTGAAAGTGTTATTATTTTACAAAGATGCCTTATAATTAATTATGATTCTAACCAATTCAGAGAGCTCGCCTCGTGCCAAGTTTGACGAGGAGGGATGCCCTTCTGCTAAGTATATCCTTGTTGAAGCCCCGGTATTTTCCGAGAAACCACATAGTCAACCCATTTCGTTGGGGATTCTCTAATTTGGTGAGCGGGTACCCTCCCTCCTTTGAGAAATTCTACGTCAAGCTTGATGATGAGGGATGCCCTTCTTCTAAGTATATCCTTGTTGGGATCTCGGTATTCTCCGAGAAAACACATAGTCGACCCATTCTGTTGGGGAAGCCCCAATTCGATAAGGGCGTAGAGCGGGGTGTCCTACCTCCTTTAAGACGCACCCTTTTTTCTGCCTAGACCGCCTTTGCGGGTTTTCAATCTAGCGGGCATCTCTTTTGCGTCAATTTTTTTTTTTTTTTTTTTTTTTTTTTGAAATCATTCAGTCGACTCAAAAAAAGGAAAAGAGAATTGTTTGAAAACATGCGGGGGCATTTTGGGGAGAGTAAGAGAGAGAGAGAGATAGTACTCACATTTTGACTTTTTGGGTAACTGAGTGTATATATGTACAAAAGGGAGGAAGCCCCTGCTTTGACAGAAAGTAAGTGTTTAGATCTTTCCTAGATTGTAGAACGGAAGACTTGTCGAGACATTTGAAAATTGTTTTATTCAAGATTCTCATTTGATTGCTCGAGAATGGACCTCGTTGATTAGTTATGCATCTTATGATTATGTTTTAGATAAGTAGTCTCGAAATAATAAATGTTTTGATCAATTGTGAGTGAAGAGATCAGAAGTAGAAATATATGGGGAAGAGAGAAGAGAAATGAAATTGGCTCAAGGTGGGTTGTGTATATTTTGGACCGAACCGGGAGGTTGCCTACGTTCTCCTCAAGGTGAGGAGCTCAGGTCTGCGTAGTTCGGGGATGACCCGCTTGACGATGGTGTCGGGTTTCAGTGGGTATGTGTGGGAGGAAAGAAAAGAAAGAAAGTTGGCCCAAGGTAGGTTATGTTTGGCTTTGAGTGGTTGCCCGGTTGACGATGAAGTTGGGTTTTGAGTTTAGGGGTGTGAGGTTCGTTTGAGGTGAGTTGTTCATTGTAGCTCATTGCGGTGGATTACTCCTTTGTAGTTGTTACAGTGGATTGCTCCATCGTAGTTGTCATGGGTTGCTGCCGTTTATCTACTTTGTAAGGAAAGAAAGGAAAATAGAACATTTGAGGTGAAAAGAAAATGGGACTTTTACTTTTCCATGGTGATAGCCCCTTTTATTTTCTTTTTCTTTTTATTTTATCTCTTTGTGCACACCCTTTTTTTTGCCTAGGCCGCCCTTTCGGGTTTTCAACCTAGCGGGCTTCTTTTTGTGCAATGCTCTAACTTTTGCCTAGGTCGCCCTTTTGGGTTTCAACCTAGCAAGCCATATTATTATTATTATTATTTTTTTGTTTATATATTTGTACATGAAACATTGGGCAAGACGAGCCCCTAGTTTGCTTTCGCCTCTCTCGATTGCGAGGTAGCTTCCTTATAGTTCAAGCGGCCTTTTGCTGGCGGCGGGCATCCTAGCCCCTTGATTTTCACCGGTAGAGCTCCATTGGATTATCACGTGCACCAATTAATGGCATGAATGACTTCGTGCACTTGTTTTATATTTGCGATGGAATACGGACAGCCCCAGTGTAACGGCATGTAGTACTCATGAAGGGACCAAACCAACCCTTTAAATTGTGGCAGCATGGATGTCTATTTGATGATGAGCAACCGCAGTCCATTTCTTTGTCACGACCTTATAAAAAGGGGTCTAATGGTGTATGAGGATAGTGTATGGGAGAAGGTGTATAGAGAGTGTATATGAAGTGTGTACAAGGGGTGAGTGTATAGAGAGAGTGTATGGGGGTAGAATGTAGAGAGAAGAGAAAGTGATTCGTTCATCCCAATTGATCGAAGCATTTGTTATTTTGAGATTAATCGTTTACTTAGTTATGTGAATGGTTTGTGGGTCCATTTACCTTTTAATGAGTCGTCATTAATGAGTAAGATTAAGATTAATTCATCATATAAAGATATAGCAATCAAGCGAAAATGGTGAATAAGACAATTTTCATGAAATTGATATATGCAAGCTTATGTCTCAAGTCTAGAGAGAAAAGAAAAGAAATAAAGACCCTTTTATTGGAACTAAAAGATTTAAACTGACTAGTCCGGGGTGGACTTTTACTTAAAGAAACAAAAATCGTCCAAGGTGGACTTTTGACTAAAGACACTCCTACGAAGACTGAATGACCCTTTTCTTTTCTTTTATTTAAAGGAGGTAGCCCCAATTTCCTCTTTTTCCCATGCCCATGTATTCCGTTGGCGGGTGATGGCTCCGCTGTCAATGAGGCTTTGAATCTTTCTCCTCAATTGGAGGCAATCTTCGGTGTCATGCCCAATGTACTGGTGGTATTGGCAGTGTTTGGAGGGATGCAAGCCTTGCTTCACCCTACTTGGTTCATAGTTGAACAAAGGAGACAACTTGCCGGCTTGAACTAGACTTTTGTAGAGTTTGGCTAACGGCATACCCAAGTCATTGTACTCCCGTTCGTCCTTCCGAACTGTATTTGAGGGTGGTTTAGGTACCGGTACCTGTCGTTGATGAGTAGTCTTAGGAGGCATCCCAACGGGGGAAGTCTGTGGCGGCCCGTACATTTGAGGAGCGTACGGGTGTTGACATTGTGCAAGAGGGAGAACTCGGCTGAGGTAATCATAAACGCCACGAATTTCAGACAAATGGCGCCTCTCGATATTTCTTAGGGTCGTATGCATCTCCTTCTGAAAGTGTGTTGCTTGCTCGTTGAGAATGGCCTTAAAGTGGATTGCTTGTTCATCGAGGATGGCTTCGAAGTGGGATGCTTGCTTACTGAGAGCAGTACCGGTGTAGAGGATTGTCTCGGGATCTTGGGTAGCAGCTTCAGTTGCAACTTCGATGTTCCTTGCAGCCGACATGATGCAGAACTCTAGTCATGAAAGAATTAAGCCTCTTAGTTGAATTAAATTAGATTCGTATTTAATGATAAGGCATCGTTATAAAATCATTTTTTGGAAAAGAGTCGGTCTCCACATTTTTGAAATGCATTTTGGTAAAAAATTGAAAGTTTGACCGGGCCGAAGTTGCCTACGTTCCCCTTATCATGGGGGAGAGGTCCCACACAATAAGAGGCTCAGGTCGCCGTAGTTCGAATCAAGTTAGACTTTTAAAAAGAGGTGAGAGATGACTATAGGGGTCAAAAAGAGGGAGATGACTCGGTCTTTAGTCAAGCATGGGTGAGGAAGACCTATAGGAATCGGGTAAGGTTTGACTTAAGGTTTGACCTAAATTTGACCTAAGGTTTGACCTAAGGTTTGAGACAAGAAATGGTTCAAGCTAGGATGCGACGATAATGGTGGGTTGACCTAGATGGGTAAAGGATAGGTCGACCTAAATGAGAAGGGTTGGATTGACCTATATGGTGAATGAATCAAGATAGCGGGTTGTAGCGGGTTGCCTATGGGATGATCTAAACGGGATAGGCATGGTTTGACCTAAGCGGGTCAAAGGTTGACTATTCGGGTTGGTGGACTAAGGAAGGTTGGATATTGACTTAGATGGATCCAAGATAGGTAAGTCGACCTAAGCGGGTCACGGGTTGACCTTGACGGGTCAAAGGTGAAGGGGTAGTTTTAACCTAAGACGGACAAGTTGGACCTAAACGGGTTGACCTAGGTTGGTCTGGACGACGGTGGGTCAAATAATGACCTAGGTGGGTCAAGATGATGGTTTGACCAAAGCGGGTTAGGACCAAAGGTAATTGGATTCACCTATGGAATCAAAGATTGACCTAAGAGGTCAAAAGCGGATAAGGTTGACCTAGGGGTAGGTTGACCTAAGAGGACAAAGGTGATTGGGTTGACTAAGGGAGTCAAAGGTTGACCTAAGAGGTCAAAGGCGGATAAGTTTGACCTAGGGGGTCAAAGGTTGACCTAGGGGTCAAGGGTAGACCTAAGAGGTCAAAGGTGGTAAGGTTAACCTAGGAGGTCAAGGGTTTACCTAAGAGGTCAAAGGCGGATAAGGTTGACCTAAGGGGTCAAAGGTTTACCTAAGAGGTCGAGGGGTGATAAAGTTGACCTAAGGGGTCCAAGGTTTGACCTAAGAGGTCGAAGGCGGATAAGGTTGACCTAAGGGGTCCAAGGTTTGGGTATTCGTCGTTTGGAGGATATGAATAAATCCATGTTGGCAAAACTGGCATGGGTGGCTACTAGAGGTAATTCTTTGTGGTCATAGTTTATTCGTAGTAAATATAATTGTCAACCTGCAGCTTCTAGTTCGCATGTGTGGCAAGCTGCAGCTTCTTTATTGCCTCAATTGGATGAATGTTCCCGTTGGGTCGTCGGCAGAGGGGACATTAAATTTTGGGCGGACAATTGGTGTGGTGTTCGGCTTGGAGGCCCTATTCCCGAAGATCATTTTTTGACTGTTAGAGATGGTATTCAGGTTGTGGAGGAGTTGATTCCTTTGATTCCACATGAGCTGCACGAAAATGTTCGTAGGGTCTACATTGATGAGCATAGTGAAGATCGTCCGGTTTTCACGCTTTCAAAAACGGGGAATTTTGAGACTGCTGTCTGGTGGGAGCACATTCGTATTCGTAGTCCTTTGGTGGAATGGGGTGCTAAGATTTGGCATCCTAACATCCCAACAAAGGTCAGTGGTTTTTGGTGGAGGGTTATGAACGATGGTTTACCGGTTGATGCAAAATTGGAAGCTCGTGGTTTCAATCTCCCCTCTCGTTGCGTTTGTTGCACGGGTAGAGGCAATAGAGAGACTTTACCTCATTTACTGTTGCATTCAGAGATGGCTCAGTTAGTTTGGCGGCATTGGGCAGGTTTCTTCCCATTGCCATTTATTTATACTGATTTGCAGGAGTTGTGGGATATTTGGTGCAGAGGACAGTCGAAACGTAGGCAAATGGGTTTGGTACGATTGGGTATTTTGATGTTCTCTTGTTGGGAGATATGGAAAGCGAGGTGTAAGACAGTTTTTGATGGGGTCATTATGGATAGTGCAAAGATGATTGATGGGGTCAAGCATTCTTTGATTGAGATGTGTTCTTCCTTAATCCCGAAAGGGGCTCCAAGGAGGGAGGACCGTCTTGTTTTGGAGAGGATTGGTCTCAAGGTGGCTTTGCACAAGACTAGACACGGACGATACTTGAGATGGGAACCTGGTAAGTCTCACTTTTACACCCTTAATACTGATGGTTCTGCAGTTAATGGGACTTGTACGGGGGGAGGGATAGTCAGAGATTGTAGGGGTGCCTTTGTTTTTGCTTTCTCTCGTTATTATGGTATGGGCACCAATATGCAAGCGGAGATTTTTGCCCTGCGAGATGGTTTGAGCATGTGCAGGGATTGGGGATTACAATCAGTCATGGTTCGTTCTGATTCATTAGTGGCTGTAAACATTCTGAAATGGATCTTTCAAGGTCCGTGGCAATACACCTATGAGCTCCGGAAGTGTGCTGAGTTGGTGCGCGGGTATGGGTTAGAACACGTCCTTCGTCAAGCTAATGGCGTGGCAGACAGATTGGCTGCGGAGGCTCATGTGCATAGGGAGGAAAGGGTGTACAACATGGCTCGAGATCTTCCTAGAGACGTGTTGCAGGCCTTGAACTTTGATGATAATGGTTGTTATGTCGAACGAAGGTAATTTGATGTTTTTGTTGTTGATTGGCATTCTTTGGATTGATTTAGGGGTATTTTTTTGCAATTCTACGGAGTGGGTTTTACAGCCAAGGAGCGGCCGAGCATATCTGGGCACTCAGCCGAGCAGCACGGTCGTGCTTTCATTTTGGATCGGCCGTGCACATAATGTCGAGCTCTCGGCAATTGGGGATAGGCCGAGCAGTTTTGGTGACTCGACCGAGCATGGCTTTTCTGCTCGACCGAGCAGAATCCTTGACACGGCCGAGGGAGGACATCAGAAGGTTTTGGGTTTGAAGCAGCTTCTGATCGGCCGGGTCATCAATTTCGAGCGGCCGAGCTGGTTGGTCGAGTCCGCCCGGGTCCTCGGGATGGACCGGTCGGGTTCTTGGGTTTTTGGGCTTGTTAATGCTGGTTGGGTTCATTGTTGGGCAACTTTCTGGATTGGCCTTTGGACCTATATTGTGGATCATTGGGTGATTAATTTGGAGATTGGGCTAAAGTTTATGAAGACTCAAGGTTGGGACATTTGTGGTTTTATTTGGATTATTTTATGGTTTAATTTGTTTTGGATTTTATTCCTTCTTTGGTTTTATTTTGTTAGGCTTTATTTTATTATTTGGTCTTTGAGGTTTGGCTCCATATCCGGCAATAAGTCGGGTGGTTGTCCCCCTCTTGTATCTTTATTTTATCATTAATAAAATCCTCCCAGGTGCCGCCCTGGTTTCTCAAAAAAAAAAAAAAAAAAAAAAAAAAAAAAAGGTTGACCTAGGGGTCAAGGGTAGACCTAAGAGGTCAAAGGTGGTAAGGTTAACCTAGGAGGTCAAGGGTTGACCTAAGAGGTCAAAGGCGGATGAGGTTGACCTAAGGGGTCAAAGGTTGAGGGGTGATAAAGTTGACCTAAGGGGCCAAGGTTTGACCTAAGAGGTCGAAGGCGGATAAGGTTGACCTAGGGGGTCAAAGGTTGACCTAGGGGTCAAGGGTAAACCTAAGAGGTCAAAGGTGGTAAGGTTAACCTAGGAGGTCAAGGGTTGACCTAAGAGGTCAAAGGCGGATAAAGTTGACCTAGGGGGTCAAGGGTAGACCTAAGAGGTTAAAGATGATAAAGTTTGACCTAGGGGGTCAAAGGTAGACCTAAGAGGTCAAAGATGATAAAGTTTGAACTAGGGGGTTAAATGTGATAAGGTTGTCCTAGGAGGTTAAGGGTTGACCTAAGAGGTCGAAGGTAGATAAGTTTGACCTAGGGGGTCAAAGGTGATAAGGTTGACCTAAGGGGTCGGAGGTGGTCAAGGGTTGACCTAAGAGGTCGGAGGTGATAAGGTTGACCTAGGAGGTCACGGGTTGACCTAAGAGGTCGGAGGCGGATAAAGTTGACCTAGGGGGTCAAAGGTAGACCTAAGAGATCAAAGGTTGGTATGGTTGACCTAGGGGGTCAAAGGTTGACTTAAACGGATAAGATTGACCTAGGGGGTCAAAGGTTGACTTAAACGGATAAGATTGACCTAGGGGGTCAAAGGTTGGCCTAAGAGGTCAAAGAGTGGTAAGGTTGACCTAGGAGGTCAAAGGTTGACCAAGGGGGTCAAAGGTAGATAAGATTGTCCTAAGAGGCCAAAGGATGGTGGGATTTTGACCAAAGCGGGTCGAGATGAAGGGTAGACCCAAATGGATCGCAATGATGGGTAGGTAACCTAGATAGGCCAAGATGAGGAATTTTGATAGATGGCCCAAGGGGTGAGCGATGGACCTTGGAGGTCGCCTAGATGCAATGCACATTTTATTTAACGAAAAGTTTTGCATTTATTTATATCCTAAATGGTTGGTCCAAGAAGCGTCCTAATCTCTATGTGTGGGTTGACACGGGTAAGGTAAAAGGTTCCCACCGCTCGCGGAACGTACACGGTGAGTGGAGTAGACGAGTGACTCGAAAAGAGGGCGGCAGTAGCGCACAAATTCCTACACATCGAATACTCCAGGTAATGGGGACCTGTGCAGTGCTGACACGGACTAGTGGTAGTGTGTGGTAAAAACTAATTCTTTTTTAGGGAGAAAAGAGAGAAGTTTTTAATGTTAGGATGATGCAAATGCAATGCATGAGAGAGAGAGAGAGAGAGAGAGAGAGAGAGAGAGAGAGAATAATGTACAAGGGAGCATATCATAGTTTTGTTTGACCCTAATACTAAAGCGAAGATAACAAGGGTACAAGGTATAAGTATTAACATGGCGGAGTGCGCGGGTGCATGTGTAAACATGGCTTAACTGTAGGGGGCACGTGAAAACATGGCAAGTGTGCATGTGTAAACATGGCAGGTGTGTGCATGTGTAAACATGGCAAGCATCATGATGTGACGAAAGTTAGACCCACTAAGTTTGAAAAAGTTTCAAAGCAGTCCCCAGCAGAGTCGCCACTGTGAATACGTGTGTTTGAAATTGGGAATATTCATAGCAACATTAAAATATGAGAGTCGCCACGCCGTTTTAATTAAATCCAAAACATTGAGAAAAAGCATGTTTAATGGGTTCGGGGGTCAAATTACAACAAGAGAAGAATATTGAACGTTATCACTCCTATTGCCCGAATGATCGGTCTTTCTATCATGATGCGGTGTATGTAGTGTGTTAGTGTTTGAGACCGGATCCGAAGATTGCCTACGTTCCTCTCAATGTGAGAAGCTCAGGTCAGCGTAGTTCGAGAACAATTTAGAATAGGCAGAAGAATCGGGATCATGCATAATGAGGGGGGAATTACCTAAAGATTAGGGTTTAGAAGTAGTTCCTAGATCATCCTCGGGTTGATGAACCCTCGATCATCATCGGCTATGAAATAACATGTAATTATGAAGATCGCAACCCTAAATATAGCATAAATAAGGTTTTAATCTATGAACACGGAGAACATGCGAAGAACATATTATGAACATATGAATGAACATGCAAAGCATATGAAGAAGCTATGAATAAACATGTACGAACATGAATATAAAATATCTACATTAAAAATAATGCAAGAACGTGAAGAAAAAGTTAGAAAACTTACCTATGTTGGCAAGAAATAAACCTTGGATCTTCTTGAGTGTTTGAATGCTAATTAGAGAGCAAAATAGTGTTTAAGAACTCCAAAATTCGTACTTAGAGCTCTCAAAATCGGACCCTAAACCAATGGAATGGAATTGGTTTATATAGTAAACTGATGGGAAGATCTGATGGTCAGGATCATCCAGCGCAAGGTTGGCCGCCTGGCCATGGTTGAAGCCGGTGACAAGAGTGGCCGCGTGGCCAAGATCAACGCACAGCAAGGTTGGCCGCGTGGCCAATTCTGCAGGCTGACTTGATTCTTTAGCTAGGGTTTCTGCATGGTTTTAAGGAAACCATTTGTTACCTATTTTGATAGATTTTGTCATAAATGAGATATTTTTGGGAATCCGGGACAAGTCTTTGCAAGGTTTCTAATTCCTATAAAGTCCTTGTATTTTTGGGAAAGTCCTAATAAACTCATTTTCAGGTCGGGTACTAACACTATGTTGGGCACCCTTAGTCTCTATAAATTGAACCCCATGCTGATCATTTCAGGGGGGGGGGGGAGAAAACATTTTGAGAGCTGTTACTCTGCCAGTTTAAGAGCAGAAAGTGAGTTATACACATATTTGAGTTATTAGAGAGGAAGATAGGCATAACCATCATAGGTGAAGCCTCATTCTCCCCATCTTCTTCTTCATCTCAAACTCTCTTTTATCTTTGTTATTATTACTTGTTCATCTTGTATTATTTCTTCTTATTCTTGCAAAGTCTTGTCCATTTCAAGCACTTTACATTTCTTGCAAGTTTTGTCCATTTCAAGCACTATATCTATATATTATACAAGTCTTGGCCTTCCAAGCTATATATATTATGCTTATATATGTATGTGATCCAAATCATGAGGTGATTCAAGGTGCTCTTCACACCTAGTGTGTGATTTATGGGATAAAACCTAGGATGATCATGATTTGTTACATTTCATGTTGATGTTGTTCTTGTTTGGCCATAAGAGTCATGATTGGGGGATAAAGTTTCAATCTTTATCATCCCAACCATGACCTAGCCATAAATCACCAAGTATGGGACATAAAGATTTGATCTTTGTGTTATATTTGTGTCCCTAAAGGTTTAAACTTGCATAATAAGTCCATTTTGGTGGTAAAGTTTCAATCTTTATCCACTAAAATGGTCATTTTGGCCTAAATGCCATGTTCATCAACTCTTCATAAATTTCTCCAATGATTGCCTTTGATCACACCTAAATCTTTGTTTTTGGGGTTCCTTTGGTGATCAAAGTGCATAGGAATGAACCTTCCAAAGTCTTGTTATTAATCATAAACTGGAAATCAACATTCCAGTCCAGTTTTAGCAAAGATACTCTGTTTTTACTGAAATTGGACTGTTTTTCTGATAAACTGTAAAAATGCCCTGGAGAGCCCTCCCCATCCGTACGGCTACTTTGGCCGGGGAGGACATTTTCCAGTTTCTTCCTTTTTGACCAGAAAGTTTGCAAAATAAACCTTTTCTGTTAAAAGATTAACTGGTTTTGTCAAAACAGTCAGTTTCTCCCATTTTGAAAACACACACACACACACAAGCACTTTCGTTAAATAACATTAGGGAGACTCGGCTTTGTCCGAGGCGGCTTGGGTGACGTGAAACTCTTCCCAAGAAGTATCCTGACCTCCGAACTAATAGAATCTCTAACCTTTTCTTTTGTTGGGTTAAATAATTAACAAAAGTGGCGACTCCGTTATGTTTTGTGAGATGACCGTGTTTGGCGTTTCGCCCCCAAAACACGTCGCGTTTGTTGGGTTTCCTAGTAACATGCGCAGCGGAAAATAGCATTTAAAATTTTATGAAACCCAAAGCCCATAGATCCATTCATATGATTAGACCAAATACAACAATATGAATACTAGAAAAACTAACCCTTGATGACTTTGAATTTGGTCTTTGATCTTGGGTGAGAAATTGAAGCTTTAATCACGGACAAGTAAGAACACGAACTTTGAAGATGATAAGCTTCACCCTCTAGCGGTATCCACACCTTGAACGAATATCAAGAACACTTGATCTTGGTTGCTAGACCAAAATTGTGAAACACGTTTTCACAATCAATATGAACTATATGGAATTTTATTTGTGTATTATTTTGTTCTTCAATCTAGGATATCTTAGAACAAAATAAAACTCTCTCAAACTCTTTGGAGATTTGCACAAAAGCTATGATATGTTCTGGCCCGAATTTGGCTATTTATATACAAGTTAGACCTATTCCAAATAGGAAACTTGTGTCTAAACCCGTCCAAAATTCTTTTCCAAATCAAATTAGGAAACCAGTCCCGACATGGTGTGCGGCCGTCCAAAACCACTTGTGCGGCCGCACATCTATCTGGAAGGTTTCAGGTACTTTTTTTGAGTCAAGCTGTGCGGCTGCCCAAACCCTTTTGTGCAGTCTCACACCTGCCCCAGATTTCCCTAATTTCCTCCAAAGTCCTTCGACTCAATATTCTGATATAGTCCTTATTTAAGATTCGTTCTATTGTGTGTGACCCTCTAGGATTACACTAAGTTGGCAATGGGTTCAAACATGAAACCGTAAGATATCATTAGGTTCTAGAAAACCGTCATACCTACCCAAATAGTATAACTAGATACAAGTTCGCATTCCTTTAGAATATGTCACAATCCCTTTGTCCACGATGTCATTGAACACAAGTCATGGTCAACAAGTCAACTTGTTTTGTTCAATACTTTCTCGATTCCGAATATGTTGATATTCCAAATGACATTAATCTAATTAATTCATTTGAGTTCGGCCGAACATTTTCATCAACATCATTCCTACGAGAGGCCTAAGCTTGACATCTCTCCGAAGAGGGACAAATCCATTTAGCTTATTACTCTTCCCTACGTGAATCCGATTATGCCAATCATACCCTTTATAACTACCCGGTTAAAGGTAGCGTGTGAATATGTCAAACATAATGTTCATCAAGTGGAAGACTATAATAACTTCATGTCTAAGGATTCGTATGACATAAGTAATATGAGATATATGTACGACATAGACCATGACATAAATCTCATGCAGCGGGTCATGTCCAGTACCTTGTTCCAAACAAGTACCCATAAATCTAACATGATCATCCCATGATCATTTAGCCTTTATACTAGTGCTTAACAAGTACCAGGGACGGAGATTATTATAAGTAAACATGAACAACAACAATAATAAAAACATCTCTTTATTAATATGAAATAAATGATAACTATTACAACGTTTATTAAACGTGCCTAGGGCACCACTACCAACAATCTCCCACTTGCCCTTGGCCCAATCTCCCATGTATCTAATACCCATGGACCTAACATGACCTTCATGTTTAGCTTGTTGAAGTCCCTTTGTTAGCGGGTCCGCAACATTGTCATCAGTAGGTACTCTGTATATATTTACGTCTCCCCTATCAACGATTTCTCGAATGATATGAAAACGCCTAAGTATGTGTTTGGATTTCTGATGTGCTCTTGGTTCCTTTGCTTGAGCAATAGCACCATTATTATCGCAATAAAGGTCTATTGGATTAGCAATGCTAGGAACCACTTCAAGTTCAGTGATGAACTTCTTAATCCAAACATCTTCCTTTGCAGCATCTGATGCAGCAATATACTCAACTTCCATTGTAGAATCAGCGGTTGTACTTTGCTTGGAACTCTTCCAGCTTACAGCTCCACCATTTAACATAAACACAAAACCTGATTGCGATCGACTATCGTCTTTGTCGGTTTGGAAGCTTGCATCCGTGTAAGCATTTACCACGAGATCATCTTCCATTCCTCCATAGACCAGAAACGAATCTTTAGTTCTTCTCAAGTACTTAAGAATCACTTTTACAGCCATCCAATGATTTTCACCGGGGTCGGATTGGTATCTACTTGTCATGCTTAAAGCATAAGATACATCCGGCCTAGTACAAATCATGGCATACATGATGGACCCAATTGCCGAAGCATATGGAACATCATTCATTTTCTCACGCTCATCTTTTGTTTTAGGACATTGAGTCTTACTTAGAGAAACTCCATGTAACACTGGTAAGGTTTCTCTTTTACAATTTTCCATACGGAATCTTCTAATGACCTTGTCAATGTATCTACTTTGGCTTAAACCAAGTAGCCTCCTTGATCTATCTCTATAGATCTTAATGCCAAGTATATATGCGGCTTCACCCATATCTTTCATTGCGAAGCATTTTCCTAACCAAG
This sequence comes from Campanula takesimana, assembly GCA_026119855.1. Lineage (NCBI taxonomy): Eukaryota > Viridiplantae > Streptophyta > Magnoliopsida > Asterales > Campanulaceae > Campanula > Campanula takesimana. The sequence goes on from JAOWBW010000375.1 coordinate 1,049,732, forward strand.
TCTTCACAGACTGAAGTGTAGGAATATCATTTCCAATGAGTAATATGTCATCCACGTATAAAATAAGGAATAGCACTATGCTCCCACTAATCTTCTTGTATACACAAGGTTCATCTTCGTTCTTGATGAAACCAAACTCTTTGACCGATTCATCAAAACGGAGATTCCAACTCCTTGAAGCTTGCTTCAATCCATAGATAGATCTCTGCAATTTACATACCTTAGAATTCTGTTCAAAACCTTCCGGTTGTGTCATATACACATCCTCTTGTAGTTTTCCATTTAGGAAAGCGGTTTTGACGTCCATTTGCCATATTTCATAGTCATGATATGCGGCAATGGCAAGCAAAATTCTTATAGACTTGATCATTGCTACGGGTGAAAAGGTTTCATCATAGTCAATACCATGAACTTGCCTATAATCCTTCGCTACAAGTCTAGCTTTGTAAGTATGCACCTTCCCATCCATGTCAGTCTTCTTCTTGAAGACCCATTTGCATCCTATGGTTTTTACACCTTCGGGTGCATCAATCAAATTCCAAACTTGATTGTCTTGCATGGATTGCAATTCGGATTCCATGGCTCCGAGCCACTTGTCCGAATCAGGAGAAGACACCGCCTCTTGGTAGGTTGTCGGTTCATCATTCTCAATGATTTACACCTCATTACTATCCGTTACGAGAAATCCATATCTCTCAGGCTCGGATCGTAACCTACTAGATCTGCGAGTTGCTTGTGTATTTTGAACAGGTTTCACAACTCCTTGTGGTTCTTGTTCTTGTTCCACTATTGGTTCAATGTCATTTTCTGGGTCTCGAATCTCTTCAAGATTTATTTTACTCCCACTGATTTTTTTGGAGAGAAACTCTTTCTCTAGAAAGACACCAGTTCGGGCAACAAAAACTTTGTTGTCCTCACGGTTGTAAAAGTAATATCCTCTAGTTTCCTTTCGATATCCCATGAAAATACATTTATCGGATTTGTGTGCAAGTTTGTCAGAGACAAGTCTTTTGACAAATGCTTCGCAACCCCAAATCTTCATGAAAGATAAACAAGTTTTCTTTCCGCTCCACATCTCATATGGAGTCTTTTGAACCGATTTAGTTTGAACACGATTTAGTGTGAATTCAGCGGTTTCTAGAGCGTAACCCCAAAAGGATATTGGAAGATCAACTTGACTCATCATTGATCGAACCATGTCTAACAAAGTCTGATTTCTCCTCTCGGACACACCATTCCATTGTGGTGTTCCGGGTGGAGTCAATTGTGAAACTATTCCACAATTCTTTAGATGATCATCAAATTCATGAATCAAGTATTCTCCACCTCGATCTGATCGAAGTGCCTTAATACTTTTTCCAAGTTGATTTTCTACTTCATTTTGAAATATTCTAAATATCTCAAATGCTTCACTTTTATGTTTCATTAGGTAAACATACCCAAAAAATCTACTATAATCATCAGTGAATGTTATGAAGTATTGAAATCCTCCCCTAGTATTGCTACTTAATGGTCCGCATACATCGGAATGTATCAACCCCAATAAGTCACTTGCCCTTTCACCTAACTTGGTAAAATGTGTATTAGTCATTTTTTCAAGAAGACATGACTCACAAGTATCATATGACTCAAAGTCACATGAACCCAAAAGTCCGTCCCCATGGAGTTTTGAGATACGCTTCTCATTAATATGACCAAGACGGCAATACCACAAATAAGTATGATTTACATCATTATGTTTAGATTTCTTATTTATATGATAGACATAGTCATTATTTTCATTCTTGACATTCAAGACATAAAGGCCATTAAATGAATTAGCAATACCATAAAGCACATCATTTAAATAAATAGAAAATTTCTTATTCTCAATAAGAAACTTAAAACCTTCATTATCCAAACAAGAAATTGAAATAATATTTCTACTTAAATCCGGAACATAATAACAATTGTTCAAAACAAGAATTAATCCGTAAGGTAAAGTGACTTCATAAGTCCCCACGGCTAATGCAGCTACTCTTGCTCCATTCCCCACGCGTAGGTCTACTTCACCCTCTTCAAGTAATCTCCTATTCTTTAGTCTCTGCACATTTAAACAAATATGAGAACCACATCCGGTATCCAATACCCAAGAATCAGTGGTAGAAAGGAGAATATCTATCATATAGATACCTGAAGTCGACGCAGCCTTGCTGCTCTTCTTCTTCTTCTTTTGCTCTTCCAAGAAAGCCTTGCAATTACGTTTCCAATGACCAATTTCTTGACAATGGAAATAGATTGCATCCTTTTGTGAATCGGGTTTTGCCTCAGAAGCCTTGGCAACCTTTGCCTTGCTTATCTTGTGTTTGACAACTTTCTTACCCTTTCCTTTGGCATTAGCCTTCTTCTCATCATGAACCAAGAGCACGGGAGAACCTTTCTCCACAATCTTCATCTCCACAGTTTTAAGCATTCCATGCAACTCGGAGAGATTCTTATCCATTCCATGCATGTTATAATTCATCACAAACTGATTATAACTTTTAGGCAATGAATTAAGAATGAGATCCGTGGCTAACTCCAATGGGATTGGATAGCCAAGTTTCTCAAGGTGCTCTACATAACCTTTCATTTTTAGCATGTGAGGACTCACTTGTTGCCCTTCATTCATCTTGCAAGAAGTGAATGCAACAATAGTCTTGTACCTCTCTTGCCTAGCTTGCTCTTGAAACATGGCTCTTAACTCCACGCCTATCTCATAGGCTTCCAAATGTTCCAAACTTTGTTGGAGTTTTGAGCACATGGTAGGAAGCATGAGACAGCTTACATCTCTAGAATCATTACGATGTTTTTTGTAACTGTCTCTTTCTGCCCTAGGGGCAGTAGGTTCTGGTTCAGCAGGAAGAGGCCCATCGAGAATGTACAACTTATCTTCTTGCCTTAGAACAATTCTTAGGCTACGGATCCAATCCATAAAGTTAGTTCCATTCTCTTGGAGCTTATCCTTCTCAAAGATTGATCGCAACGAAACTGATTGAGTGTTAGTAGTCATTATCTACAATTATGCAAAATTTCCAAAATTTAATAAGTACCAATTTTCATTAAAGAAATAATCAATGTATTTTTTTAAAAAAAATAAAAATACTCCCACTAAATTATATAACATTCATATACATCCAATGAATAATATAATTTTAATTGGGCTAAGATCCAACTTTAATTTAACTTTTGAGTCCACAGAGGCGGACCGCTCAAAACTAAATTAATTAGGTAGACTATCATGTCAATCATATCCCATATGATTCTTAGATTCTTTTATGAGATTCTTTGAGAAATCCAATTTCAAAAAAGCATGTTTAATCTCATCTTTTGCCTAGGCCCAAAACTGTTTTGACGCCTAATTAAGTCCAACCATTTTAAACATATAGGAACAATTCAATTTAATGCACCTTGCGGAGGCAAGCCCACATTGAATTAATGAACCTCATCTTGCTCATACATGAATAAAATTAATGCACCTCGCGGAGGCGAACCCACATCAAAATCACTCATGTATAAACAAGTGTTTTAATCATGGCATGGCAAAAAGAACTTAAAAGTTTCTTTGAAGGTTCATCACATATAGCATACAACACATTTATGAGCACATAATATAAACATGTTATGCATCAAGTTTAGCCACTAAATTAATCTCCATTAATTTAAGCATAATATTTATGTGTCATTAGTTTCTCTATAATTATGAGGATGAGACTCTTTGAACTTTGGTTATCTTCTTCCAAATCAAGACAACAAGAAGTGCGGCCGAAACTAAGCCATAAGGCATCAACAATTCCGCACTAATTCAAGAAACCAAGAAAGTAGTCCATGTGGCCGAAACTAAGCAATCGATGGTCTCGATAAACGTAGGCCAATTGCATCCACAATTCCACATGAATCTCCAATCATTGAATCAAGAACTTTGTTTCTCAATTTTAGCAATTATGAACTCTTCATAATTCTAACTTCATTTTATCTTTGAAACTTTGATTGTGATCAAGTTTGGGAAACACAATCTCGATGAACGTAGATTAGCCATCCAAACCTTGAACCAATCTTAGAATCACAAGATCAAAACAAATAAGAAAATCAAACCCCAAGATCCACACCAAAACCAACTGCCCAAAACCCGCTCCAGATCAGTAGGTCTGGCCAGTATTGTCACTGATTCGGTTGGACCCCATAAAAATTCCAGAATCTGATTCTGATTCTGACCAACTGTGCGGCCGCCCAAGAAAATCTGTGCAGTCGCCCAAACATGTGTGGCCGCCCAATATTTTCTGTGCGGTCGCACAGTAGCATCAGACAGAATTTTTAAAGTTCGAAAATTTGTCTCAAAATTGTTTTCCCCGATTATTAAAACTTTGATCCAATCAAAAATTAATAACCAAACAATTCAGAATCCAACATAATTTTTAGGGCGATTCAATAGTGCGATTAGAGTTGTAAAACAATAAACCACATAAAACCATATAACACATAAACATCATATATCCAATATTCATATCATGTTAGGCACATAAACAGTTTATATACACACAACATGATCTAGGTATTGAAATAATCAGCATGAACGGGGCTCTGATACCACTGTTGGGTTTCCTAGTAACATGCGTAGCGGAAAATAGCATTTAAAATTTTATGAAACCCAAAGCCCATAGATCCATTCATATGATTAGATCAAATACAACAATATGAATACTAGAAAAACTAACCCTTGATGACTTTGAATTTGGTCTTTGATCTTGGTGGAGAAATTGAAGCTTTAATCACAGACAAGTAAGAACACGAACTTTGAAGATGATAAGCTTCACCCTCTAGAGGTATCCACACCTTGAACAAATATCAAGAACACTTGATCTTGGTTGCTAGACCAAAATTGTGAAACACGTTTTCACAATCAATATGAACTATATGGAATTTTATTTGTGTATTATTTTGTTCTTCAATCTAGGATATCTTAGAACAAAATAAGACTCTCTCAAACTCTTTGGAGATTGGCACAAAAGCTATGATATGTTCTGGCCCGAATTTGGCTGTTTATATACAAGTTAGACCTATTCCAAATAGGAAACTTGTGTCTAAACCCGTCCAAAATTATTTTCCAAATCAAATTAGAAATCCAGTCCCGACATGGTGTGCGGCCGCCCAAAACCACCTGTGCGGCCGCATATCTATCTGGAAGGTTTTAGGTACTTTTTTTGAGTCAAGCTGTGCGGCCGCCCAAACCCTTCTGTGCGGTCGCACACCTACCCCAGATTTCCCTAATTTCCTCCAAAGTCCTTCGACTCAATATTCTGATATAGTCCTTATTTAAGATTCGTTCTATTGTGTGTGACCCTCTAGGATTACACTAAGTTGGCAATGGGTTCAAACATGAAACCATAAGATATGATTAGGTTCTAGCAAACCGTCATACCTACCCAAATAGTATAACTAGATACAAGTTCGTATTCCTTTAGAATATGTCACAATCCCTTTGTCCACGATGTCATTGAACATAAGTCATGGTTAACAAGTCAACTTGTTTTGTTCAATACTTTCTCGATTCCGAATATGGTGATAATCCAAATGACATTAATCTAATTAATTCATTTGAGTCCGGCTGAACTGTAGATACCCCGGGGGTGACCACGGCCTTAGGCTGGAGCGCGCGGTGTGATCCTAGGATGTCTAACTTGTTTTTTAGAGTCGCCACCTATGTTTTGAGGAACATAAGAAAAACCTATTGATTGTAGCCTAAGTTTGATTACGAAAACGTAGATTCTTTGTTTTGAGGTTCGGGGGTTAGATTACGAGATGGGAAGTACCGAAACACCCATCTCGCCCAACTAAAGTTGGTCTTGCTTGATCAAAATCTACATGAATGAAAATGTTCTTCTTCTTCTTCTTTAAGTCATGAAAAGGGGGTTTAAAATAGAGTTTGGAATGTAGGAGATAACTCCTCAACCAACCTCAATGAGATGAGGTGATCATTAGAGTCATGTCCCAAAATGATTTGGGTGATTGCACATTTGATTAAAGTAAAAAGAGAGAGGAGATGAAGTAGAAAAGGAAGGAAAAATATGGACTTTTACCTACAATTTGAAGACCTTCAAATATTTCTTGATGAAATCCTTGGAGAACCTTTAGAAAGTGATTTTGGTATAGTTTTTGTAAGTTCAATTTTTGGTCCTTGAAAATGGAGGTAAAGAGAGGTTTTTATAGGTGAGAGAGGGGTGTTTTTGGTGCCAAAACTCAGTCACCAAGAAATCCTTCCCGGGCAAAATCCTGTAAATTGAGCAAGGGAGGGAATCCTGGCCAGAAATCTGTAACTGACGCCCAGAGGCGCGCGCTTCCTGCTTTGGTGGCGGGAGGCGCGCGCGCCTGGCTCCTAGTGTCGGAGGCGCGCGACTCAGATAAGACAATTTTGACAGAATGGACTAGAAAGTCAGCCCTGTCATTCAGTTTAGTCCCTGGACTTAACGAGGTCAGTCAGGAACTTAACGGAAGTGACAGAAACTAACGAGAAACACTTAAAATGGGGAGAAACACAAGATCAAATGTGCAATCGGGGTGAGCGGTCCAAGGCGGGGTGTCTACAGAGCCCCTCAGCGACGTGGACTGCAAAGCAGAATGCGTCGATGAAAGTTAAAAAACAACCGCCGAGGACATCACCAAGAAAAGGCAAAGACTCGATGAAAGCAGGAATTTGAAATTGCGAGAGATAGTGGTGTGCTCCCTGTGTGAGCGGCTTTTGCTGGAGTGTTGTATTGGAGCTCATGGGAGCTTGTCTCGATATGGACCGAGTTTGTTGAGTTGGGGCTCATGGGAGCTTGTCTCGATATGGACCGAGTTGGTTGACTTGGGGCTCATGGGAGCTTGTCTCGATATGGACCGAGTTGCCGACTTGGAGCTCATGGGAGCTTGTCTCGATATGGACCGAGTTGCCGTCTTGGAGCTCGTGGGAGCTTGTCTCGATATGGACCGAGTTGCCGACTTGGAGCTCATGGGAGCTTGTCTCGATATGGACCGAGTTTTCGTCTTGGGGCTCGTGGGAGCTTGTCTCGATATGGACCGAGTTGCCGACTTGGAGCTCATAGGAGCTTGTCTCAATATGGACCGAGTTGCCGACTTGGAGCTCATGGGAGCTTGTCTCGATATGGACCGAGTTGCCGACTTGGAGCTCATGGGAGCTTGTCTCGATATGGACCGAGTTGCCGACTTGGAGCTCATGGGAGCTTGTCTCGATATGGACCGAGTGGCCGACTTGGAGCTCATGGGAGCTTGTCTCGATATGGACCGAGTTACCGACTTGGAGTTCATGGGAGCTCGTCTCGATATGGACCGAGTTGCCGTCTTGGGCCTCGTGGGAGCTTGTCTCGATATGGACCGAGTTGCCGACTTGGAGCTCATGGGAGCTTGTCTCAATATGGACCGAGTTGCCGACTTGGAGCTCATGGGAGCTCGTCTCGATATGGACCGAGTTGTCGTCTTGGGACTCATGGGAGCTTGTCTCGACATGGACCGAGTTGCGGACTTGGAGCTCATGGGAGCTTGTCTCGATATGGACCGAGTTGCCGACTTGGAGCTCATGGGAGCTTGTCTCGATATGGACCGAGTTGCCGACTTGGGGCTCATGGGAGCACGGTTGAATGTTTTGAATGAGGTCGTTAGCGAACCCTTGTTGACGAATCCGTTAGTGAATCCGTTCGATGAAATATTGCTTTGAAGCCTCGTGCCATTTGGAGTCACACTTGACTTTTTTTTTTTTTTTTTGAATTGTGGGGTACGGGCACAGTTGACCGCGACCAGAAAAATGTTCCTGCTGGGGATGAAATGTTAGATTGACTCTTGAGGGGGGTGTGGCACCCGTGACAGAACTTAGGGAGTTCGGAATCCGTGGGGAAACTTTGATACGATGCATGGATTCTTGCATGGGGGACTGCTTTTGAACCTGCCTGATGATGGGAAGAGCGCGCGTCCGGGACTCGTTGTGGGACGCGCGCGCCTCAGATGAATATGTCGGGAGGCGCGTGCCTGGCGCATAAGTTCAGCATATTTAAGCAGGCTGTTTGCTGTTTTCGGCCATTTTTCAAAAATTTGAAGAACCCTCCAAATTCCAAGCCCAATTTTCGTAGAGAAATCACCCTAAAACACTTTCTTGCTGCTCTAGGATCAATTCCGTCAAAGAAACGATGTCGGATCGTCAGCAATCACCTCCGTTTGAGATGCCACAGGGCGAGGAGCCCGAAATTGGGGTTGAAGCTATGGACCCGAGCTTGCTTACTTTCCGGCCTCATACCCATATTTCTCACTTCGTGACTTCGGGTTTGGTAAGAATGCCTCACCTTTCTTGTCGATTTCGGGTTTCATGAAGTTCTGTTTTCTTTACCCGAAATATTGCTGCAGCAGCTTTATTGATCATTCTTTGCATGTTGTTTGTTGTTGATGATTTGTTGTAAGGAACATGTTGGGATGTCTATGTTCACGTTCGCACACTTGCTTGTACATTGTTCTGCCGTTGAAATCTCTGTGTTGAGTTCATCCGTTTTCTAGCAGTCGTGCTAATTAATTTTTTTGCTGTTCCTCTTTTTCCTTTCAGGAGTGGACCCGTTTGACAGAGATTCGTGGTGGGGCTCATGGGCCCATCTCTATATGGAAGAGGTTGCCCGAGAATGTCCGGGCCCGAGTCACAGGGACCCATTTTGGTCTTTTTGTCACTAGCCTCCCAGCTTTGAAGAATGACCCTGATGTGGTTCAGGCATTGAGGGAGAGATGGTGGGATACCACCCATACCTTTCATTTACCCATGGGCGAGGTGACTATGACGCCTACTGATTTCACAGCTTTGACGGGCTTGCCGTTTATGGGGGTGCCTGTCCCTTTTGGTTTGAGAGGGGCTGCTCGAACTCCGGACGAGTTACTGGCCTTGGTTGACTGTCGGTTCGAGGTTAAGAATTCTCGAGTGACATGGGGGAGAATCCGGGCTTATTTCAGCATCTTGATGGCTGAGGCTCGAGGTGTTACTGCTGATCGGGTTGATGCTGTGGCCCGTTGCTTCATTTGGTACTTGTTATCCCACACTCTGTTTGCCAACGGGGGATCTTCGGCCTCTTTGGCTCTGATTGACTTGTTAGTGGACTTGGACCAGATCGGTCAGTATAACTGGGGCGCAGTGGGCTTGGCTGCTTGTTATCACGGCATGGATTTGACCAGCCGCTCGACTACCAGCTCTGTTACGGGCTTCAGCTTGCTGTGGGAGGTATACCACTTACTGTCCCTTTTATATTCTCCTTGCCTTAGTCATAACTGCCTTTTTCGTTGACTGTCATTAACTTTGTTTCTGCCTCTTGTCTACAGCTTTGGGCTTTTGCTATCCTGAATCTGAGGGATTTCAAGATTGCCAAGGAAGGCCAGCCCCAGTATCCGGACTGCGCACGGTGGGCGTATAAGGAGAGGAATGTGAAGACTGGCACGAATCCCATTAGTCTTACTTCAGCCCGACGGCACTTGGACACCCTGAGGCCTGAGTCTGTTGCCTTTTCTTTGTATCCGTGGAGATCAGTTCAGCACTGGTTTGAGCACACTCTTATTCCTACCCGTTCTCGGCTTTTGATGAGTTCGGGTGAGTGCATGGCTCTGTACTTGGGAGATAGAGTATTTTGGCAGCATGGTACCCAGGTGACAGACTTTTATACTGTCACGACCCGAAATATAGGCTCTATTTTATTAGTAATTAAATGATTTTTATTTAATTATTTGCTTAATTATTTATTTAAATTATTATTTAATTAAATATTTATGAGTGCAATTTACGTGTTATAATATTTATGCCTAGCATTTTATTTAGGTCTTAGTTGTTAGTAGGGAGTGTAGTAGTGAGTGTAGAGTGAGAAAGGGGGCCTAAGTGCAAGTTTTTGAATAATTCCCTTATTTCCCCCTACTCCCCTCACCTCCTCCCTCACCCTACTCCATCTTCTCCCAGCCTCTCCTCTCTCTCTCCATTGATTTTGGGTAAGCTTTCTTTCTCTATCTTCTCTCTTCTTTTTCTCCTACTTCCTTTCATTATTATTCATTTCTTAAAACGTAAACCATGTTTAGATCGTCGATAGGATCGTAAGAAGCCAAAAAGATTTGAAATCCATCAACTTTGAGAATTTGCAAGTAAGTTACTTTTCCCCCATTTTGATGCTAAAATGTTCATATCATGTTTATATGATGTTTGATATGTTATATTTGAAGTTTGATTGAGTTTCGAATTTATTTTGAATTTATTTGAGTTTTGGGTGAAAATGGTGAGTGATTTAAATGTTGAGTTTGATTCTTGGCTTTGATTGATCAAGAGTGTTGTTAAGATCCCCTTTTTAGTTAAATGTGGTTTGGGTACCTTAGTATGGGTGTTGGAAGTCTTGATTTTGGTTGATTTAGGGATGGTAAGGATTTGGGGTTATTTTGGTATGAACTTGGAGAAACCCAGCACTGTTTTTCTTCCCAGTCCGTAGACCAGGCGCCCGCCTGACCCCCTCCAGGCGCCCGCCTACATGTCACTTTCTAATGACCTGACCTTCTGCCAACTCAAGCGCCCGCCTGACCCTATTCCAGGCGCCCGCCCGCCCCTGTTCCAGGAATTTTACCTTTTTGCTTGGTTTAAGACTTAAGGCTTAACTAGTTTAGGTTTAATCCTTCTAATTAACTCAAGATAACACCGTGGAACACTTTAATGTGTGGATTTGATTCTTTTGTGAATAAATATGATGTGTAATTTATTTAAGTACCGTTTTGGTAATGTTGAGCATTTGATGTGCGGTTTGGATTGGTTTACCTTGGTGGTAATTTAATTGGATCGGTTCCCTACTTTGGAACCTTAAGTTGTTTATTTAAGCCAGTATTTATTACTTAGCATTTAATTGAAAGTCCAGCTGGTATTTTGTGTGTGTTTGGGCGATGCGAAGCATTATGATGGCACGGCCAAGTCCATTGTGATGTTGACCATTGTTTTGCCCCATTATTACCCTCCTCCAGATTGGCCTTGGATGTGAGAAGAGCTAGCTCCTTTATGTGCATTTTAGCTATTTATTGGAGCATGACTTTGTGGCATGTCTCCCGTCCTTTGTGACACTTCCTTTGGTTATTGGTTCCGGTACCGGGGTTTTCTCTTCGGCTTTCATGCTATTATGAAGATGATGATTGGTTGATTATTGAAGCTGCGCAGCGATCCTTTATTTGGATGTTCCGGTTTGGAAAACCTTGGCTATATCCTTTGTTATGTGTTTATTTCCGCTGCTATCTGATACATGATAAATGCTATATGCTACGTGATATTTATTGTTGTTATTGTCTATTGCATCATAGCATGTCATGTAGTTGCATTAGTAACTTATTGAGATTTATCTCACCCCTTTCCTTTTATCTTTGTTTTTCCTTAACCCCCCCCAGGTGCTAAGGATTAGTCTCGCTGATCACGAGAGCGAGGACGTCGAGTGTGGATCCGTTCTTTTGGGGAAGGTTATTATAGGTTGGTTCCCATTATGTAAATGCGTAACCATTTTGGGGTATTTGTACCAAACATTGACGTCATTAGGATTTTGTATATTTGTAATTTGTTGGGCATAAACTTGTGGAAGTTTATGTTAGTTGTAATTGATTTTATTAAACTTGGTTTTATAAAACTTTGGATCATTACCTTTTGGTATTAAATGAAAATTTTAACTTCGATATTTCTTAGTTTTGGTTTTAAGTCGACGTCCAGATCGCGGTCCCGGGGCCCGCGGGGTCCGGGGTCGCGACAGTTGGTATCAGAGCTATGGCATTAGTTCTATGTATAAGTCTAGGTGGATTAGTATGACCTAGGTGGGTAGTAGTGTGCGGAGTGATTAACGGTTGATGTTTTATGCAGGTACTTGTTACGATGGTTCGTAGAAGGAGTGGTGAAAGTAGTTCCGGTAATGCAAACCAGAATGATACAAGGGAAGAAGCCCGTGCCATGTTTCAAGGCATGTTTGAGGCGGCCATGAAGGCCATACATGATCAAGGTCCGAGGGTAGAACAAGCACCACCCCGCTATGGATTGGAGCAATTTCTGAAGTTGAAACCGGTTGAATTCAATGGGGAACCCGATGTTCGGAAGGCTGAGTTGTGGATTGAGTCTATGGAGAAGATTTACGATGTGTTTGGGTGTTCGGATGAGGACAAGTTCCGGTTTGCGGCTTACAAGCTTGTGGGTGCCGCCGAGCATTGGTGGAAAGGTGTCAAAGCTAGTTGGGATGATACTCGCACGGTGTATGCGTGGGAGTTGTTCGTGCGCAAATTCAAGGACCATTTCATTCCGGTTGTTGATCAAAACCGAAAGGAGATCGAGCTACTCAACTTGGAGCAAGGTGTGTTGTCTATAGCACAATACTCGGCTAAGTTCATAGAATTAGCCCGATATTGTGACTATTTGGTGAGGACCGAGGAACAAAAGGCTATGAGATTTATTCGGGGATTGAAGACCTCCATCCGTACTCAACTAATTGCTCAACGGATCGTGACTTTCCAAGATGCGGTGGACCGAGCCTACTTAATAGAGCAAGATATTGGGGAGCATAAAAGGAAGACTGAGGTAGCTAATCCGATTAAGCAAGGAGCTCAAGGCAAGCCATAACACCGTTCCGATAATCGAGGTAACTTTGGGGGACAATCTCAGTTCCGAGGGCAACCGACCCCAAGGAACCCGGGTACCACTTCCGGGAACCAAGGGAGTCAAATTAGGAGGCTTTGTTCGTATTGTCAAAAGGAAGGTCATTCTGAAGACCGTTGTTGGAAGAAGCAAGGAAGGTGTACCAATTGTGGTCAAATGGGTCACTTTGTAAAAGATTGCCCGAGAGGTAGAGGTCAAGCATCCGGGTCCGGAGTTGGTAATAATCAAGGTCAGAAAAGGGATGTTACCGGGAAGCCCAAAGTTCAAGGGAAGGTTTATGCCATGAATCAACAACAAGCTACCGATGATCCTACAGTTATTGGAGGTATTATTTCTGTGTCTAATGTGAGCGCACGAGCGTTAGTAGATCCAGGATCATCTCATTCATACATTTCTGTGCAATTTGCTTCCATGTTAAATGCTTCATTCGAGTCTTTACCGTACGTGCTAGAGGTGTCGACCCCTATAGGAGAATGCTTGATTTCCGATCGAGTCTTTCGTGCTTGTGATGTAGTTATTTGTGGTCGTGTCCTTTGTGCGGATTTGGTAGTTCTTCCTATCCAAGACTTTGATGTCATTTTGGGTATGGATTGGTTGAGCAAGTTTCATGCTTCTGTTGATTGCCGTAAGAAAACTGTTACTTTTTCTATTCCCGATGTGCCTAAGTTTGTTTTTGAGGCTAGTCCTCTGAGTAGAAAGGTTCGCCTAATTTCTTTTATGAAAGCGAGAAAATTATTGCATAGTGGTTGCGAGGGGTTTTTGGCTAGTGTTCTTGATACTAGGAAAGAATTCCCTAGTTTTGATAGTGTTCGGGTAGTCCAGGAATTTCCCGATGTTTTCTCTACCGAGTATGATATGCCTCCCGATCGTGAGATTGAGTTTTGTATAGATCTTTTGCCGGGTACGGCTCCGATTTCGAAAGCACCTTATAGGTTAGCTCCCGCAGAGTTGAAGGAATTGAAGGTTCAATTGCAAGAGTTGCTTGATCGAGGGTTTATCCGCCCTAGTGTTTCCCCGTGGGGAGCACCGGTTTTGTTCGTGCGGAAGAAAGATGGTTCGTTGAGGTTGTGTATAGATTATAGAAAGTTGAATCAGGTTACGGTGAAGAACAAGTATCCTCTACCGCACATCGATGATTTGTTTGATCAACTTCAAGGGTCCGTGGTTTTCTCTAAACTTGATTTGAGGAGTGGGTACCATCAGTTGAAGGTTCGATCGGAGGATATTCCGAAGACTGCTTTTCGCACTCGCTATGGTCATTATGAGTTCTTGGTTATGCCGTTTGGGTTGACTAACGCGCCGGCCGTATTTATGGATTTGATGAACCGAATCTTCCATCCTTATCTTGATTCGTTCGTGGTGGTTTTCATCGACGACATTCTTGTTTATTCGAAATCTCGAGAAGAGCACGAGCAACATTTGAGGACAGTTTTATCCGTTCTTGTGAGGGAGAAATTATTTGCGAAGTTCAGTAAATGCGAATTTTGGCTCGAGAAGGTGTCATTTCTGGGCCATGTTATTTCGAAAGATGGGATTTCTGTAGATCCTTCAAAGATAGAGGCGATAGTGGATTGGAAGAGACCCGAGTCAGTGACCGAGATTCGTAGTTTTCTGGGTTTAGCCGGTTATTACAGAAGGTTTATTGAGGGGTTTTCGAGGATTGCTACTCCGATGACTCAGTTGACCCGGAAGAATGTTCCGTTTGTGTGGACCGAGAACTGCGACAAGAGTTTCGAAGAATTGAAGAAGAGGTTGACTACCGCACCGATCTTGACCTTGCCTAATGGGAGCGATGGGTTAGTGATTTATAGTGATGCTTCGAAAGAGGGTTTGGGCTGTGTGTTGATGCGGAATGGGAAAGTAATTGCGTATGCTTCGAGGAAGTTGACCCCTAGTGAGCAGAATTACCCGACTCATGATATGGAGTTAGCGGCGATAGTATTTGCGTTGCACAAGTGGAAGCACTACCTTTATGGAGCGAAGTTCGAGATTTTTACCGATCACAAGATTTTGAAGTACCTTTTCTCCCAGAAAGAGTTGAATAACCGACAGCGACGATGGATGGAATTGTTGAAGGATTATGATTGCACGATTTCTTATCATCCGGGGAAGGCAAATGTGGTAGCCGATGCGATTAGTACAAAATCTTACGTGGCTTCGATGATGGTTCGTGAATGGAAAATGCTTGAGGATGTTCGAGATTGGTCTCCTCGTGAATCGAGACATGGGGCTATTTTTGCGAACTCCGACCCTAATTCAGAGGATAAAGGAAGCCCAGAAAGAAGATCCCGAGTTGCTGAAGATAATGGGTAAATTGAAAGAAAAGAACTTCGAGGATTTTTCATTGAGTTCGAGTGGAGTCTTGACTTTCCGTGGTCGTTTGTGTGTTCCGGATGTCGATGGAATTAAACAGAGAGTTCTTGATGAGGGCCACAAATCGAGGTATACTATTCATCCGGGTAGTACGAAGATGTATCAGGATTTGAAGCAACAATTTTGGTGGATTAATATGAAGAGGGAAATAGCCGAGTATGTATCGAGGTGTTTAACTTGTCAGCAGGTCAAAGCCGAGCATCAGAGACCCGCGGGATTGCTTCAGCCATTAGAGATTCCCGAGTGGAAATGGGAGCATGTGACTATGGATTTCGTTACGGGACTGCCTCGTACCCGTAGGAAGTATGACGGTGTTTGGGTAATAGTGGATAGATTGACTAAGAGTGCCCATTTCTTGCCTATTGATATCAGATATTCGATGGAGAAGCTTGCGACCCTTTATATTGACGAGATTGTTAGATTGCATGGAGTTCCGGTTAGTATTGTGTCAGATCGAGACCCGAGGTTTACTTCTAGATTCTGGAAGGCGTTTCAGGAAGCTTTGGGTACAGATTTGCGATTCAGTACAGCTTTTCATCCTCAGACCGATGGTCAATCCGAGAGAACTATTCAGATTCTTGAGGATATGTTGCGAGCGTGTTCGATAGACTTTTCCGATTCTTGGGATTCGCACCTACCGTTAGTGGAGTTCTCCTACAACAACAGTTATCAGGCTAGTATCGAGATGGCACCGTTTGAGGCCTTGTATGGACGGAAATGTAGATCGCCTATTTGTTGGGATGAGGTTGGCGAAGCGAAAGTTTTGGGTATTGATTTGCTTCGGGATTCGGTTGAGAAAGTTAGAGTTATCCGGGATAGATTGAAGACAGCCCAGAGTCGACATAAGAGCTACGCAGATAACCGAAGACGTGATCTTAGTTTTCAGATTGGTGACTTGGTATTCTTGAAAGTATCTCCGAAGGTGGGTATTCGTAGATTTGGGAAGAAGGGTAAATTGGCTCCGAGGTTTATTGGTCCGTTTGAGATTTTGGGAAAGGTTGGACTTCTAGCGTATCGTCTTGCGTTACCGCCATCCTTAGACCGGTTGCATAACGTCTTTCACGTTTCTATGCTTCGGAAGTATGTTCATGATCCGTCTCACGTGTTACCAAGGATACCGGAGGATATTGAGCCCGATATGAGTTATGAGGAACGTCCTGTTCGGATCTTAGATTTTAAAGTCCAAGAGTTGAGGAGCAAGAGCATCGCGTTAGTTCGAGTTCTTTGGAGGAATCATAACATCGAGGAGTCAACGTGGGAGCTTCGTGATGAGATCGAGAGGAAATTTCCGTGGCTTTTTGTTTAAGGTGAGTCTCGTTAAAATTCGGGTCGAATTTTCTTTAAGGGGGAGTGAATGTCACGACCCGAAATATAGGCTCTATTTTATTAGTAATTAAATGATTTTTATTTAATTATTTGCTTAATTATTTATTTAAATTATTATTTAATTAAATATTTATGAGTGCAATTTACGTGTTATAATATTTATGCCTAGCATTTTATTTAGGTCTTAGTTGTTAGTAGGGAGTGTAGTAGTGAGTGTAGAGTGAGAAAGGGGGCCTAAGTGCAAGTTTTTGAATAATTCCCTTATTTCCCCCTACTCCCCTCACCTCCTCCCTCACCCTACTCCATCTTCTCCCAGCCTCTCCTCTCTCTCTCCATTGATTTTGGGTAAGCTTTCTTTCTCTATCTTCTCTCTTATTTTTCTCCTACTTCCTTTCATTATTATTCATTTCTTAAAACGTAAACCATGTTTAGATCGTCGATAGGATCGTAAGAAGCCAAAAAGATTTGAAATCCATCAACTTTGAGAATTTGCAAGTAAGTTACTTTTCCCCCATTTTGATGCTAAAATGTTCATATCATGTTTATATGATGTTTGATATGTTATATTTGAAGTTTGATTGAGTTTCGAATTTATTTTGAATTTATTTGAGTTTTGGGTGAAAATGGTGAGTGATTTAAATGTTGAGTTTGATTCTTGGCTTTGATTGATCAAGAGTGTTGTTAAGATCCCCTTTTTAGTTAAATGTGGTTTGGGTACCTTAGTATGGGTGTTGGAAGTCTTGATTTTGGTTGATTTAGGGATGGTAAGGATTTGGGGTTATTTTGGTATGAACTTGGAGAAACCCAGCACTGTTTTTCTTCCCAGTCCGTAGACCAGGCGCCCGCCTGACCCCCTCCAGGCGCCCGCCTACATGTCACTTTCTAATGACCTGACCTTCTGCCAACTCAAGCGCCCGCCTGACCCTATTCCAGGCGCCCGCCCGCCCCTGTTCCAGGAATTTTACCTTTTTGCTTGGTTTAAGACTTAAGGCTTAACTAGTTTAGGTTTAATCCTTCTAATTAACTCAAGATAACACCGTGGAACACTTTAATGTGTGGATTTGATTCTTTTGTGAATAAATATGATGTGTAATTTATTTAAGTACCGTTTTGGTAATGTTGAGCATTTGATGTGCGGTTTGGATTGGTTTACCTTGGTGGTAATTTAATTGGATCGGTTCCCTACTTTGGAACCTTAAGTTGTTTATTTAAGCCAGTATTTATTACTTAGCATTTAATTGAAAGTCCAGCTGGTATTTTGTGTGTGTTTGGGCGATGCGAAGCATTATGATGGCACGGCCAAGTCCATTGTGATGTTGACCATTGTTTTGCCCCATTATTACCCTCCTCCAGATTGGCCTTGGATGTGAGAAGAGCTAGCTCCTTTGTGTGCATTTTAGCTATTTATTGGAGCATGACTTTGTGGCATGTCTCCCGTCCTTTGTGACACTTCCTTTGGTTATTGGTTCCGGTACCGGGGTTTTCTCTTCGGCTTTCATGCTATTATGAAGATGATGATTGGTTGATTATTGAAGCTGCGCAGCGATCCTTTATTTGGATGTTCCGGTTTGGAAAACCTTGGCTATATCCTTTGTTATGTGTTTATTTCCGCTGCTATCTGATACATGATAAATGCTATATGCTACGTGATATTTATTGTTGTTATTGTCTATTGCATCATAGCATGTCATGTAGTTGCATTAGTTACTTATTGAGATTTATCTCACCCCTTTCCTTTTATCTTTGTTTTTCCTTAACCCCCCCCAGGTGCTAAGGATTAGTCTCGCTGATCACGAGAGCGAGGACGTCGAGTGTGGATCCGTTCTTTTGGGGAAGGTTATTATAGGTTGGTTCCCATTATGTAAATGCGTAACCATTTTGGGGTATTTGTACCAAACATTGACGTCATTAGGATTTTGTATATTTGTAATTTGTTGGGCATAAACTTGTGGAAGTTTATGTTAGTTGTAATTGATTTTATTAAACTTGGTTTTATAAAACTTTGGATCATTACCTTTTGGTATTAAATGAAATTTTTAACTTCGATATTTCTTAGTTTTGGTTTTAAGTCGACGTCCAGATCTCGGTCCCGGGGCCCGCGGGGTCCGGGGTCGAGACATATACCCCTCCTCGTCCTGCAGTTCCAGACGTTCCTCCTTTCTGCCCTCGTAACTGGAGGTCACTTTCAGAGGTTGATCGTGCGGCATATATGGTAGGGGTTGATGCCGTCCCTTATATTCACTTGGATCAGGATTATGGCCTCTTCAGGGAGAACAACTTGATGCAGGGCTTTATGTTCGCTGATCCGAGGAGATCACAGGCTGCTCCTTCGACCTCCGCTCGGTTTTATACTACCGGTGCCGGGTATTGTTTTGATCCTCCTTTGCCTCCTCCCTATTACACTTATTCAAACTTCGGGGTTTTTGAGGAGCAGAGGGAGATTGTTCCCGAGGATATGTCACCGGAGAGAGAGCCTCCCGCTCAGTATGCTGTGGTATGTTTTTCTGACCATTTTTGCATTTTCTCAGTTCCAGTCTTGTTTTTCTGTCCTTTGTATTGATGTAATTTCCTTTCCCCGTTCTTTGTTGCAACAGGTGCCCGTAGCTGCTTATAGGCACTTGGGTAGGCAGAACAAAGGGATGAGGCGGAGGCTCCGTCAGCTGGAGGAGAGGGTGCTGGAACTGTGCAGGGATATTGCTGCCATGACTAGAGATGCTGCTGGTGCTGTCTCTGGTGCTGCGAGAGGAGCTGCCCGAGGTGCTCGGGGCATGGGACGAGGTTGCAGGGATGCTGCACTGGACATTGATGAGGCTGTCTCTTCAGCTAGGCAGTCGTTGAGCAGGAGTCTGAGCCATAGTAGGAGTCTGAGCCGAGAGGGTAGCCAGAGCCGGGGCGGCGCCAGTTCATCAGGGAGAGCTGTCAAGAGGACCCGTCCTGATGTTGTGATTGAGACATCTGAGTCTGAGGATGATGATGACGATGATGATGATGATGAGGATGATGATGAGGATGAGGAGACCGAGAGCGGTAGCAGGGGGTGAGCACAGTGCTGGTGATGATGTGCCCGAGCTGTTGAGGCTGAGAGGATGAGGGATTGAAACACTTTTACTTTTGCCTGTAATAACATTTAACATGTATTTACAATCCTATCTATTTTACTACTCATTTTTATGTTCAATTAGCGACTCGATCTTAGATGTCGACTCTTTACAAACAAATGTGTGCCCAAAGGATGCTTGTTGTCGATGCTTGAACTCCTTTTTGTTGCTGGGATTTGATTTTGCTGCAGGTTGGATATGTTGAAGCGCTCGGGTTCTGTTCTGAACTGACAAGGGCTGTTTCTGTCTGAACTGCTGTCAAAGGCGCGCGCGTCGGGACTTGCTTGTGTGAGGCGCGCGCGTTGTGAAGCCCTGGTCTGAGGCGCACGCTTCTGGCCTGCTGAATTACAGCCCCTTTCTTTTCTGATCAGAATGTTCCAACAGCTATAAATTTGAACCATTTTTCGACCAGAATGGCCACACAGCATTCTTTTGCAAACACTTTCTCCTCCTAAATCACAAAATTCTTGTCATAATGGCCCCAATGACTTTCTCCTTTGAAGTTAAGGTTTCCGTCCCCGAGGGTGAGAAGTCCGTTCCAATGGTGAACGCCGTTCCAACTGTAGGGTCCGTCTCGATGGTGGAGAAACGTCCGAGCGTTTTTGATCGTTTGGGAAGGCCCAATGACGATGTTGTTGACCCCGTGAGACCGGTGGTTCATGTGCGGGACTATAGACCCCGTCATTTTCTCAAGAAGAAGAAAGGTAAGGGAAATTCCTCATATGTGTGGAAGCGTCCCATGGTCGTCCCCGCTAAGGTTCCGCTTGATAAGGGTAAGGGGAAAGCCGTTGATGAAGCTCCGTCCCGTCCTAGCGTTTTCTCCCGTCTTGGCGGTCCCAAGAATGTTCCGTCCCCATCCAAGAAGACTAAAGTACATAACAAGAAGCAATGGGTTCCCAAACCTAAGAAAGATTAGATTTTTCTTTGTACCCCAAGAGATTGCAATTAGACCATTTTGTTTTAGGATTTAATATTTTGATGTCTTTTGTTGCTCAATAAATCCGTTGTAATGGTTTGAATAATTCATTGAATGAATAAAAAAATTGCATTTTGTTATTTGAAGTGAATTGGGTATTTTTGATATGTTTTAGACCGCACCCGAAGGTTGCCTACGTTCCTCCAGTTGGGAGGTTCAGGTCTTCGTAGTTCAAACAAACAAAGACCATTTTTTTTTTTTTTTTTTTGTGCACCCTGTTTTTTGCCTAGACCGCCCTTGCGGGTTTTCAATCTAGCGGGCTTCTTTTTTGCACGTGCTCTAATTTTTGCCTAGGCCGCCCTTGCGGGTTTTCAACCTAGCGAGCGATTTTATTTTATTTTTTTATTTTTTTATTTTTTTAATGGTCTTTGTTTATTAAGCGTAGAACCTCTTGAGCTTGTCGAGGTTGACCTCCTTTGGCAGCTGGTCACCATCTAGATCCACGAGCCGGACTGCACCACCGCTTAGTATCTTTTTGACCACGTACGGACCGATCCATCGGGGTCCCCATTTCCCCAGGGGATTCATGGCGTTAGGAGGATGTTGTCTTAAGACCAAATCTCCCACATTGATGTTTCGAGGCCTCACTTTTTTGTTGAAAGCTCTTGCCATCCTTTGCTGATACGCCCTCATGAGTTCGAGTGCTCTTAACCTTTTCTCGTCGAGCAAGGCTAGTTGTTCATATCGACTTTGCATCCAGTCGACCTCGTTGACTTGATTCTCGAGGAGGACTCGTAGAGATGGGACTTCAAGTTCGATAGGGAGTACGGCTTCAGAACCATAGACCAATGCATAAGGAGTTTCTCCTGTTGCGGATCGTATTGATGTGCGGTAGCCCCACAATGCTAATGGTAGCTTTTCGGGCCAATCCCTTCCCGTTGAGGCCATTTTCTTGACGATGGTCTTATTTACTGCTTCGACTGCGCCATTTGCTTGGGGCCGGTAAGGAGATGACTTGTGCTTTGTGATCTTGTATTCTACCAAAAGTGCATCCATTTCCTTCTCAAAGTGAGAGCCGTTGTCGGAAATGATTTCATGAGGCACGCCGTATCGGCACATGATATTAATCTTTACAAATTCGGCCACTTTCTTGGCGTTGAGGGTCCGATAGGCTTGTGCTTCGACCCACTTTGTGAAGTAGTCGACTGCCACCAGGACGAATGACTACCCATTGCTCCCGACAGGATAAACTTTACCGATGATGTCTATCCCCCAACAAGAGAAAGGCCAAGGTGTGACCATGTTGTAAAGTTGTGAGGGTGGAGCATGTTACAGATTAGCGTGGAATTGGCACTTGGCACACCTTTTGACTTTCTCGATACAGTCTCGTTCCATAGTGCTCCAATAGTAACCAATGCGAAGTATCTTCTTGACTAGCATAAACCCATTCATGTGGGGTCCACATTCTCCTTCGTGCACTTCACACATTATCTCTTGAGCTTCGGTCTCATTGGCGCATAGGAGATTGATCCCGTCGTGGTGCCTTTTATAGACTCGGTCCCCAATTAGTACGTACCGAGAGGCTAACCTTTGCAGAGCTGCTTGAGACTTCTTATTGATGTTCTCGGGATAGGTGCCGTCCTTGAGGAAGTTCATGATATCCGAATACCACGGAGAGTTTGTTTGAACCTCGTTGATCTCGATACTCATGCAATATGCCGGATTGTTTCTTCGAGCAATTTTGAAAGGCTTCACCATTTTCCCTTTGGGCATTTCAACTAATGAAGCTATAGTGGCCAGTGCATCGGCGAAGCGATTCTTATCCCTTGGCAGGTAGTTGAAAGTGATCTCTTGGAATTGTTCAACCAGTTCTTCAAGGTGCTGACCATACTGTTGGAGAGTCGGGTCTTACGTTCGCCATTTACCCGATTGCTGATTGATAAGGAGTAAAGAGTCGCCGAACACTTCTAGTTCCGTGACGTTTCTTTCGAGAGCTGCTTTGAGCCCTGCTATGCATGCTTCGTACTCGGTAATGTTGTTGGTAGCTTCGAATTCCAGGCGTATGGCAATGGGAGTGTAGATGTCTTTTGGATCGACAAGCAATACCCCTATACCAAAACCGTGTTTATTGGCGGCGCCATCGAAAAAAAGTTGCCACTTGTCTTCCTCGGTCGCAGTACAAATTAACTGCTCGTCGGGGAACTGTACATCTTCCCCCTTAACTTCGTCAGACGGGAATTCGGCAAGCTGGTCACTGAACACTTTCCCCCTGACGAATTTTAGTGTGACGTAAGTGATATCATAGCCGGCGAGCATGAAGTACCATTTGGCTATTCTTCTTGACATGAAAGGCTTCTCGAAGATGTAGCGGAGCGGGTACACCTTTGCTACTAGCTTGATCGGGAAAGCTTCCATATAGTGTTTGAGCTTTTGAGTGACCCAAACCAATGCTGCATATGACTTCTCTAAGACAGAGTAGTTCTTTTCGCCTCCTTGGAATCGGCGACTGACAAAATAAATGGCGTTCTCCTTTGTGGACTCTCGTTGCTCTTGTGCTAGCATAGCCCCTAGGGCTTCATCATTGACAGTGAGGTAAAGCAACAGAGGTTTCTCCTTGTGTGGCGGAACTAGAACAGGAGGGCACGTCAAGTAATGCTTCACTTGGTCGAAGGCTTCTTGGCACGCGTCGGTCCATTCTAGAGCCACATTCTTCTTGAGTAACTTGAAGATTGGCTCGCACATGGAAGTGAGTTGGTGCACAAACCGACTGATGTATTGTAGTCTGCCCATGAAACCTTTAATCTCTTTCTGCGTCTTTGGAGGAGGCATGTCAATGATTGCCTTGATTTTGGAGGGGTCTACTTCGATTCCCCTTTCAGTGACCATATAACCAAGAACTTTTCCTCGGATAACCCCGAATGTGCACTTTGCAGGGTTGGGCCTCATTTTGTGTTGACGAAGCCTTTCGAAGAACTTGCGGAGATCGATCAGGTGTTGACCATCGGTTCCTTTGGAGTGAATGATCAAGTCGTCCACATAGACCTCGATTTCTTTGTGAATCATATTGTGGAACAAGTCTGTCACGGCTCTTTGGTAGGAAGCCCCAGCATTTCTTAACCCAAATGGCATGACTGTGTAGCAAAAGGTACCCCACGGTGTTGTGAAGGCTGTCTTATGTTGATCTTCCTCGACCATGAGAATCTGATTGTACCCAGCGAACCCATCCACGAATGAGCGGACCTCGTAGGCAGCAGTGGAGTCGACTAGCATGTCGATATTAGGGAGTGGGAAATCATCCTTTGGGGAAGCTTTGTTTAAATCCCGGAAGTCTACACAAACTCGAACCTTGCCGTTCGCCTTCCTGACTGTCACAATGTTGGCTAACCATGTCGGATACTCGATAACCTTGATGAAACCCACACTGAGGAGCTTCTCAATCTCTTCTTTGACCTGCAGAGACCATTCTGGCTTGATCTTTCGGAGCTTCTGCTTTACTGGCCTGGCATCTTCCCTGATCGGAATCCTGTGCTCCGCTACCTTTCTGTCTAAACCCGGCATGTCTTTGTATGACCATGCGAACACATCCACGAACTCCCGTAGTAGTGCAGTCAATCTGTCTTTGTCGTCCCCCTTGAAGAAGCTTCCAATCTTGGTTTCTTTTGGCTCTTCTTCGGTACCCAGATTAACAACGTGCAATTCTTCGTCAGCCTTTGGACCATTCTCGCCACGACTACGGACTTGTTGAGCAAGTTCATTTAAGTATGTTGTGTTTTCGTGGTCTATTTCATCATAATTTGAATCGTTATTAACTTGTTCGTTAAGTTCATTATTAGTTAATTCATCATTTATGATGTTTGCAATCTCAGGGTACTCAGAAATATCAAATTTTTCATTAGCAAAGAAAGGAAACACACGCTCGGCTATGGCCTCCAAATCCTCTTGGGTGAGGGTATTAGAGACACTCTCGGACTCAAAAGTAAGTGTGAGCTGCTCTTCCTTTGTTGGTGTGCGGGGTATGCAACCCATTTCTTGGACTAAGAATTCCTCGGATACCACGGGCCCTTTTGTTGAATACCAATTATTGATCGGCTCAGAGCTTGGCGGGATCTCACTGATAGTCTCGTTCATTATGACGGTGTCATGGATGGCGTTGACTTGGCATTCATTCATCGTGGCAAGCTCTTCGAACATGGAGGCTAAATCTGTCAGTTCTTCCCCCACGGTGATTTCTGTCTCGGACTCTATAGTCACCTTCCTTCCCCACCATTCACGGGGCGACATGGGAGTTGGTTCCCTTTCGGATATCTGGATCTCACAATCGGAGAAGATTTCGAGGCCGGGCTTTTTGACACCTTTATTGTTAACCCACGGCTCGGGAAAGATCATGTATGGAACGTCTTCCCCTTGGCGGACAAAATAGCCATTCAACGTCTTGCGGTAAGGCCTTAGGTTAGGGACTTCATACCGATGGCCTTCTTTACGAGCTCGGGCCTTTCCGTTCTTGATCGCTTGTTCTTGCTTCAAGTCTTCTTCGGAAGGCTCATACCCCAAACCGAATGTGTTCTTGACAAATGGGACTTGCACGGGATGTAGGATTCCTTGCTGATATTTCCCTAAGCCTAAACCAGGGAAGTAGTCCATATTCCTCATCATGCGGAGTACTTTGTGATTGCTGGGGGTCCATGATCCGTTTCCCCCTTCTTTATCAATGGCGTTGATTGAGACGCCGGAGAGAGTGGAGTCTGGTAGACCGTGTTGAACTTGGTGGACGGGCTCACCTTTTCTGTGGATAGTAATGTTTTCAGCCATTACGGTCACTATTTCGTCACCATTTCGGATCTTGACACATTGGTGGAGAGTTGACGGTACGGCATTAGCACTATGAATCCATGGTCGACCTAACAGTAAGTTGAACGAGGCCGGGATATCAAGCACTTGGAATGGAACGGACATGACCATGCTCCCAAACTCAATGTCTATTTCGATCATACCCATGACTGTACGGGTGGTGCTGTCATAACCTCGGATTACTTGAGTAGAGGGCTTTAAATCAGAATCCTTAAGCCCCAGTATGCCCATGATTCTACCAGGCATGAGATTGAGTGCGGAACCACCGTCCACTAAAACTCTTGAGACGGGCCTCCCCCTTGCTCGTACCTTGAGGTAAATAGCTTCGTTGTGGTCGGAACCAAACGGTGGAAGGTCCATATCGGCAAAGGTGATTACGTTGCCAAAATGAATGTGACCAATCATTGCCGTGAGGTCCTCGGGAGAAGTATCGGGAGAAACTGATGTATCATCGAGATTGCGGATGACAAGATCTCGGTGTTTCTTTGAGGATGCAATGAGGTCCCAAATAGAGATGTTGGCTTGAGTTTTCTTGAGTTGGACAAGTAGAGGATCTTCGGGAGCGTTATGAGCTTGCGGCCTTTGAGAAGAGGAGCTTGGTGCGGAAGTGGAAGGGTTGCTTGCTATGACTCGACCGGATCGAGTTAGCATGTTGACGTTCCCATCTTGCTTCTTTTTCCTATTCTCTAGTACTTCCCTCATTACTTCATCGTAAGTCACTACATAACAAGAATTGTCAAGTTTATTCATAACATTGGGGCCCCCATTCACAATTGGGATTGAATGGGTGGTCCCCTCAAATTCTCCTATCTCTATTACATTGACATGCTCGTCATTAGTCACTACAAATTCTTTCTTATCTATGAGATCTTGAATGACATTGAGGAGAATGAAGCAATCCTCGGTGGTGTGGCCACTATATTGGTGGTAGCCACAATATTTGTGGTGAGCATGATTGGAGTTGATCGTCTTGGGTTGGTACCCTTGCACGGGTGTGATTTGACCCTTTGCCTTGAGGACCTCGAACACTTCGGTTTGAGTCATGCCTTGGAGAGGCGTGTAGACACGGTCACTTCGGGGCCTTTTCCCTTGAGGTGGAGGAACCTTTTTGTAATTCCCCTTATCAATAGTGACGGCGTTAACCGAGGCCTCTTTTGTGGAGTTGGAAGCATCCTTGTAGCGGTAAGTAGGAGTGGTCTTCTTAATCTCCTTGAGCAAGTCATCCATGCGTACCCCCGCCTCATACATTTGGGAGAAGTCGGAGTAGCAGGCCCCACTTAGGTGGGTGCGGAGATCAATCTTGAGACACTTGAGAAATATGTCCATTTGCTCCTTTGTGTTTGGCCTCTCAACAATTTCAGAGAGTTTGTCATTCCATCTCCTTGTGAAGTCGATGAAGGACTCATTGTCTCGTTGAGTAGTGTTCTCTAGCTCTTTCCTTGTGGGTCGGTGAGTGGTGTTGCCTTGGTATTGGTTCTTGAAGGCAAGCATGGCGGAGTCCCAATCAAGACAGACAGTGAGCGGGAGAGTAGCATACCAATCTTTTGCCGCCCCCTCGAGAATGAGAGGAAAGCATTGAGCCATCACCTTGGGGGAGACCTTCTTTGGAACCATTGCCCAAATATAAGTTTCAATGTGAGCCATAGGACAAGAGTTGCCCTTGAATTTTCTTATGTCGGGCATCTTGAACTTATCGGGAAGAGCGGCCATAGTACTCATGAGGATGGATGATTGATAAAGGCTTGTGTCGGAGCCTTTCCCCATGTTGAGTCCATTGAATTTTTGGTCGATGTAGGCCATGATAGAATCCACCATTTTGGGCTCATTGTTCTCGGAACTTGGTTCCCCCATTTTCTTGGTGTGGGTGTTGACATAAGGACTCTTGAACAAACCCTCGGTCCATTCGGATTCATCATCATTGTTCTTGTTCTTTCCCTTGGCGAGGTTGGTGAGCTTTTCTTTCATTAGCTCCATTTCGGCCTCGTGGGCCTCCCTTTGGCTGTCGAGGTGGGATTGCCAAATGTCGTCTTTGCTTTGTGCCTCCTTGTTAAGGGTGGAGACTTGCTCTTGGAGGAGTTGGACCATAGTTGAGAGCTGTTCGAGAGACATGGTGTTGCTGCTGCTGGTCATGGTTGATGTCGGAGCTGTCGGAGTGATCTCTTCACGGACTAACCGATTTGCTGAATCCCGGTAGACTTTGTAAGTACCAATTGAACCTATATTGAAGAAGAGGCCCTTGTCAGTCTTGAGTAACACTTGCGGTCCATGAAGAGGCTTAGAACACACAGTTGGGCACACGACTCGAACCACGTAAGGAAAGACTCTTTTTTTTTTTTTGTAAGTCGGAGGGCATGAATCCCTTTTGGGGTTTCTAAGAAAATAATGGAATCGTCACACTAGTATATAGACCATCTCGCGGTCCCATATACTCATCGGATTCCATCGCGCTTGTGAATCTTACATGTATCGGGATTAAACTAAATTAATGTAGTAAAGCATACATGCGGGGACGGATTTTTATTTTCGTCCAAAATAACCACTTTTGGGGACGGATTTTTATTGCGTCCATTTCAACAAGTTGGCATGTATGATTTGAAGACATTAGTTTAGGGAAAACTCGGTACATGGAAACCGACTTGAGTCACGGAGTGTTAGACCCTAACTAGAATTTGTGTGGTTTGTGCTCGGCTTGAATATGAGGCTCAAAGGTCACCCCCGGCATGTAGTCTTGAACTACGCCACGGGCTGAGGTTTACCGCTTCGAAAGAGCCAAGGTCTGGTGGAGCTTGAAACTTTCTAGGACGGGCCTCGACGGGTTTGGGGTTGGACTTGTGCGACTCGATAGTGAGCAGTTCATAGGAATATGTGCATGTAGTGTGAGGTCTAACAAGTGACAAATTTTTTTTTTTTTTTTTATATTTTTTTTTTTTTGGAAAGAAAGAAAAACACACAAAACACATAAGCACATAAAATTACAACTCCCGAATCACCCGTGTGACCGGTAAATAAAACACAAAATTAAAACAGTCCGAGGGTTCAATTCTGTTCTGATGCAGGCAACTGTGCCCACACCCCACTGTAGATACCCCGGGAAACCACAACTTGGCTAGAGCGGTGAATTATCCTAGGATGTCTAACTTGTTTTTAGAGTCGCCACCTATATTTTGAGGAACATAAGAAAAACCTATTGATAATAGCCTAAGTTTGATTACGAAAACAGAGATTCTTTGTTTTGAGGTTCGGGGGTTAGATTACGAGATGGGAAGTACCGAAACACCCATCTCGCCCAACTAAAGTTGGTCTTGCTTGATCAAAATCTACATGAATGAAAATGTTCTTCTTCTTCTTCTTTAAGTCATGAAAAGGGGGTTTAAAATAGAGTTTGGAATGTAGGAGATAACTCCTCAACCAACCTCAATGAGATGAGGTGATCATTAGAGTCATGTCCCAAAATGATTTGGGTGATTGCACATTTGATTAAAGTAAAAAGAGAGAGGAGATGAAGTAGAAAAGGAAGGAAAAATATGGACTTTTACCTACAATTTGAAGACCTTCAAATATTTCTTGATGAAATCCTTGGAGAACCTTTAGAAAGTGATTTTGGTATAGTTTTTGTAAGTTCAATTTTCGGTCCTTGAAAATGGAGGTAAAGAGAGGTTTTTATAGGTGAGAGAGGGGTGTTTTTGGTGCCAAAACTCAGTCACCAAGAAATCCTTCCCGGGCAAAATCCTGTAAATTGAGCAAGGGAGGAAATCCTGGCCAGAAATCTGTAACTGACGCCCAGAGGCGCGCGCTTCCTGCTTTGGTGGCGGGAGGCGCGCGCGCCTGGCTCCTAGTGTCGGAGGCGCGCGACTCAGATAAGGAAATTTTGACAGAATGGACTAGAAAGTCAGCCCTGTCATTCAGGTTAGTCCCTGGACTTAACGAGGTCAGTCAGGAACTTAACGGAAGTGACAGAAACTAACGAGAAACACTTAAAATGGGGAGAAACACAAGATCAAATGTGCAATCGGGGTGAGCGGTCCAAGGCGGGGTGTCTACACGAACATTTTCATCAACATCATTCCTACGAGAGGCCTAAGCTTGACATCTCTCTGAAGAGGGACAAATCCATTTAGCTTATTACTCTTCCCTACGTGAATCCGATTATGCCAATCATACCCTTTATAACTACCCGGTTAAAGGTAGCGTTTGAATATGTCAAACATAATGTTCATCAAGTGGAAGACTATAATAACTTCACGTCTAAGAATTCGTATGACATAAGTAATATGAGATATATGTACGACATAGACCATGACATAAATCTCATCCAGCGGGTCATGTCCAGTACCTTGTTCCAAACAAGTACCCATAAATCCAACATGATCATCCCATGATCATTTAGCCTTTATACTAGTGCTTAACAAGTACTAGGGACGGAGATTATTATAAGTAAACATGAACAACAATAATAATCAAAACATCTCTTTATTGATATGAAATAAATGATAACAATTACAACGTTTATTAAACGTGCCTAGGGCACCACTACCAACAGCGTTCTCCGCGCGCGGGGGCGGGTTCCTTACAGTGGCGACTCCGCTGGGGAGTTAAATGTTCTCAAACTTCTTTTTAGAAGCTTTGGGGATATTTATGTATGGGTCAAACTTCCGTCCCCCGTTTTCATTAACTTTTGTGCTTGTTTTGTGTGTGCTGAGTTTCTGTTTGAACTTTCTGGAGTGGAAACTGTTCTGGATGTGCAATAAATTGGGGCTTGATGATCAGAAGATGAAAAAACTGCAAAAAATAATTTCCAGCATTCTATAGCCGTACGGCTATGTTGGGCAGGGAACAGAATGCTCCAAAATTTAACAATTTTGTGCAGGGCAGGAACATTCTGTGTCCCTTTGGCTTCTGCTTTTCCAGGTTCCATTTACTGTTTGGTTCGTGCACATTACCTTCCTCTTTTCTAGCCAAAACTTGTTTTTTTTTGAAGCTTGGTTATGTACAAACTTTTGGACATAAATTTGGATTTTCAAAACCTCCTTGTGCATAACCCACTTTGTGAAAGGTTTTTGAATTCTTTGTTGTACACAACTTGTTTTGCAAATGATTTTCAAAAGAATTGTTCTTCTTGAAAGATGTTGATTTCAAAGGATTCTTTGGTTGTGCACAATTTGTTGTACATGCCAATTTTGGATTTGTTCATAAGATTTTTGCTTGATTGCTTTGTAAATAGCTCGTTCATGCTTGCTCATTGTTGTTGATTATACATTGCTCATAATGTTAAAACGGATTGGAAAATTTCTATTTTGACTCAAAAGGGAACATAGAAGGCTTCACACTACGCGCACTTGACCTTGCACATTCCAAATACCCTTCAAACCTAGGATGGATGCCACGATGCAGCTTGATTGGTGCTCTTGTGCCCTTCTAGCTCGCACGGGTCCATTCCACCTCCCCTTCCGAGCCGAGTCAACCACACTTGTCCGTGACACACAAATACCGTGACTTCGGTTGGTTTTTGGTCTAGCTCACGTTGCCACATCCTTAATGTGTGTCTAAGGTTAATCATGGCCAAGTTAATGCCCGATTCATGACTCCTTGTGAAAGCAAGTGTGACCATGGTCAACTTCGACCCGGTCCTTGACTTACGCGTTAATGTTGACCGTAATTAACCTAAGTTACGTATTAAGGATAGGGTGACACCGTGTTGTCGAACCCTAATGAATGGTCCATACTAATCATCCTTAAGCCCAAGGATAAGGTTCGAGAGCCCTCATCAAAGATGAGGTTGCGCCAGAAGTCCCTTAAGTCCCTAAGACGAATCTCGATCCCAACCGGGGCTTAATCATGATTGGAATGGACCGCACATTGGGAACCTCGCAATGCACTAGACCCTAGGATCGTTAATTTCGGTCGGTGGAAGCCACTTGCCCTATAGGACCCTCGCCTGGGACAGTCCATCCCTGGGAGCATGCAAGACAGGTGAAAAACGAGGGGTCTATAGGCGTAGTGATGGCCTCCACTGATCCAGGATTTAGAATAGTTGCGAAAAAGAAGAGAAATCTTTTCCAACCAGTTAGGAATAAATGTGTTTTAAGTAAACATGAACATAATTAATAATAATAAACATGAACATAATTAATAATAATGTACCATCATGTTGCATGAGCCTAAACCCATTCTCCCAAACACCAACCCGAGTTGATACCCGAGTCTGAAATGAGCCTCCTTCTCCTCCGCAGCTCGTACGAAGTGGGTCAGAGTTCCGGGTCATCGTCTGATTAGTGCCGAGTCTGACAGTTCATCAGCAGCTTCACTCAGACTTCTCCGAATGGCTAGTCCGGCAGGAAGTAGTAGTGGGGGTGACAACGCAGTGGATCCAAATGGTCTTAGTAGGGAAGAGCTGGTACAAGCTCTAGAGGCCGCCAGGGCCCAAGACAAACCCCGCAAAAGGCTGGGAACTGGGAAAGGCGCTCGTATGTTAGATTCGAGGACTTTGGGATGCCCTTGGGAAAGGTGTTTGAGGGGCTAGTTAAACAAGGCCTTACCAAACCCCTGATTAACTTCCAACCCAGCAACCCCGAGAGGTATCATGACAAGAGAAAGAGGTGTGCATTCCACAACTACCATGGGCACGACACCGATGATTGCCCCGCTGTAAAACGCATCATCATAGACTTGATTGCCAAAGGGAAGCTTGAATGCCCCCGAAGTCCAAATGTAATCAACAACCCGTTCCCCAACAACCATGGCATTAATATGATTGAATTTGGGCCGGCCAATGTGAATATGATTGAGTTCGGGGAGCCGACACCGATGAACCTTTTGGAATTCAATGTCCCGATGACTGAGATTGGGGAGGAATGGAAGGAAACCCTATGGACATGTGTGCAGGAAAGAAACATGAAATGCCCATCCGACTCTATGATTGCCAATGTGATGAGTGCAAGGTCCCCCACCAAAATGCCGATGAGTTGATAGTAATAACACTCACCGAGCATGAGCTCACGTTCGAAGAATGCATGGAGGAAATGGAAAAGTTATTTAAGAGCACGTTGAACAGCGAGAGCCAGGGCTCAAATGGGGTTTATCCTCCGCACGATGATTTCTTCCATGTCATTAAAGCATGTAGTTCATCCACCAGAAAAAGGACAGTTAAACAAGTGGGTCACCCCAATGGGAGGAATGGGTCCGGAATTGCAAAAACCCCGGAAATCACCAACTATGAAAGGTATCTCGCCCGAATGAAAGGTACCATTCGCTCTATGCCCCATGAGGAGATCCGAATCCTATGTGAAAGTGATAATGATGAGGTATCTTCAAATATGCCTCCTCGTGTTCTTTCCCCGAGATTGGAAGAAGAAGGCTTTCCGGCCTTAGATGACTTCTTAGCTTTGCCACCGTTATCTCCACCGCCACCTCTGATTGATGGGTCCGTATTCCCGGATTTCTACTGTTGCATGCTTACTTTGGAAAAACTCCGTGAAACCGTAGGAGTTGAGAGGAGCCAAATCCACCACCCTATCTCTTTAGAAAAGATCCACGAGTCGGCAAACACCCCGAAAAGAATGGTCATGGTGAATGAGTTAAGAAAGGAAGCATGGCCATATGGTACCCAAAACCCCTCGTCACTCGAAAAAGGGGCGGAAGAGGTTGACGTCCCATTTGAAGTGAGTGTACTGACTCGATCCGGGCAGGTGCGCACGGAGAACCCTAAGAGACCCCCGCCACCAGAACACCGAATGCCTCCCCCCCTTGCTAGTGAGGCAAAAGCCCTAGATTCCAGAGAAGAGGATCCCGTCTTAACCCAGCTCAAAAGGACACAAGCTAACATATCTTTGTGGTCCCTCCTCACTTCCTCCTACCCTCACAAGCTCAAATTGGAGGAATGCTTGTCCCAAAATATGGTACCTACCACGGCTACCCCCGAAGAGGCCGTGCAAATGATTGGAAGTGTTCAATATGGAAATGTCATCACATTCACGGACTTGGATTTGCCGAAATATGGGGCTAACCACAATGAAGCCCTCTGTATCACGGTGCAACGCCTCCCTCGGGTTTTGGTTGATAATGGCTTCGCCATGAATGTCCTCCCTGCTAAAATGATGGATCTACTTGGTCTAAAGACCCCCGACCTAAAGCCTTCCATGATCACCGTTAAGGCTTATGATTCCATGGCCCGCTCAGTCCTAGGGGTGGCCACCTTGAACCTTTGGTTCGGAAAACAGATGATGCCAACCGACTTCCAAGTACTTGACATCCCCATATCCTTCACCGCCCTCCACTAATGTGTAAAATATGTGCAAGAGGGTAATTTGACAACCATTTATGGGGACAGTGTTACTACAGAGGGAACCAACACCAATGGGATTCCCGTGTTAGAAATCAAACATGAGGAGAGCGGCATGGTTTTGAACGGCTTCACCGAGATACCATCCAAAACCCACATCTGTTGTGTAGATCTTATGCTCACCAAGGACAGGATTCCCCCTGCAATGAGAATGATGCGTTTGATGCACTACCTCCCGGGGCTTGGTCTTGGAAGGAAACTCCAAGGGACCCACAAAATTGTTGAGATCAAGGAGCAAAATCCGCTCCATGGCTTGGGTTACAAACCCACCCCCGAGGACCTTAGGATGGATAAGGAAATGGCTCGAAAAAGAAGCCAAGCCAGGGCTCAAGGGATTCTGTTTAAGGCTCCCAACCTCCGCCCTTACACTTTCGATATGAGCCGCTACTTTGTGAGAGGAGGGGTCCAAACCGAGACCCTAGAGCCGAAGGAGCCAATGATGACCAATTGGGATAAGTTGCAAGAGGACCTCAAAAGATTCGAGGGATGGTGGCTAACCCCGTAAGGAGGGCATTTCTGGATGCACCTAAAATGACCGGTCCTACCGAGACCACCATAGGTCACGAATACACCTTTAAAGGAGTGCCCGAGATGGTAAGGGAATTTGAAACCTTGTCTACGATGGAGGCTGGCCAAGAAAAGGAACCCGTTTGGGGTCGAAATGGTAGATGCAAGTTTGAGAAGATAGCTCCCAAGCACACCACCAAGGAAGTCATGGACGACGAATGGGATGGTGTGGTAATGCAAGAAATGTTTGGGGAAAAATTGGTCGTGCCTGATCTGATTGGCCTCGAAAAGGAAATAATTGCTGTGATAGGAGATGGGACTCCTGGGATCTTTGACCCTCGCACCTTGGTAAGCCCGACGGACATGCCTCTGAAGAATTGGATGACTTTCTCTGGACCGGTGGCGAGCAAGGAAGAAATGACCACGAAGCTTGGACTGGTTCCCCGCCCCCTAGGGTCAAGTGTCATAGGGTCCAATGTAGTCGAGTCCCCTCAATCTATTGTCTTTGAATTTGAGTCTTCCTCCTCCAAAGGCCTCACGCCCGAGGATTATGAATTTGTAGCCAACATTGTATTCCCGTTTGCATTAAATGAAATGATAGACCTTTCCGAGTATCCCCTCATTGCCAACTTATTAGATGATAAATTAACTAATAATCTAAAAACGGTTAATGATGAATCACCTAATAATGCAGACACACTAAATGAACAAAACATTAAATAATCATCAAAGCAGGTTGTTGACCGAGAGGAAAGTCGTGCCCAACCTGCCGAAGAGGTTTTAACTAAGGTGAATTTGGGGACTGAAAATGAGCCGAAAGAGACACAGATTGGTAGCTACTTCAAAGGAGCCAAAAGGGATGCTTTGGTTGAGCTACTTAAGGAATATGTGGATGTGTTTGCTTGGTCTTACAAGGATATGCCGGGGTTGGATTCTTCGATCGTTGAACACAGGATCCCCGTGGATCCTGAAGTGAAACCTGTCAAGCAAAAGCTTCGGCGAATCAAACCGTAATGGTCTTTGCAAGTCAAAGAGGAGATCGAGAAGTTGCTCTGGGTCCGCTTCATAAGGGTGATAGAGTACCCCTCGTGGCTATCCAACATAGTAACAGTCACAAAGGCCAACGGAAAGGCGAGTCCCAAAGATGATTTCCCCCTCCCGAACATCGACATGCTTGTAGATACAACCTCTAGTTTTGAGGTCAAATCTTTTGTGGATGGTTTTTCCGAGTATAACCAGATTAAGATGGCCGAGGAGGACAAGGAGAAGACCGCCTTCACCACCCCCTGGGGGACCTTTTGCTACACCGTAATGCCTTTTGGATTGCGAAATGCTGGGGCTACCTACCAAAGGGCCGCAACCGCACTCTCCCATGATATGATCCATAAGGAGATAGAGGTGTATGTCGATGACATGATTGTGCATTCCAAGGGCACCGGCGGGTAGCACTTGATAGACTTGAGAAAGTTCTTTGACAGGCTCAGGAAGCACTCCATGAGGCTCAATCTGGCCAAGTGCACTTTTGGGGTTTCTCGTGGCAATGTATTGGGGTACATGGTCACTGAACGAGGCATCGAAGTTGACCCCCAAAATATTAAGGAAATCGTGGAAATGAAGCCACCTCGCACCCAAAAAGAGGTAAAGGCCTTCATGGGAAAGTTGCAATACAATAGCCGCTTCATAAACCAGCTTACTCCCACATGTGAGCCCATATTCAAATTGCTAAAGAAGAATGCCGAGGTTGAATGGAATGAGGAATGCCAAAGAGCCTTTGACAATATTAAGGCCTATCTCATCCACCCACCAATCCTGTGCCCCCCGCACAAGGATAAGCCACTCTTGCTCTACCTAACAGTGACTGATACGTCAATAGGAGCAATGTTGGCCCAAGAGAGGAAGGATTCGAAGGTAGAAAATGCCATCTGCTTTGTGAGCCGTAAGCTACAAGGAAGCGAGCTCAACTACTCCCCAATTGAAAAGACTTGCGCCGGATTAGTATGGGTCGTAAGAAAGTTGAAGCATTATATGCAGGCCCACCCAATACAGCTCATCTCAAAGATAGACCCCATCAAATGCTTGTTGGAAAAGCCATCCTTGTCCATGAGACTTGCCAAATGGTATTTCTTCCTAGCCGAGTATGATATCAGTTATGTGTCAAGAAAAGCAGTCAAAGGAAGGGTCTTAGCGGAATATTTGGCGGACTTCCCTAGTAATGAGGAAAAGGAGCCCGAGCCGCAATTCCCTGATGAAGGGATTTTTGCCCTCGAAGGGGAAAATAGGTGGCAATTGTTCTTCGATGGTGCCGCCAATAAAAGAGGAAATGGAATTGGATTGATCTTGGTCGACCCAAAAGATGAGCACACCCCCATCACCATCAAGTTGAACTTTGATGTAACCAACAATGCCGCGGAACATGAGGTGTGCACGGCCGGCTTGGAAGCAGCCCTGGAAAGGAATGTGAAAGAATTGGAGGTATATGAAGATTCGGCTTTGATCATCAACCAAGTCTCTAACAAGTGGAAAACACTGGACCCTGGTTTGCAAAAATATCATGCCTACATGGAAGAGCTCACGGCACAATTCAAGGAAGTTAGCTTCCACTACTTGCCGAGGGACCGGAACCGTTTTGCCGACGCCTTAGCTACTTTGGCCTCATTGGTATAAATCCCCGAGGGAAAGTCAATAAAACCTTTCTGAGTTGGGAGGAAAGAAAATCCGGCGTACTATTATGAGATTGAGGCCACCCCAGAAAAGGTGGAGGAGCCATAGTACAATTAGATTTACCGACTCCTCAAGGAAGGAGAAACCTCCTTCATGAATGAAAAGGGGGAATATGTGGATGGGGTAAAAGCTAAAAGCATGGCACTCAAGCGGCTAGCATCCCACTATGTCATCTTGGGGGACATCTTGTACAAAAAGCGCCATCAGGGCCTGCTCCTTAGGTGTATAAGCACGGAAAAGGCAAAAGATCTCGTGCAAGAAGTTCATGGGGAGTGTGTGGTCCTCATATGAATGCGAGGGCATTAATGCATGTAATCTTACGGATGGGCTACTTTTGGATCTCAATGGAGACCGATTGCATACGATTTGTGAAAAGGTGTGACAAGTGTCAGCGGTTCTCTAACCTCAACCACCTACCTCCTCACCATCTCTACTGTATGACCACGCCATGGCCTTTTTCAACATGGGGCGTTGACATCATCGGGAAAATTTCCCCGCTCGGGAGCAATGGCCACGAGTTTGTTTTGGTAGCCGTGGATTAATTCACAAAGTGGGTAGAGGCTAAATCCTACAGGGTCCTCACTTCCAAGAAAGTTTCGGGATTTGTTAAGGAAAACATCATGTGTCGGTACGGGGTCCCAAACGAAGTTATCACCAACAATGGCTCGCACTTCAAAGGTGAATGCGATCAATTATTGGGAGAATTCCGAGTCACTCGCCACAAATCCTCCCCATATAGGCCTCAGACCAATGGTGCAGTGGAGGCCGCCAACAAAACGCTCGAAAGGATTATTAAAAAAATGGCAACACGGGGAAGAGATTGGCCTGAAAAGCTACATCTAGCACTGTGGGGCTACCGGACCTCGGTTAGAACCGCCACTGGGGAAACCCCTTTTGCTTTGACTTATGGAATGGAAGCCATGCTCCCAGCTGAGCTGGAGGTACCGTCATTGAGAATTTTGTTGGAGAACAAAATCCGTGAGGTTAATTGGCTTCGGAGCCGGCATGATGAATTGGCCTTGTTGGACGAACGTCGTCTGAAGGCAATGGAGCACATCCACGCCTACCAAGGGAGAAAGGAATGAGCTTTTAATAGAAAGGTGAAGCCCCGACAAATTTGGGTAGGAGATTTGGTCCTTAAGGAAAAACCCCCCGGGAGGTCTAACCCCGACGGAAAATGGGAGCCCGTGTGGATCGGTCCCTTCGTGGTACAGGAGATCTTCTCAGGAGGTGCAATGAGGCTTGCGGACTTGGATGGCAACCCTTTCATGCACCCGGTCAACGGTGATAAGCTCCGTCGTTACTTTGTTTAAAAAAAAAACTTGTTGGTGCTAAAAGAATATACCCACCTAGATTGAAAACCCATTTGGGCGGTCTAGAGAAAAAACAGGGTCGCACCCAAAATTTGTAAAAGGTGAACTACGATGACCTGAGCCCCTTAGTCTCATTTGTAAGAGGGGAACGTTGGCAGCCAATTATTGGTCCGGTCTAAAAAATGAATAAAAATCAAATTTGGTTTCGAGCAAAGACTCCATGTGAATGCAAATTGGCTTCATAAGTAACCATTTTCATTACAGTTAAAACACTTCTTTGATGAGTTCAAGCACGGTCTACTCTCGATTCAACTAACATGCTTAAGACATAACTAAGACACCTAAAATGAACTATTGTGTCTGCAATGGCAATGGGTGGATACATGGAAATATAGGACTATCACTGTTCCTCGTCCCTCCACTTCTTCTTCTGACTTCTTCGAGTCTTCTTTTTCTTCACATCGAAGATGTCGATCCCTCCCCTTCCATAATCGGGTATCCTCCCGACATCCTCAACCAACCCGGTTGCCCTCAAAGCCGCATTGGCAATGGACCGAGCTCGAAGATCTTCCATTCGTGCCCCTGCCCTAGGCATCGCAGCCATTCTCTTATCATCCAAGACTTGATAGTCCTCGACAATGTCTCCAGTAATGTTATGGCCACTCGCCACGGCCTCGGTCTCTCTCAAAACCTTGCTAGGGTCATGAGTCCCACCAAGAATAGCCTCACGCCTCTCCTCAATGAGCCTCTGAGTCTGTCCCATAGTCTGTTCATACCAGTCCAAGTAGACCGTGGTTAGAACCATGCTGGCTGCACGCCCAAGAAGCACCCGAGCCGGAAAGAGGGAACAAGTCCACAATCGGGAAAGAAGTGAAATAGTGGAAGAATCCCACATAGACAAAGGTGGAAGCTTCAAATGCTCCGGGTTAACACCGGACCACTCCAATAGTGGAGTCTGCAGTAATCCAAACTGACGACGAACCAAAGAAGGGATGTAGTAAGACGATCCCAAGAGTCTCAGCACCCGAACAAAAGGGGAACTGTCCTGATACTCCCACACCGAGCCGATACGCCAATGTGGGACCGACCAACGGATCTCGGCAGTCGTGATGTGAGCCATGTAAGTCTCCCAGTCACTCTGAATGAAATCTAAGAGAATGCCTATCAAGGAATAAGACCAAGGTCTGTGAGAGATAGGAGCCTCGGGAATGGCCATCAACCTCTCCCTCAACCACAAAGTGAGTAAGGCGGGCCCTACCGCTACACATGAAGCTGTCTCCCAAAGCCAAGCGGTCCATCCCATGAAGGGTTTCTCCCAAGATCAAAGGGACAATATCCTTCCCCGCACGGCATTCCTCTAGGACACTCAGTAAAACCCTATGACAAGTACCTTTAGAGCCAACCATATAGAAAAAGGCAAGAATGCACAAGCCAAAAGCATTCCAAGAAGCCTCATCCGTGCGATCCATGAACTTCTGGGGGAGATCCGAAATGTCAATGAAAGTGTGATTAAGGACCATGCATTGGGCCTCTTCAAAAGGAATGTTGAGAAGAGAGACCAACCTTTCGACGCACATGATGTCATCAACCGAGGGAAGAGCAATGACCTCCGTGTCCACGCCACCCACCAAAGCCTTGAAATCCTCATAGGTTGGAGTGATTTCGTTGTAGGAGAAGCAATATACATGTCTCCTGACATCCCAAAAGGACGCAGCGGCTCTTAATAGCTCAAGATCCGGGATGAACTCCTTGAGAGACCATAGGGATTGGAGACCGAATTTGGACCGGAAAACTCCCTTGTAACTCCTCATACGGTATCACATCCAAAGCCTAAGGTTGCCCTCAAATCATTCTTGATGAATTTTGGACAATTTTGGTGGTTTTTCCATGAGAAAAGGTTCCATGGAAGAGAAAGCTTTCGAAATGAAGATAATGAACTGATTGACGAACTTCAGACTATGGCATTTAAGAAGATGACCAGGCCTGGAACAAAATTGAATGAAAAAGGAGTGTTTTCTCCCCTAGCCATACGGCTACTTTAGCCCTGCCAGAATTAATGATTTCTTGTTGAGAGTTAGCTTTGTGGTCCTACCCATTCAAAGCCCCTTCCCAACCAATGTCATAAATACCCCCGAAAAATGCCCTTTTCGGCTCATGCAACTTGAATTAAACCTAACAGAAATTAGGTTCCCAATGAAAAACAAAACTGGGTAGTCCATAGATGGACGTAAGACCAGCTTTGTTAAAATTGACCCGGCCGTGTTTCGTAAGCCCGAGTCAAGAATGTGAGCTTTGTTGAAATTAGCCCGGCCGTGTTTCGTAAGCCCAGGTTAAGAATGTAATCTAGCCCGGCCGTACTTTGTAAGCCCAGGTTAAGAGTATGAAAGTAGCCCGGCCGTACTTCATAAGCCCAGGTTAACAGGTTAAAAATATGAAAAAATGTCCTTTGGCCGTCCGGTGTGACGTAAGACCATGAGGTTTTGTGAGATTATGTCCTTTGGCCGTCCGGTGTGATGTAAGACCATTAGGTTTTGTGATATTGTGTCCTTTGGCTGTCCGGCGTGACGTAAGACCATTAGGATCTGCGAGATTCGTCCTTTGGCAGTCCGGAATGACATAAGTCCATTAGGCTCCGTGAGATTCGTCCTTGGCCGTCTGGCGTGACGTAAGACCATTGGATTTTGTCGACCCGGCTGTACTTCGTAAGTCCAGGGTAGAAAGCGAAATCGTGAAAGTCCCAGCCGTACTTCATAAGTCCAGGATGAAAGTTAAGACGTTATCGCCTTGGCAGCCCTTGGTAGGGCGTAAGACCAGTATAGTCATGATCAGGTTAAGAAAACCTTTGTCCCCGAGAGTGGCCAGGTTAGAGAAAACCTATCAATATGTCCCGGCATTCTGGAGGGACGTAAGACCAGCCTTGTAGTCAACCCTCCGCCATGAGACAAGTTGACCAATTTGAGTAGTCGACCCTCTGCCATGAGACAAGTTGACCAATTTGAGTAGTCGATACTCCGCCATGAGACAAGTTGACCAATTTGAGTAGTCGACCCTCCGCTATGAGACAAGTTGACCAGTTTGAGTAGTCGACCCTCCGCCATGAGACAAGTTGACCAGTTTGAGTAGTTGACCCTCCACCATGACACAAGTTGACAGTTACCCTCGAGACGACCCTCTCCGATAGAGCCAAGTCGATCGAGTCTAGCTTCTGAGCCATGCCAGCCCCCTTTGGTCAACCTCCTCCGAATAGGGCCAAGTTGACCAAGCCCGGCCTTTGAGCCATACCTGTTTAGGAAGGGATCAATGGATATCCACCTAAGGCCCATAGGTTTGAGTAGCCTTAAAATCTCTCACCCGAACTACGTTAGGCTTGATTCCCTCGAATAGGGATACGTAGGAATCCTATACCTCTAGGTCCAGCCATAGAACAAATCGGCTATGCCGTCCTCCCATCAAAATGGGATGCTTATAGGTTTGAGTAGCCTTAGAATCTCTCACCCAAATCGGCTATGCCGTCCTCCCATCAAAATGGGATGCTTATAGGTTTGATTAGCCTTAGAATCTCTCACCCAAATCGGCTATGCCGTCCTCCCATCAAAATGGGATGCTTATAGGTTTGAGTAGCCTTAGAATCTCTCACCCAAATCGGCTATGCCGTCCTCCCATCAAAATGGGATGATTGTTTTATCGACAACCCCGCTTTCTTCAAAAGCGACGTTGCCAAGGGGCTCTGTAAGTACCCCAATCTGAAATCGACCTACTTTAGAGGAATTCTTGGTACCATTTCGGGATAAACCAATGGGCCAGGACCTTACTAGGATAAACCTGATATTCTAGGACTGAACTGGAATTAAACTTGGAAAAATCCAGAAGCTCGCCAAGTCGAGTCGTACAGATGGTTTGGGCACATGAGGTCCCTAGCCGTACGGCTATGTTGGGCACCCTCAGCCTCTATAAATTGAACCCCATGCTGATCATTTCAGGGGGGGGGAGAAAACGTTTTGAGAGCTGTTACTCTGCCAGTTTGAGAGCAGAAAGTGAGTTATACACATATTTGAGTGATTAGAGAGGAAGATAGGCATAACCATCATAGGTGAAGCCTCCTTCTCCCCATCTTCTTCTTCATCTCAAACTCTCTTTTATCTTTGTTAATATTACTTGTTCATCTTGTATTATTTCTTCTTATTCTTGCAAAGTCTTGTCCATTTCAAGCACTTTACATTTCTTGCAAGTCTTGTCCATTTCAAGCACTATATCTATATATTATACAAGTCTTGGCCTTCCAAGCTATATATATTATGATTATATATGTATGTGATCCAAATCATGAGGTGATTCAAGGTGCTCTTCACACCTAGTGTGTGATTTATGGGATAAAACCTAGGATGATCATGATTTGTTACATTTCATGTTGATGTTGTTCTTGTTTGGCCATAAGAGTCATGATTGGGGGATAAAGTTT
This sequence comes from Campanula takesimana, assembly GCA_026119855.1. NCBI lineage: Eukaryota > Viridiplantae > Streptophyta > Magnoliopsida > Asterales > Campanulaceae > Campanula > Campanula takesimana. The sequence goes on from JAOWBW010000375.1 coordinate 1,092,310, forward strand.
CAATCTTTATCATCCCAACCATGACCTAGCCATAAATCACCAAGTATGGGACATAAAGATTTGATCTTTGTGTTATATTTGTGTCCCTAAAGGTTTAAACTTGCATAATAAGTCCATTTTGGTGGTAAAGTTTCAATCTTTATCCACCAAAATGGTCATTTTGGCCTAAATGCCATGTTCATCAACTCTTCATAAATTTCTCCAATGATTGCCTTTGATCACACCCAAATCTTTGTTTTTGGGCTTCCTTTGGTGATCAAAGTGCATAGGAATGAACCTTCCAAAGTCTTGTTATTAATCATAAACTGGAAATCAACATTCCAGTCCAGTTTCAGCAAATATACTCTGTTTTGACTGAAACTAGACTGTTTTTCTGATAAACTGTAAAAATGCCCTGGAGAGCCCTCGCTATCCGTACGGCTACTTTGGCCGGGGTGGACATTTTCCATTTTCTTCCTTTTTGACCAGAAAGTTTGCAAAATAAACTTTTTCTGTTAAAAGATTAACTGGTTTTGTCAAAACAGTCAGTTTCTCCCATTTTGAAAACACACACACACACACACACACAAGCACTTTTGTTAAATAACATTAGGGAGACTCGGATTTGTCCGAGGCGGCTTGGGTGATGTGAAAATCTTCCCAAGACGTAACCTGACCTCCGAACTAATAGAATATCTAACCTTTTCTTTTGTTGGGTTAAATAATTAACAAAAGTGGCGACTCCGTTATGTTTTGTGAGATAACCGTGTTTGGCGTTTCGCCCCCAAAACACTTTGCGTTCTCCGCGCGCGGGGGAAGGATCCTTACAAGTGTGCGGACAAAAACTAGTTATTTTTTAGGGAGAAAACTGAGAGTTTTTTGTAATTACATGTATGCAATGCAAAACAGTCAGAAAGGTAGTTAAGATGTTAACGCACTAAAGTACAAGGGAAGCAGATATGTACAAGAGATAAAGTACAGGGGGGAAAGAACAAGTAAGTACAATCATGATATTGACGAAAGTTTGACCCTCTATGTTTGAAGATGTTCAAAGCTAGTCCCCAGTAGAGTCACCACTGTGAATACCCCTTTCCGAATGCGGGCGACGCACGGGAAGTCTTTCCTTTTATTTATCTTTATTTATCTTTTCTATGGAATTAGGATATTCAAATTGGCATTTAACTTTATTAAGAGTCGCCACATTGTTTTTATTGAGCTAAAACATTGAGAAACAGCTAACAGAGAGGGTACGGGGGTCAAGTTACAACAAGAGAAGAATATCAAGTTATCACTCTTATCGCCCGATAGATCGGACTTTCTATCATGATGAATGTGTTAGTAGTGTGTTAGTGATTGAGACCGGATCCGAAGATTGCCTACGTTCCTCTCGTGATGAGAAGCTCAGGTCAGCGTAGTTCGCACATAATCGGAATAGAGAGAAGAAGTGGGATCATGCATAATGAAGGGGGAGGAGAAAGAAACATGCAAGATGATCACATCCTAGAATAGTGATTATATCATTGATAAGATCAACGTGTAGTCCTCATATTCATCCTTGGAGAGTTATTGATCATGAGAGTAATTACCTAAAGTTTAGGGTTTAGAAGTAGTTCCTAGATCTCATTGATCATCATCGGCTATGCATTATAAGTAGGGATTAAAACATTAGATCTAGCATGTTATGTATGGGATAAGCCGTAGATCTAGCATAATAGTAAGAATATCATGAACATGTATGAATGAACACATAAGCATGAAGATCGCTACCCTAGATATATGAATCACATGAATATAGGTGAATAAACATAATGAAACTAGCATAAATCATATCTAAACTAAGAAAACATGACAAATTCTCACCAATCTTGACAAGAACAAAGTCGAATCTCTTGCGCGGATTCGCCGGACCTTCGAGATTGCTAGAAAGGCTTAGAGAGAGAGTTCTGCCGTCAGTTTAGACTGTAGAAGTCGGGGGAGAGAATTGTGTGTTTAAATTATGAACTGAGTTCACCTATTTATAGGGTTTCTGACCCAGAAGGAGTGGCCGCCCGATCCCTCCTAGACTGGTCGCCCGACTGGTCCAAGTCGTTGGCTCGGTTCCCAATGCTTTGATCAGATTGGACTCTGGAGGATGATGAGATAACGTCTATCTTTGCAGCTTCATCCGATCAGGTTGTCAATATCTCCTTATCTGGGCTTTTCGGGAAACCCTGGATAAGTCCTGCGCAGTTCATAAATACTTGGGAGGTCCCTGTGAGTTCTAGAATGCCTAATAACTCATTTTCAGGTTGGGTACTAACACACACATTTGTTTGTAAAGGGTCAACATCTAGGATCGAGTCTAAATGAACATAAAAAATGTAGATAAATAACTAGGACTGTAAATACGTGCTAAATGTTATTACATGAAAAATAAAAATTGTTCAGGATCTCATCCTCTACATCAAGAAGAAATCTACTCAGAGTCATCGTCAGTAGCACTGTGCCCATCCCCGCTGCCACTCTCAGTCTCCTCATCATCAGAATCCTCCTCGGACTCCTCAACGGTGATCTCATGGCGGCGTCTCTTTGGCATCATTGCCGATGAACTGGTACCGCCACGGCTGAAGCTCCTGCTCAATGACTGCCTCGCCGAAGTGACAGCATCATCGACATCTAAAGCAGCATCTCTACAACCTCGCCCCATCGAGCTCCCCGAACAATACCTCTGGCAGCACCAGACACCATACCAGCAGCCTCTCTGGTCAGATTAGCCATGTCTCTGCACAGCTCCAGCAGTCTCTCCTCTAGGTGGCGCAGCGGCTCCGCATTCCTTTGTTCTGGCGGCCTATATGCCTATAAGTAGCCACAGGCACCTGTTACAGCAGAAACAGGAAACTACATCAGTGTACTAAGATAAAAGAGACTGGAATAGAAAATGGGTTAAGATCAAAAGGTACAGAAAGAGTAAAAGTCATACCACAGCAGTCTGGGCAGGAGGCTCCCTCTCTGGTGACATCTCCTCTGGGACAATCTCCCTCTGCTCCTCGACAACCCCAAAGTTTGAATATGTGTAATATGAAGGGGCAAGGGAGGATCGAAGCAATAACCTGCACCGGTGGGATAGAACTGAGCAGAAGTTGAGGGGGTGGGCTGTGTCCTCCTCAGACAATGCCTCCCAACTGCGAGGGAAGAAAGGAGGAAAGTTCGGAACTGCAGGCCTGGGAGGGTTATGGTAGTCTACCACCTGGCTCCCATGCTGCCAGTAAACTCTCCTCCCCAGGTACATAGCCATGCATTCCATAGAGCTCATCAGAACCCTCGAGCGAGTGGGAAACAGGGTATGCTCTATGCTGCCATATATCAACCTCCATGGGAAAATAAATGGGACACAGAATCTGGCCTCAGATTATCCAAATATTGCCGAGCTGAGACCAAGCTGATTGGGGCTGTGCCGGTCTTCACATTTCTGGCCTTGTAAGAACACCTCGCACAGTCAGGGTACTGGGGCTGACCCTCCCTCTCAATCCAGAAGTCTCTCATGCCCAGAATGGCAAAGGCCCACAGCTGCAAACAGAGACAAAGAAAGGATTAAATGACAGTCAAGAGTACAGACAATGACACGCCCCCAAGTCCCAGGATTCCCTAATAGCATCTCGAACCTAGTGCGCGTGACTAACAAGAAACGAGAAACTGAATGCACCTGCTTATATCAAACTGACATCATATATATACTCAAGAGGAACGAGCTAAGATAGCTCACAACGAGTTCTATACCAAGAAATTTAAACCAAATGGTTGTACACAGCGGAAAACATGCCTAGCACATACGCTGGCATTACAAGAACACTATACAAGTCTACCCAATATGCTGAGTCTAAACAACTGATACCAAATCGTCCTCACCAAAACTGGAAAGGATAACAATCCCCAAACAAGAACAACCTGCCAAGTAGGCCCCTGCTAAGTCGAGCCTCACCACGTATTACCACTTGCTTTCCTCGAGGGGGGGGAATAAATAAACAAGGAACGGGGTGAGATAAATCTCAGTAAGTTACTAGATACAAGTACATAGCATGTTATCATGTAATCATGCAAATCAAGAAGATTATCAAGTAATCATGCTTAAGATGTCATCAAGTAACAAGTATATGAGAGGTTAAGGCAACTCATCAACTAACTAGCACATAAGGCTAAACTAACACGTTACAAAGGATATTCCAACCTTATTCCTCCCAAGTAAACCATTGTTGTCGTTGCTTACTGCAGTTGACAAATCACGATCAATCAAGTTGCTGCTGTGCAGTACACAATAGGACCTGGTAACCAGTGTCACTAACAAGAACAAGATTCACGAGGTGTTCACGAGTTTAGCATTCACTTTTATCAGGCGTATTGCTCTAATAAAGGAAGCTATGCCCTTACTATGGCATGTAGTAAGGGATCAAGCGCAGATACATAGGCACCCGATTATCACTTTGGCCCCAGCCTCATGATAAGCGTGAACCTATACATCTCCGAGCAAGCAAGGTGACCAGCTGGACTCACACAAGAATGCACAAGTAGGTGTTTACTTGAACTACGAGAGTATAGAACTAAGTCCAAAAGTAGTGGACTAGCTTCATGAACCATGTAATTATGTGCTCACCAAATACAAGTACACGTATGCTATATTTGCAAATACAAAGCAGTATAACAATGGCACATAATGTGTCCACGTAAGACAATCAAGCCAAATTAGAGTCTATTAATAACAGACCCCAACCAAGTAGTAGGGTATGTCATACTATATCACTTTGTCATATGAAATATTTGCATGTACATATTCATATAATCTTTAACACACTAATGTGTCTATCACGATACCCTTACTTCCAAGTAGAGCCCAACATCTTAGACTCTAAGCACGTAGTCGAATAGGTCGTATTGTACCTAGTCACAATCATATCTCGCGTATATGTATCGTTAATCATCGAATACATTTTCCAACACATATTGTGTTCTCTAATCATTGTTTTATGAATTATCTTCATATTACACTAGTCCCTATTTCTTTAGGAACCCATCTCTAGAACAAGATATCTTTTTTTATACTTTATATACTTCATTGAGTATATGCACGATTAAAACCAATTACTAGCACATTAGTGCTTGTTCATAGCACTTTCAATACACACGTATTAGATTCAAGTATGTCTTAGAGTTATTCATTCTCTATTTAGTTCCACATTCCAATTTTTTTTGGTTATTCATACCATATATCAAGTAGTCAACAAGCCACATTCTATCAAGTAATTATGTGCAAGATTTGCACATACACATCAAGGATAGTTCTAACACGTTAGTGCTTGTTCATAGCACTTTCAAGTTCATTACCAAACACATGTATTGGTTTCAAGTCATGTACAAGATTTTATCTTCTTACATTAAAGTTCTCAATCCAATTCTTTGGATGTTCAAGCATGTACAAGATTTTATCAGTCTTATATTCGAGTTCTTAATCCAATTCTTTGGATGTTCAAGTCATATATAAGAGTTAATTGTCTTATACTTCAAGTTCAAGCTAAGTAGATGAGTTATACATCTCATACTTACAAGTTCTTAATCCTATATTTTGGATGTTCAAGCTCAAGACATTGTTCTAGTGCCCCTAAGGTACACAAACATTGATTTCAAGACACATATAACACATTAGTGCTTGTTCTTAGCACTTTCAAGACATATAAAAGAGTTCTTACTCTTCTACTCAAGTTCTCATTTTAATTCTATGAGTACTCATGTTCAAGACCACTTCTGATGCCCCTAAGGTGTCACAACACTTGCTAGGACATCTTATACTAAAGCTATATACCTCAATTGAGATTATTTCCAACTTATACAAACTTTAAACAAGCTTTTTATTTTTCAGGGCACCCGGGCGGGCACTCAAAATGGACCGGGCGGCCGTACACTAGCAGGTGAATCCTTTGAAAAACATTTCAGAAAGATGGGCGGTCGCCCAATAAATTTTGTGCGGTCGCACATTGCACATTTCCGGCCAATGCTCATTTCTTTTCCAGGTTGAATAATTCTCCGTCCTAAGCGTAGGAGTATACTTTTACTAACACTTATACACTACCTAGGAGTACTTAGCACAACCAGGACACTATTTCAAACTCAATTCATTTCTTTTACCTTCCCACAAATAATATGATAATTTTCTTTTATTCCATTTAAATATTTCACCGTCCCAAAAGTATAAGTATAATTTTCTAATATACTCATTTAGGAATACTTTCATTCATTTCTCCGTACCATAAATAACTGTACAATTTTTCTAATAATATTTAAATCAAGTTACTATTTTACCGTCTCACGAGTATAAGTATAATTATACTAACACTTCAATAATATTCAAGAGGGCTTTTAACAGCTTAGAACATTTCTTTAGATTTTGTTCCCTTCTCTGCCTAGTATAAAAAGACTCCCTTCGTCCCAAATTTACAAGTATCACCAAATTCATTCAAATCACGAAATTAACAAGTACAAGTATCAAGAATAACACATAGGCATGTTATTACAAGCAAGGGGGAGCTAGTGACTTACCTAGTCCGAAATCAAGTTCACCCAAACTAATTTCTGTTCGGCAGGAAATGCTCTACTCACCGCCCTGATCATTTATACGAAGTCGGATTTTCGAACAGAGGCATAATTAAGCGAGAGGAGTCGAGAATAGGGTAAACCCTAACTTTTCTTTTATGAAACAGAGGAAAGTACAAGAGAGTTGGGGAAGAAATCACCCAGAGAAAGGCAAACACCAATTTTTATCCTTTCAAGTTTCCAAGAATTGCAATTTGGCCCCTCAAGTTTCAACTTTGACAAAAGGCCCTTCAAGTTTCAATTTGAGCATTTTAGCCCCTAAACTTTATATTTTCACAAATGACCCTAAAGTTCCAACTTTGAACACTTAGGACCTAAACTTGCTCATTTAGTTAAATAATTAACTCAAATAAAATAGCATATAATTATGCAAGTCAAGAATTTAACAGGAATTAGGACGGGCGTTACAGACAAAGACAGAAATCTGAAAAAGGAAAAGTGGAAGATATACCTCCCAAGCGAGAGAAAAGCCCGTGACCGAGCTCCTAGTCGAGCGACTAGTCATATCCATACCATGGTAGCAGGCAGCCAAACCCGCCACACCCCAGTTATACTAAGCAGCCTGGTCCAGATCAACAAGGAGGTCCAACAGGGACATGGAAGCAGAGCACCCCCCGGTCGCAAACAGAGTGTGGGATAGGGTAAACCAGATGAAACAACGGGCCATCGCATCGAACCTATCAGCAGTGACACCTCAGGTCTCAGCCGCGAGGATGTCAAAATAAGCCCTAATCTTCCCCCAGGTCACCCAGAAGCTCTTCACTATAAACTCACAGTCGACCAGGGCTGGCAACTGAGCCGGTGTCCGAATAGTTCCCCTCACAACAAAAGGGACGACCACTCCAGAAAAGGGCAAGCCGGTCAAGGTAATGAAATCAGTAGGTGTCATGGTCACCTCACCCATCAGCAAATGAAAAGTGTGGGTGGTATCCCACGATCTCTCTCTCAAGGCCTGAATCACATCCGGGTCGTTCTTCAAGGAAGGCAGGCTAGTAATAAAAGGGCCAAAGCAAGTCGCCGCAAACCTAGCCCGAACATTCTCAGGAAACTTCCTCCATATGGAGACAGGTGCTTGAGCCCTGCCTCGAATCTCAGACAGACGAGCCCATCTCTGCAAAGAAATGAAAGAAAAAAAAATCGTCAGCATAACGGCTATAAAATGGCCAAACCCAACAAGAAGAAATTCAATAACACGACAAGATCACAACGTGCCAACAAGTGTGTGAGCATGAAAATGGGTGTCCAAACATTCCTCCTACAACAAATCAGCAATGGGGACAACATGCAGCTATGATCGACAAAAAAGGGTTACTGCAGCAGTATTACGAGTAACAGTGATACAACCCTAGAATGCGAAAAATCGACAAAGGAAGGGCGAAATTCTTACCAAACCCGCAGAAACAAAGTGGGATTATTGGTGAAATGTTTGGCCAAACTCAAATGGATTGATTGGATCAATGTCATTTGGATTATCAACATATTTGGAATCGAGAAAGTATTGAACAATACAAGTTGACTTGTTGACCATGACTTGTGTTCAATGACATCGTGGACAAAGGGATTATGACATGTTCTAAAAGGAATGCGAACTTGTATCTAGTTATACTATTTGGGTAGGTATGACGGTTTGCTAGAACCTAATCATATCTTATGGTTTCATGTTTGAACCCATTGCCAACTTAGTATAATCCTAGAGGGTCAAACACAATAGAACGAATCCTAAATAAGGACTATATTGGAAATTTTGGAAAATTGGATTTTCTGGGCTGTTTGGGCGACCGCCCAAAAAGGGATGGGCGACCGCACAGGGATTTGGGCGGCCGCACGCCTCAGTTTGGGCGGCCGCACAGTACTGTCGGGGACAGATTCCTAATTTGACTTGGAATCGAATTTTGGACGGGCTTTAACACAAGTTTCCTATTTGGAATAGGTCTTACTTGTGTATAAACATCAGAATTCGGCCACAACTCAACTCTAATGTTTGTGTGAGTCTCAAAAGAGTTTGAGAGAGTTTTATTTTGTTCTAAGAGATCCTAGATTGAAGAACAAAATTATACACAAATAATATTCAATATAGTTCATATTAATTGTGAAAACGTGTTTCACAATTTTGGTCTAGCAACCAAGATCAAGTGTTCTTGATATTCGTTCGTGGTGTGGATACCGCTAGAGGGTGAAACGTATCATCTTCAAAGTTCGTGATTCTTACTATGTTCGTGATCAAGGTTTCAAGCCTCCATCGAATTCAAGGTTGCATAATCAAAGGCATCAAGGGTTAGTATTCTAGTATTCATTATGTTGTATTTGACTTAATCATATGAATGGATCTATGGGCTTTGGGTTTCATTAAATTTTAAATGCTTAATTCCGCTGCGCATGTTGCTTGGAAATTCAACAGTGGTATCAGAGCCCCGTTCATGTTGATTATTTCAATACTAGATCATGTTATGTGTATATAAATTGTTTATGTGCCTAGCATGATATGAATATTGGATTATATGATGTTTATGTATTATGTGATTTTATGTGGTTTATTGTTTTACAACTTTAATCGCACGATTCAATCGCAATAAATATTATGATGGATTCTGAATTGTTTGATTATTAATTCTGATTGGATCATGGTTTTAATAATCGAGGAAAAACAATTTTGAGACAAATTTTTGAAACTTAAAAATTCCTTCTGATCAACTTGGGCGACCGCACAGAATCACGTGTGCGGCCGCACACTTTTGGACGACCGCACAGTGCCTTATGGGCGGCTGCACAGTACCAGGTTTCTGTTCTGATTTTGGTGAAAATCTGAATTTGGAATTTTCGAGAGGTCCAACCGAACCAGTAACAAAACCAGGCCAAACCTGTTGATCTGGAATGGGTTTTGGGTAGTTTGTTTGGGTGTGGATCTTGGGGTTTTGATTTTCCTATTTGTTTTAGTCTTGTGATTCCAAGATTGGTTCAAGGTTTGGATGGCTAATCTGCGTTTAACGAGATTGTGTTTCCCAAACTTGATCGCAATCAAAGTTTCAAAGATAAAACGAAGTTATAATTATGAAGAGTTCATAATTGCTAAAATTGAGAAACAAAGTTCTTGATTCAAAGATTGGAGATCCATGTGGAATTGTGGATGCAATTGGCCTACGTTCATCGAGACCATCTATTGCTTAGTTTCGGCCGGCCACATGGACTACTTTCTTGGTTTCTTGAATTAGTGCGGGATTGTGGTTGCCAAATGGCTTAGTTCGACCGCACTTCTTGTTGTCTTGATTTGGAAATAACGACCAAAGTTGAAAAAGGTCTCATCCTCATAATTATAGAGATACTAATGACACATAAATATTGTGCTTAAATTAATGGAGATTAATTTAGTAGCTAAACTTGATGCGTAACATGTTTATCTTGTGTGCTCATAAATATGTTGTGTGCTATATGTGATGAACCTTCAAGAAAGTTTTAAGTCATTTTTGCCACGCCATGATTAAAACACTTGTTAGTGCATGGGTGATTTTAATATGGGTTCGCCCTAGCGAGGTGCATTAACTTTATCTATGTATGAGCAAGATGGATGATGTGGGCACGCCCTAGCGAGGCACATCAACCATGCGTTTAAAATGGTTAGACTTAATTGGGCGTCAAAACAGTTTTGGGCCTTGGGCAAAGATGAGATTAAACATGCTTTTAAAATTGGATTCCTAAGAATCATATGGGATATGATTGACATGTTTGTCTACCTAATTAATTTAATTTTGAGCGGTGCGCCAAAGCGTACTTGAAATTAAATTAAAGTTGGATCTTAGCCCAATTTCAAAAGAATCTCATAAAAGGATCTAAGAGTCATATGAGATATGATTGACAGGGTTGTCTACCTAATTAATTTGATTTTGTGTAATCCGCCATAGCGGACTTAAAATTAAATTAAAGTTGGATCTTAGCCCATTTAAATTATATTATACATTGGATGTATAAGAAGGTTATATAATTTAGTGGGAGTATTTTTGGAAAATACATTATTTATCTCTTTAATGAGATTGGTACTTGTAAAATTTTGGAAATTTTGCATAAGTTGTAGATGACAACTAAAATCATTGCGATTAATCCTTGATAAGGATATGCTTCAAAAGAATGATACAAACTTCATGGATTGGATCCTGAGCCTAAGAATGGTTCTAAGGCAAGAAGGTGGGTTGTACATTCCTGATGGGCCTATTCCTAAAGAACCTAATGTCGGAGCAGACAATCACAAGAATCATGAGTATGTTTCTAAGGATGTGAGTTGTCTCACGCTCGCAACTATGTGCTCAAAACTCCAACAAAGTTTGGAACTTGTGGAAGCCTATTAGATAGGCGTGGAGTTGAGTTACATGTTTCAAAGAGCAATCTAAGCAAGAGAGGTATAAAACCATTGTTGCATTCACTCATTGCAAAATGAGTAAAGGGCAATAAATGGAACTTCACATGATTAAGATAAAGGCTACGTAGAGCATCTTGAGAAACTTGGTTGTCCAATTGGATTGGAGCAAGCCATGGATCTCATTCTTGATTCATTGTTTAAATGTTATGATCACTTAGTGATGGACTATAACATGCTTAAAATGAATAAGAATTTCTTCGAGTTGCATTAACATGCTGAGAAACTGCGAAGATGAAGATATTGGAGAATGGTTCTCCAGAGCTCATGGTTCATAATGGAAAAGGGTCAAATGCCAAAAGAAAGGTAAGACAAGGATTGTCAAAACCTAAAACTATAATTGATGCAATTTGGTAAAATGGCAATTGGATTGACCATTTAAAATTGTAGTCAAAAGGTAAGACAAGAGTTGTCAAACCTAAAGGAAATAATTGTGGTTAAAATTATAACTCTAATTGATGCAATTTCGTAAAGTGGCAATTGGATTGACCATTTAGAATTGTAGTCAAAATTCTGGATAATCAATAAAAGGAATGGTAGTGGGACTACCACTTGGGAATTTTATGTTATAAATTAATCTTTCTAAATTTAATTATTGGGTATTGGATACCAGAATAATTAGTAAATTGAAAGACTACTTATAGTAAAGGTTGATCTATGAATGGTAATGATGCAAGAGTTGCAACATTATTCATAGAGCACTTGTAAAGTGGCTTTACTAATGAAGTAGAAAATATTATTTTGTTATAAGATAATGAAGGATATTTATTTCTTATTTGGAATAAGAAAGGTGCTTTATTTATTATGATTTACTTCATTGTGTTATCATATAAATAAATCTTATATCCTAAATCTTGAAGATCAAAGTAATAAAGGCTATAACATAAATAATTAAAATTCTTTATGCATTATTGTTTTGATCAAATAAATGAGAAATGCATATCTAAAATTCCATGGAACGGAGTTTTAAGTCATATGATTTGGAATCATATGATTTATGCAAACTTATTTACTTGGACCAAGACATCTTTTACTATGATAGGTAAAAAGCTAATATCTTAGTTGACCTAATACATTTTGATGTATATGGTGCATTAAGAAGCAATGCTAAAAGAGAATTTTGGTTATACTTGTTAAAACTATTCAAAGATTCTGATTGGATCAAGATGATGAATAATTTAACCAAGAATTTGACAGTCATCATTAAAGTTGTGAAATGGTTTCACAAATTAACTTCACTAAGAATATCATTCTAAATGATATGTCTGCGTGGAAGTATATGAACCTTATTGGATATGGTTCATAAGATGATAAAATCAAAATTGATCTCCCATTATTTGTTTTGGAGTTATGTATTATAAACTGCTATAACTACACTAATTTGAGTTCCATCAAAAGAGGTTAAATGATGAAAGAAAACTCAGTTTGTCTTTCGTAAAGATTTAAGATGGTGAGACCTTTTGGAAAGGAGCTGTCTGGGACACACTCACATTTAAATCTAATGAATATACTTTCATCGGATATCCTAAGGAAACTTGAGGATAATAATTTTACTCATAAGAAACAAATGGTTTGTTGATTATGATAATACTTTTCTAGATAAATGGTTTATCTCTAAAAATCAGTGGGAGTAAAATGTATCTCGAATGGTTCGAGACCTAGAAAATATATTTTAACCTAAGATGGAAGTTGAACAAGTTTTCACAAAGAGTCGTGAAAAGACCGTTCAAGATATACAAATACTTGTGTAGATACCCCGGGAAACCACAACTTGGCTAGAGCGGTGAATTATCCTAGGATGTCTAACTTGTTTTTAGAGTCGCCACCTATGTTTTGAGGAACATAAGAAAAACCTATTGACAATAGCCTAAGTTTGATTACAAAAACAGAGATTCTTTGTTTTGAGGTTCGGGGGTTAGATTACGAGATGGGAAGTACCGAAACACCCATCTCGCCCAACTAAAGTTGGTCTTGCTTGATCAAAATCTACATGAATGATAAACGTTCTTCTTCTTCTTCTTTAAATCATAAAAAGGGGTTGTAAAATAGAGTTTGGAATGTAGTAGATAACTCTTTAACCGACCTCAATGAGATGAGGTGATCATTAGAGTCATGTCCCAAAATGATTTGGGTGATTGCACTTTGATAATACAAAAGAAAGAGAAAAGAGATGAAGTTGAGAAGGGGAAAGAAATAGCTTTACCTAGACTTCAAGAGACTTCAAACACTTCTTGTTGAATTACTTGGAGAAATCCTTTGGAAAATGCTTTGAAAGTAGGAAATTTGGTAAAGTCAAGGTCTTTCGGTCCTTTTTGGTCAAAGTTTTTTTGTCCTTTTGAAAATAGAGGTAAAGGGAGGTTTTTCTAGGTGAAAGAGAGATGTTTTTGGTGCCAAAAATCAGTCACCAAGAAATCCTTCCCGGGCAAAATCCTGTAAATTGAGCAAGGGAGAGAATCCTGTCCAGAAATCTGTAACTGACGCCCAGAGGCGCGCGCTTCCTGCTTTGGGGGCGGGAGGCGCGCGCGTCTGGCTCCTCCTGTCGGAGGCGCGCCACTCAGAGAAGGCAATTTTGACAGAATGGACTAGAAAGTCAGCCCTGTTATTCAGTTTAGTCCTTGGACTTAACGAAGTCAGTCAGGAACTTAACGGAAGTGACAGAAACTAACAAGAAACACTTAAAATGGGGAGAAACACAAGATCAAATGTGCAATCGGGGTGAGCGGTCCAAGGCGGGGTGTCTACAGAGCCCCTCGGCGACGTGGATTGCAAAGCAAAACGCGTCGACGAAAGTTAAAAACACCCGCCGAGGACATCACCTAGAAAAAGCAAAGACTCGATGAAAGCAGGAATTTGAAATTGCGAGAGATATTGGTGCGCTCCCTGTGTGAGCGGCTTTTGTTGATAGAGGGGGTGGCATGATCCGTTAGGTGAACCTGCCGGCTGAATATGTTGAATGAGGCCGTTAGTGAACCTTTTGAACGAGGCCGTTAGTGAACCTTTTGGAGAGGCCGTTAGTGAACCTTTGAGGAGGCCGCTAGTGAACATTTGAGGACGAATCCGTTAGTAAAATCCGTTGATGAGGCCGTTGGTGAACCTTTGGAGAGGCCGTTAGTGAACCTTTGAAGAGGCCGTTGGTGAACCTTTGTTGACGAATCCGTTAGTGAAATCCGTTGATGAGGCCGTTAGTGAACCCTTGAATGAGGCCGTTGGTGAACCTTTGTTGACGAATCCGTTAGTGAAATCCGTTGATGAGGCCGTTAGTGAACCCTTGAATGAGGCCGTTGGTGAACCTTTGGAGAGGCCGTTGGTGAACCTTTGGAAAGGCCGTTAGTGAACATTTGTTGACGAATCCGTTAGTGAAATCCGTTGATGAGGTATTGCTTTGAAGTCTCGTGCCACTTGGAGTCACACTTGACTTTTTGAATTGTGGGGTGCGGGCACAGTTGACCGCGACCAGAAAAATGTTCCTGCTGGGGATGAAATGTTGAGATTGGCCCTTGAGGGGGGTATGGCACCCGTGACAGAACTTAGGGAGTTTGGAATCTGGAGAAGGACAGCCTACTTTTGAGTGGGAGTTTCTATCCTACTTTCAATCTTTGACATGCCTTAAGGGCGGACCAGAAGAAGGTGTGCCCAACTGGGTGTCCGAGGACAGGGGTTGTGTCTTGATTTAGGCTGGAGATCTCTGACAAGGCCTTTTCTGAAGTGATCTAGACTTGGGAGGCGCGCGCTTTCCTCTGTAGGCTTGGGACGCGCATGCATTTCAGACCGCTGGCGGGTGGCGCGCGCGTCTGGGAGGCGGAATTCCGGGCTTGACATTTGCTGGCCAAAAGAACCCCCAACGGCTATAATATCGTCTTCTGTTCGACCACTTGATTCTCATAGCTCCTTTCTGCCATTTTTGAACATTATATTATTGCTTAACTTTGTATGTGATCAACATTTTCCATGGCTTCCAATTCTTTTGCTCTTGATGCCAAGGTTGTTAGTGGGTATGAAAAGGACTTGGGCACTTTTGTGTATTCTTTCAAGACCCATCCCAAGAAGGCCTTCATTAAAGACTTCGGGTTCCGAATTCTTTTCACTTTGCGAACGTTGAAGCCGGATTGGGATTTGTTGAGAGCCGTCGCGGCTTTCTGGGATTGCGACAGCCATACCTTCAACTTTTCAGCTAATGAAATGGTGCCGACTCTTGATGATTTCGGGGCCATCCTTGGCATGCCTTTGGCCGGTCGGATTGCAGTCCCTAAATATCACCATGGTGCCATTGACTCTTGGGTTGAGTCACTAAATCTCCCTATTGAGGACGTGAGGAAGATGTTGCACGGTACTGTGATTGACATAACTGAGTTGCCGATGTTCTTCAGTTTACACTCGGAGGATCCGGTGGTTCAATCTTTCAAGAGGAATGCCATGGCCGCTTGTCTCTTTAGTGAAGTATTGTTTGTCACACCCTTCGGGACTGCGGATGTGCAGTTGGCTGAGATTATTTTGCAAGCCAAGGAGCAACAATTTAGTATAATCCCTCTCATTGTAGGGGAGACGTTGCACGGCCTTGATGAGTTACATAGGACGGACAAGATGTGTCGGGGAAGCCCTTTGCTCTTGACCATATGGCTCTGAGAACACTTCAAGATTTATTCCCCGGATAGTGATTTGTCTCCTTTTGCTGTTCATAGGAGGAAGCTGTTGATCCGGGATTTATCTGAAGATGGTTGGAAGAAATTCTTTGCCTCTCGGGTAACCGTTGATATTGAGTGGTGCCCTCCTTCTTGGGGTATTCGTCCTTTTGTGGAATGGACTCTTGGTTTTCATCACGTGGTTGTACCCGGTTTGAGAGATTCTTCATTTTACCAACCAGAGCGGGTTTTGCGGCAATTTGGTTGCCAACAGATAATTCCTTTTCCGAGGGACGGAATGCTTCATCCAGTTGCTTACATGGTTCCGGACTTCTCGAGTGAGCTTCAGTCGGCTTGGGGAGATGATCGCAACCGTTGGGCTTTTGCTCCTCTGCATCGGGGGAGTGTCTTCCTTCCAGAGAGCTACCTGGATTATTTGTTTGGCACCCTCTACCGTGGCATCACTTGGGTCGATGTGCTTCGTGCCGAGTTGTTGGGAAAGGGTTTTGAGCCTAGCAGCGCTTTGAGATATAGGGAGGCTGCTGCTGATTTGAGTAATATTCTTGCTGACCCTTTCGGTACTCCTTTGGATGACTTTTATGCTAGGAGACGTGCCGCAACACAGAAGGTTTCGGTGCGTTTTAGTGCTCCTCCGTTATCCAAGAAGAAAAGGATTGAGAGACGATCGGGTGGTCCTTTGAAGGCTAAGAGAAAATTGGACTTTTCTTAGTACCCTAAGAGATTGCAATTAAATTAGACCACTTTGTTTTAGGATTTAATATTTTGATGTCTTTTGTTGCTCAATAAATCCGTTGTAATGGCTTGAATAATTCATTGAATGAATAAAAATTGCATCTTGTTATTTAAAGTGAATTGGGTATTTTTGATATGTTTTAGACCGCACCCGAAGGTTGCCTACGTTCCCCCAGTTGGGAGGCTCAGGTCTCCGTAGTTCAAACAAACAAAGACCTTTTTTTTTTTTTTTGTGTGCACCCTGTTTTTTGCCTAGACCGCCCTTTCGGGTTTTCAATCTAGCGGGCTTCTTTTTTTTTTTTTTGCACGTGCTCTAATTTTTGCCTAGGCCGCCCTTGCGGGTTTTCAACCTAGCGAGCGATTTTTTTTTTTGGTCTTTGTTTATTAAGCATAGAACCTCTTGAGCTTGTCGAGGTTGACCTCCTTTGGCAGCTGGTCACCATCTAAATCCACGAGTCGGACTGCACCGCCGCTTAGTATCTTTTTGACCACGTACGGACCGATCCATCGGGGTCCCCATTTCCCCAGGGGATTCATGGCATTAGGAGGATGTTGTCTTAAGACCAAATCTCCCACATTGATGTTTCGAGGCTTCCCCTTTTTGTTGAAAGATCTTGCCATCATTTGCTGATACGCCCTTGTGCGTTCGAGTGCTCTTAGCCTTTTCTCGTCGAGTAAGGCTAGCTGTTCATATCGACTTTGCATCCAGTCGACCTCGTTGACTTGATTCTCGAGGAGGACCCGTAGAGATGGGACTTCAAGTTCGATTAGGAGTACGGCTTCAGAACCATAGACTAATGCATAAGGAGTTTCTCCTGTTGCTGACCGTATTGATGTGCGGTAGCCCCACAATGCTAATGGTAGCTTCTCGGGCCAATCCCTTCCTATTGAGGCCATTTTATTGACGATGGTCTCGATGGTCTTATTTGCTGCTTCAACCGCCCCGTTTGCTTAGGGATGGTAAGGAGATGACTTGTGCTTGGTGATCTTGTATTCTACCAAGAGTGCATCCATTTCCTTCTCAAAGTGAGAGCCGTTGTCGGAAATGATTTCATGAGGCACGCCGTATCGGCACATGATATTAATATTTACAAATTCGGCCACTTTCTTGGCGTTGAGGGTCCGATAGGCTTGTGCTTCGACCCACTTTGTGAAGTAGTCGACGGCCACTAGGACGAATGACTGCCCATTGCTTCCGGCAGGATGGACTTTACCGATGATGTCTATCCCCTAATAAGAGAAAGGCCAAGGTGTGACCATGTTGTAAAGTTGTGAGGGTGGAGCATGTTGTAGATTAGCATGGAATTGGCACTTGGCACACCTTTTAACTTTCTCGATACAGTCTCGTTCCATAGTGCTCCAATAGTAACCAATGCGGAGTATCTTTTTGACCAGCATAAACCCATTCATGTGGGGTCCACACTCTCCTTCGTGCACTTCACACATTATCTCTTGAGATTCGGCCTCATTGGCGCATAAGAGGTTGATCCCGTCGTGGTGTCTTTTGTAGACTCGGTCCCCAATCAGTACGTACCGAGAGGCTAGCCTTTGCAGAGCCGCTTGAGACTTCTTATTGCTATTCTCGGGATAAGTGCCATCTTTGAGGAAATTTATGATATCCGAATACCACGGAGAGTTTGTTTGAACCTCGTTAATCTCGATACTCATGCAGTACGCCGGACTGTTCCTTCGGGTAATTTTGAAAGGCTTCACCATTTTCCCTTTGGGCATTTCGACTAATGAAGCTATGGTGGCCAGTGCATCGGCGAAGCGATTTTTATCCCTTGGCAGGTAGTTGAAAGTGATCTCTTGGAATTGTCCAACCAATTCTTCAAGGTGCTGACCATACTGTTGGAGGGTCGGGTCTTGGATTCGCCATTTACCCGATTGCTGATTGATAAGGAGCAAAGAGTCGCCGAATACTTCTAGTTCCGTGACGTTTCTTTCGAGAGCTGCTTCGAACCCTGCTATGCATGCTTCGTACTCGGCAATGTTGTTGGTAGCTTCGAATTCCAGACAGATGGCGATGGGAGTGTAGATGTATTTTCGATCGACAAGCAATACTCCTATACCGAAACCGTGTTTATTGGCGGCGCCATCGAAAAAAAGTTGCCACTTATTTTCCTCAGTTGCAGTACAAATTAAATGCTCGTCGGGGAACTGTACGTCTTCCCCCTTCACTTCGTCACACGGGCAATCGGCAAGCTGGTCACTGAACACTTTCCCCCTGACGGATTTTAGTGTGACGTAAGTGATATCATAGCCGACGAGCATGAAGTACCATTTGGCTATTCTTGTTGACATGAAAGGCTTCTCGAAGACGTAGCGGAGCAGGTCCACCTTTGCTACTAGCTTGATCGGGAAAGCTTCCATATATTGTTTGAGCTTTTGAGTAACCCAAACCAATGCTGCACATGACTTCTCTAAGACAGAGTAATTCTTTTTGCCTCCTTGGAATCGGCGACTGACAAAATAAATGGCATTCTCCTTTGTGGAATCTCGTTGCTCTTGTGCTAACATAGCTCCTAGGACTTCGCCATTGACAGTGAGATAGAGCAAAAGAGGCTTCTCCTTGTGCGGCGGAACTAGAGCCACATTCTAGAGCCACATTTTTCTTGAGTAGCTTGAAGATTGGATCGCACATGGAAGTGAGTTGGTGCACAAACCGACTGATGTATTGCAGTCTGCCCATGAAACCTTTGATCTCTTTCTGCGTCTTTGGAGGAGGCATATCAATGATTGCCTTGATTATGGAGGGATCTACTTCAATTCCCCTTTTAGTGACCATATAACCAAGGACTTTGCCTCGGATAACCCCGAACGTGCACTTTGCAGGGTTGAGCCTCATCTTGTGTTGACGAAGCCTTTCAAAGAACTTGCGGAGATCGATTAAATGTTGACCATCGGTCCCTTTGGAGTGAATGATCATGTCGTCCACATAGACCTCGATTTCTTTGTGAATCATATCGTGGAACAAGTCTGTCACGGCTCTTTGGTAGGAAGCCCCAGCATTTCTTAACCCAAATAGCATGACTGTGTAGCAAAAGGTACCCCACGGTGTTGTGAAGGCTGTCTTATGTTGATCTTCCTCGGCCATGAGAATCTGATTGTACCCAGCGAACCCATCCACGAATGAGCGAACCTCGTAGGCAGCAGTGGAGTCGACCAGCATGTCGATATTAGGGAGTGGAAAATCGTCTTTCGGGGAAGCTTTGTTCAAATCCCGGAAGTCCACACAAACTCGAACCTTGCCGTTTGCCTTTCTGACTGTCACGATGTTGGCTAACCATGTCGGATACTCGATAATCCTTGATGAAACCCACACTGAGGAGCTTCTCGATCTCTTCTTTGACTTGCAGAGTCCATTCTGGCTTGATCTTTCTGAGCTTCTGTTTTACCGGCTTGGCATCTTCTCTGATCGGAATTCTGTGCTCCGCTACCTTTCTGTGCAAACCCGACATGTCTTTGTATGACCATGCGAACACATCCACGAACTCCCGTAGTAGTGCAATCAATCTATCTCTGTCTTCCCCCTTGAAGAAGCTTCCGATCTTAGTTTCTCTTGGCTCTTCTTCGGTACCCAGATTAACAACATGCAATTCTTCGTCAGCCCCTGGACCATTTTCACCACGACTACGGACTTGTTGAGCAAGTTCATTTAAGTATGTTGTGTTTTCGTGGTCTATTTCATCATAATTTGAATCGTTATTAACTTGTTCGTTAAGTTCATTATTAGTTAATTCATCATTTATGATGTTTGCAATCTCAGGGTACTCAGAAATATCAAATTTTTCATTAGCAAAGAAAGGAAACACACGCTCGGCTATGGCCTCCAAATCCTCTTGGGTGAGGGTATTAGAGACACGTTCGGACTCAAAAGTAAGTGTGAGCCGCTCTTCCTTTGTTGCTGTGCGGGGTATGCAACCCATTTCTTGGACTAAGAATTCTTCGGATACCACGGGCCCTTTCGTAGAATACCAATTGTTAATCGGCTCGGAGCTTGGCGGGATCTCACTGATAGTCTCATTCATGATGACGGTGTCATGGATGGAGTTGACTTGGAATTCATTCATTATGGCAAGCTCTTCGAACATGGAGGCTAAATCTGTCAGTTCTTCCCCCACGATGATTTCTGTCTCGGACTCTATAGTCACCTTCCTTCCCCACCATTCACGGGGTGACATGGGAGTTGGTTCCCTTTCGGATTTCTGGATCTCACAATCGGAGAAGATTTCAAGACCGGGCTTTTTGACACCCTTATTGTTAACCCACGGCTCGGGAAAGATCATGTATGGAACGTCTTCCCCTTGGCGGACAAAATAGCCATTCAACATCTTGCGGTAAGGCCTTAGATTAGGGACCTCATAACAACGGCCTTCTTTACGAGCTCGGGCCTTTTCATTCTTGATTGCTTGCTCTTGTTTCAAGTCTTCTCTGGAAGGCTCGTACCCCAAACCGAATGTGTTCTTGACAAATGGGACTTGCACAGGATGTAGGATTCCTTGTTGATGTTTCCCTAAGCCTAAACCAGGGAAGTAGTCCATATTCCTCATCATGCGGAGGACTTTGTGATTGCTGGGGGTCCATGATCCGTTTCCTCCTTCTTTGTCAATGGCGTTGATTGAGACGCCGGAGAGAGTGGAGTCTGGTAAACCATGCTGAACTTGGTGGACGGGCTCACCTTTTCTGTGGATAGTAACGTTTTCGGCCATGACGGTCACTATTTCATCACCATTTCGGATCTTGACACATTGATGGAGAGTTGACGGGACGGCATTAGAGCTGTGAATCCATGGTCGACCCAAAAGCAAGTTGAACGAGGCCGGGATGTCAAGCACTTGGAATGGAACGGACATGACCATGCTCCTAAACTCAATGTCTATTTCGATCATGCCCATGACTGTACGGGCGGTGCTGTCATAACCTCGGATTACTTGAGTAGAAGGCCTCAAATCGGAATCCTTAAGCCCCAGTATGACCATGATTCTGCTAGGCATGAGGTTGAGTGCGGAACCACCGTCTACTAAGACTCTTGAGATGGGCCTCCCCCTTGCTCGTACCTTGAGGTAAATATCCTCGTTGTGGTTGGAACCGAATGGTGGAAGGTCCATATCGGCAAAGGTGATGACGTTGCCAAAATGAATGTGACCAATCATTGCCGTGAGGTTCTCGGGAGTAGTATCAGGAGAAACTGATGTATCATCGAGATTGCGGATGACAAGATCTCGGTGTTTCTTTGAGGATGCAATGAGGTCCCAAATAGATATGTTGGCTTGAGTTTTCTTGAGTTGGACTAGTAGAGAATCTTCGGGAGTGTCGCGAGCTTGCGGCCTTTGAGAAGAGGAGGTTGGTGCGAAAGTGGAAGGGTTGCTTGCTATGACTCGACCGGATCGAGTTAGCATGTTGACGTTCCCATCTTGCTTCTTCTTCCTATTCTCTAGTACTTCCCTCATTACCTCATCGTAAGTTACAACATAACAAGAATTGTCAAGTTTATTCATAACATTGGGGCCCCCATTCACAATTGGGATTGAATGGGTGGTCCCCTCGAGTTCTCCTATCTCTATTACATTGACATGTTCGCCATTAGTCACTACAAATCCTTTCTTGTCTATGAGATCTTGAATGACATTGCGGAGAACGAAGCATTCCTCGGTGGTGTGGCCACTATATTGGTGGTAGCCACAATATTTGTGGTGAGCATGATTGGGGTTGACCGTCTTGGGTTGGTACCCTTGTACGGGTGTGACTTGACCCTTTGCTTTGAGGACTTCGAACACTTCGCTTTGAGTCATGCCTTGGAGAGGCGTGTAGACACGGTCATTTCGAGACTTCTTCCCTTGGGGTGGAGGAACCTTTTTGTAATTCCCCTTGTCGATCGTGATGGCGTTGACCGAGGCCTCTTTTGTGGAGTTGGAAGCGGCCTTGTAGCGGTAGCTAGGAGCACTTTTCTTCACTTCTTTGAGCAACTCGTCCATGCGGAGATCAATTTTGAGACATTTGAGAAAGATGTCCATTTCCTCCTTGGTATTTGGCCTTTCCACAATCTCGGAGAGTTTATCATTCCATCTCCTTGTGAAGTCGATGAAGGACTCGTGGTCTCGTTGAGTAGTGTTCTCTAGCTCTTTACTTGTGGGCCGGTGAGAGGTGTTGCCTTGGTATTGGTTCTTGAAGGCAAGCATGGCGGAGTCCCAATCAAGACGGACAGTGAGCGGGAGAGTAGCATACCAATCTTTTGCTGCCCCCTCGAGAGTGAGAGGAAAGCATT
This sequence comes from Campanula takesimana, assembly GCA_026119855.1. Lineage (NCBI taxonomy): Eukaryota > Viridiplantae > Streptophyta > Magnoliopsida > Asterales > Campanulaceae > Campanula > Campanula takesimana. The sequence goes on from JAOWBW010000375.1 coordinate 1,114,952, forward strand.
GAGCCATCACCTTGGGGGAGACCTTCTTCGGAACCATTGCCCAAATATAAGTCTCAATGTGAGCCATAGGACAAGAGTTGCCCTTGAATTTGCTTATGTCGGGCATCTTGAACTTATCAGAAAGAGCGGCCATAGTACTCATGAGGATGGATGATTGATAAAGGCTTGTGTCGGAGCCTTTCCCCATGTTGAGCCCATTGAATTTTTGGTCGATGTAGGCCATGATAGAATCCACCATTTTGGGCTCATTGTTCTCAGAACTCGGCTCTCCCACTTTCTTGGTGCGGGTGTTGACATAAGGACTTTTGAACAAACCCTCGGTCCATTCGGATTCGTCATCGTTATTCTTGTTCTTCCCCTTGGCAAGATTAGTGAGCTTTTCTTTCATTAGCTCCATCTCGGCCTCGTGGGCCTCCCTTTGGCTGTCGAGGTGGGATTGCCAAATGTCGTCTTTGCTTTGTGCCTCCTTATTAAGGGTGGAGACTTTCTCTTGGAGGAGTTGGACCATGGTTGAAAGCTGTTCAAGAGACATGGTGTTGCTGCTGCCGGTCATGGTTGATGTAGGAGCTGTTGGAGTGATCTCTTCACGGACTAACCGATTTGCCGAATCCCGGTAGACTCTGTAAGTACCAATTGAACCTATATTGTAGAAGAGGCCCTTGTCAGTCTTGAGTAACACTTGCGGTCCACGAAGAGGCTTAGAACACACAGTTGGGCACACGACTCGAACCACATAAGAAAAGACTCTTTTTTTTTTTTTTATAAGTCGGAGGGAATGGATCCCTTTTGGGGTTTCTAAGAAAATAATGGAATCGTCACACTAGTATATAGACCATCTCGCGGTCCCATATACTCATCGGATTCCATCGCGTTTTTGAATCCTACATGTATCGGGATTAAACTAAATTAATGTAGTAAATCATACATGCGGGGACGGATTTTTATTTTCGTCCAAAATAACCACTTTTGGGGACGGATTTTTATTGCGTCCGATTCAACGAGTTGGCATGTATGATTTGAAGACATTAGTTTAGGGAAATCTCGGTACATGGAAACCGACTTGAGTCACGGAGTGTTAGACCTTAACTAGAATTGTGTGGCTTGTGCTCGGCTTGAATATGAGGCTCAAAGGTCACCCCGGCATGTAGTCATGAACTACGCCACGGGCTGAGGTTTACCGCTTCGAAAGAGCCAAGGTCGAGTGGAGCTTGAAACTTTCTAGGACGGGCCTCGACGGGTTTGGGGTTGGACTTGTGCGACTTGATAGTGAGCAGTCCATAGGAATATGTGCATGTAGTGTGAGGTCTAACAAGTGACAAAATATTTTTTATATATATATATATATTTTTCTTTTAAAAAGAAACAAAAGAAAAAAAATACAAATAAGCACATAATTACAACTTTCGAATCACCCGTGTGACCGATAAAATAGAACATAAAAATTAAAACAGTCCGAAGTTCAGAATAACCACTGATGCAGGCAACTGTGCCCACACCCCCATCACACTGCTCTGTTCTGAGACCTGTTTCTGTTCTGGGAACCAACCCAGAAGCGTGCGCGTCTGAGTGTTGATACGAGACGCGCGCGCCTGACGCGATGCTATTAGGAGGCGCGCGCTTCTGGGCACACCTGTCAGATTGTCAGATTTTGGACTCAGGGGATTGCCCTGGTCCCATGTGCATATTGTAACCCCTGCAGAAATGATTAGTGGAGAATATCAAAAGAAGGAGATGAAGAACATGAAGAAGCGGGCGATTCTGGTCCTTGATGCGGGATGCGTGCGCCTGAGGCTGAAGAGGCCAGAAGCGCGCGCCTCCCCCATCAGGAGTCAGAATGCCCAGAAAAGATGTAGATTTTGATCAGAATGCAAGTTTAACCCTCAAATGTCCCCAGCGGAGTCGCCACTGTAGATACCCCGGGAAACCACAACTTGGCTAGAGCGGTGAATTATCCTAGGATGTCTAACTTGTTTTTAGAGTCGCCACCTATATTTTGAGGAACATAAGAAAAACCTATTGATAATAGCCTAAGTTTGATTACGAAAACAGAGATTCTTTGTTTTGAGGTTCGGGGGTTAGATTACGAGATGGGAAGTACCGAAACACCCATCTCGCCCAACTAAAGTTGGTCTTGCTTGATCAAAATCTACATGAATGATAAACGTTCTTCTTCTTCTTATTTAAATCATAAAAAGGGGTTGTAAAATAGAGTTTGGAATGTAGGAGATAACTCTTTAACCGACCTCAATGAGATGAGGTGATCATTAGAGTCATGTCCCAAAATGATTTGGGTGATTGCACTTTGATAATACAAAAGAAAGAGAAAAGAGATGAAGTTGAGAAGGGGAAAGAAAGAGCTTTACCTAGACTTCAAGAGACTTCAAACACTTCTTGTTGAATTACTTGGAGAAATCCTTTGGAAAATGCTTTGAAAGTAGGAAATTTGGTAAAGTCAAGGTCTTTCGGTCCTTTTTGGTCAAAGTTTTTTTTTGTCCTTTTGAAAATAGAGGTAAAGGGAGGTTTTTATAGGTGAAAGAGAGATGTTTTTGGTGCCAAAAATCAGTCACCAAGAAATCCTTCCCGGGCAAAATCCTGTAAATTGAGCAAGGGAGAGAATCCTGGCCAGAAATCTGTAACTGACGCCCAGAGGCGCGCGCTTCCTGCTTTGGGGGCGGGAGGCGCGCGCGTCTGGCTCCTCCTGTCGGAGGCGCGTGACTCAGAGAAGGCAATTTTGACAGAATGGACTAGAAAGTCAGCCCTGTTATTCAGTTTAGTCCTTGGACTTAACGAAGTCAGTCAGGAACTTAACGGAAGTGACAGAAACTAACAAAAAACACTTAAAATGGGGAGAAACACAAGATCAAATGTGCAATCGGGGTGAGCGGTCCAAGGCGGGGTGTCTACAACTTGCAATACATGATAGGATACAATCTATTAGTAGAAATATTGGATATTTCGAAATAGAAAGTATTGAGGTAAAGTTCATTTAGAATGAAGTATTTACTACCTATCAAAGATGCAATATCAACTCCACAATTAGATTAATGGCTTGGAGTCATAATATCTAAAAGGAAATCCATGTGTAATAATCAAGTTTGGAACTTGATCATTCTAACCCAAGGCGTAAAAACCAAAGGAGAGGAATGAGTTTTCTTGGAGAAAATTTACATGGGTAGCAGAAATTTACTAGAATTCTCATAGTCACATGTTCATATTTGGAATATGAAATTTGATAAAATGATGTCAAAACAAGCGCTCCTCAACGGGAACTCACTTAAGGATGTATTGGATACAACCTAAAGGATTTGACAGTCAAGGAAAATTCTAATAAATTATGTAAGTTGCAGAAATCCATTGGATGGATTAAAGCAAACTTATGGGAGTTGGAATCTCCGTTTTGATAAGTCAAAGATTTTGGCTTGATCAAGAACGAAAATGAACCTTGTATATACAAGAAGATTAGTGGGAGCATAGCGCTAATCCTTAAATTAATTATGTGAATAACATATTGCTCATTGGAGACGACATTCCTACACGTTAGTCTGCAAAGACTTTGTTAAGAAAGTGTTTCGCAATGAAGAATATAGATGAAGCTGCATATATCCTTGGCATTAAGATCTATAGAGATTGATCAAGGAAGCAAATTGGTTTAAAGCCAAAGTACACACATTGACAAAGTCATTAGAAGATTCCGCATGGAAAATTCTAAGAGAGGACCATTGCCAATGTTACATGGAGTTTTCTATGCAAAGACTTAAATGTCCTAAGACAAATGGTGAGCATGAAAAAACTGAATGGGAAGCCATTTTGCTTCGGCAATTGGATCCATCATGCCATAATAAGTACTAAGCCGGATATATCTAAATGCTTGGAGCATGACGAGTAGATATCAATCCGACAACCGGTGAGAATCACTGGAAGGCTGTGAAACAATTCTTAAATGTACTTTAGAAGGACTAAAGAATTGTTATGATCTATGGAGGGATGGAAGATGATCTCGGTGTATATGGGTACACGGATGCATACTTCCAAACTGACAAAGATGATAAAAATCGCAATTGAGTTTTATTAACAATAGTGAAGCTGTAAGTTGGAATGGTTCCAAGCAGAGTACAGTCACTAATTCTACATACTAAAATCTAAGTATATTGCTGTATTGGATGCTGCAAAGGAAGTTGTTTGGATTAAGAAGTTCATGGGTGAACTTAAGATGGTTCCTAGCATTGCTAATTAAATAGACTTTATTAGCAATAATAGTCGTGCTATTGATCAAGAAAAAGGAACCAAGGGCACATCCTAAATCCAAACACATACTTAGGCGTTTTCTTATCGTTCGAGAAATCGTTGATAAGAGAGACGTACATATATGCAAAGTACCTACTAATGATAACGTTACAGACACGCTAAACAATGGGACTTCCATAAAGCTAAGACATGATGGTCATGTTAGGTCCATGGGTATTGGATACCTAGGGAATTGGGCCTAAGGCAAGTGGGAGATTGTTGGTGTTGGTGCCCTAGGCACGTTTGTTAAACGTTGTATAAGTTATCATTTTATTCATAATGATAAAGAGATAATAAGATTATTATTATGGCTCGTGTTTGCTTATAATAATCTCCATCCCTAGAGCTTGTTAAGCACTAGTATAAAGGCTAAATGATCATGGGATGATCATGTTAGATTTATGGGTACTTGTTTGGAACAAGGTACAGGACATGACCCGCGTATGAGATTTATGTCATGGTCGATGTCATATATAAATCTCACATTAGTTATGTCATTTGAATCTTTAGACATGAAGTTATTATAGTCTTCCACTTGATGAACATTATGTTTGACATATTCAAACGCTGCCTTAACACGGTAGTCATAAAGGGTATGATTAGCATGATTGGATTCACGTAGGGAAGAATAATAAGCCAAATGGATTTGTCCCTCTTCGGAGAGATGTCAAGCTTGGGCCCCTCGAAGGAAGGATGTTGATGAAATATTTGGCCAAACTCAAGTGGGTTGATTGGATCAATGTCATTTGGATTATCAACATATTCGGAATCGAGAAAGTATTGAACAATACAAGTTGACTTGTTGACCATGACTTGTGTTCAATGACATTGTGGACAAAGGGATTATGACATGTTCTAAAAGGAATGCGAACTTGTATCTAGTTATACTATTTGGGTAGGTATGACGGTTTGTTAGAACCTAATCATATCTTATGGTTTCATGTTTGAACCCATTGCCAACTTAGTATAATCCTAGAGGGTCACACACAATAGAACGAATCCTAAATAAGGACTATATTGGAAATTTTGGAAAATTGGATTTTCTGGGCTGTTTGGGCGACCGCCCAAAAAGGGATGGGCGACCGCACAGGGATTTGGGCGGCCGCACGCCTCAGTTTGGGCGGCCGCACAGTACTGTCGGGGACAGATTCCTAATTTGACTTGGAATCGAATTTTGGACGGGCTTTAACACAAGTTTCCTATTTGGAATAGGTCTTACTTGTGTATAACACATCAGAATTCGGCCACAACTCAACTCTAATGTTTGTGTGAGTCTCAAAAGAGTTTGAGAGAGTTTTATTTTGTTCTAAGAGATCCTAGATTGAAGAACAAAATTATACACAAATAATATTCAATATAGTTCATATTAATTGTGAAAACGTGTTTCACAATTTTGTCTAGCAACCAAGATCAAGTGTTCTTGATATTCGTTCGTGGTGTGGATACCGCTAGAGGGTGAAACTTATCATCTTCAAAGTTCGTGATTCTTACTATGTTCGTGATCAAGGTTTCAAGCCTCCATCGAATTCAAGGTTGCATAATCAAAGGCATCAAGGGTTAGTATTCTAGTATTCATTATGTTGTATTTGACTTAATCATATGAATGGATCTATGGGCTTTGGGAATCATTAAATTTTAAATGCTTAATTCCACTGCGCATGTTGCTTGGAAACCCAACAAGCGCGTCCCATAACAACTTCCGAACGCGGGCGACTCCCATGCACTGACAGGTCCAAGTGCAATTTCCCATGCATGAATAAATGCATCACATCAATGTTCCTCCAACCACCATCCGAGTTTTCAGCTCCACCTTGGGGAATTTCGAGCACAAAGCTCCGCAACGGACTATTGGTAGTGGTGCCCTAGGCACGTTTAATAAACGTTGTAATTGTTATCATTTATTTCATATCAATAAAGAGATGTTTTGATTATTATTGTTGTTCATGTTTACTTATAATAATCTCCGTCCCTAGTACTTGTTAAGCACTAGTATAAAGGCTAAATGATCATGGGATGATCATGTTAGATTTATGGGTACTTGTTTGGAACAAGGTACTGGACATGACCCGCTCTATGAGATTTATGTCATGGTCTATGTCATACATATATCTCATATTAGTTATGTCATTTGAATCCTTAGACATGAAGTTATTATAGTCTTCCACTTGATGAACATTATGTTTGACATATTCAAACGCTACTTTTAACCGAGTAGTTATAAAGGGTATGATTGGCATAATCGGATTCACGTAGGGAAGAATAATAAGCTAAATGGATTTGTCCCTCCTCGGAGAGATGTCAAGCTTGGGCCTCTCGTAGGAATGATGTTGATGAAATGTTCGGCCGGACTCAAATGAATTGATTGGATCAATGTCATTTGGATTATCAACATATTCGGAATCGAGAAAGTATTGAACAAATCAAGTTGACTGTTTGACCATGACTTGTGTTCAATGACATCGTGGACAAAAAGATTGTGACATATTCTAAAGGAATGCGAACTTGTATCTAGTTATACTATTTGGGTAGGTATGACGGTTTTCTAGAACCTAATCATATCTTATGGGATCATGTTTGAGCCCATTGCCAACTTAGTATAATCCTAGAGGGTCACACACAATAGAACGAATCTTAAATAAAAGGACTGTATTGGAATTTAGGGTCGAAGGACCTCAAGGGAATTTCTGGAAATATTCTGGGCCTCCTGGTCAACCAAGCGGGCGCTTGGGTTGAACCAGGCGGGCGCCTGAATAAAGACGGAAAGGGCCTTGACCTTCTGCCCAAACAAGCGGGCGCCTGGGTAGGACCAGGCGGGCGCCCGGTATGCCGATTTGGAATTTCCTAATTCGATTAGGAAAGGTTTTTGGCACAAGTTACCTATTTGGAATAGGTCTTAATTGTGTATAAAAACACCAATTCAGCCAGACCATATTAACTAGTGCTTTTGTGAGTCTCAAAGAGTTTGAGAGAGAATTTTTTTTGTTCTAAGATATCATTGATTGAGGAACAAAATTATTCACAAATAAATTCCATATAGTTCTTTATTATATTGTGAAAGTGTGTTTCATAATATTGGTCTAGCAACCAAGATCAAAGAATCTCCTTTGATATTCGTTCGAAGTGTGGATACCGCTAGAGGGTGAAAATCATCATCTTCAAAGTTCGTGTTCAAGCTTTGTGATCGTGATCAAGTCTTCAAGTTTCTCCACCAAGATCGAAGAAAACTTTGATAGTCATCAAGGTTAGTTCATCCTTTATTCATCATGTTGTATTTGATTTAATCATATGAACGGATCCATGGCTTTGGGTTTCTTAAAATTTTAAATGCTAAATTTCCGCTGCGCATGTTACTTGGAAACCCAACAGTGGTATCAGAGCCCCGTTCATGTTGATTAATTCAATACTTGGATCATGTTGTGTGTATATAAATTGTTTATGTGCCAAGCATGATATGAATATTGGATTATATGATGTTTATGTGTTTTGTGATTTTATGTGGTTTATTGTTTTTCCAACTTTAATCGCACGATTCAATCGCAATAAAAATTATGGTGGATTCTGAATTATTTCGATTATTGATTTTTGATTGGATCAAAGTTTTAATAATCGGGGAAAAATAATTTTGAGACAAAATCTTCGAACTTTAAAATTCTATACTATTCTGGCGATTCAAGCGGGCGCCTGGTCCTTTGCAGGCGGGCGCTCGGTGGTCAAAATTTATTCTGATTTTCTTCAAAATCTGATTTTGGAATTTTTCGATAAATCCAACAAAAACCAGTAACAGAACAGTCCAGACTTGCTGATCTGGAATGGGTTTTGGGTAGTTGGTTTATGTGTGGATTTTGGGGTTTGATTTTCCTATTTGTTTTAGTCTTGTGATTCTAAGATTGGTTCAAGGTTTGGATGGCTAATCTGCGTTCATCGAGATTGTGTTTCCCAAAATTGATCGCAATCAAAGTTTCAAAGATAAAACGAAGTTAGAATTATGAAGAGTTCATAATTGCTAAAATTGAGAAACAAAGTTCTTGATTCAATGATTGGAGATCCATGTGGAATTGTGAATGCAATTGGCCTACGTTCATCGAGACCATCTATTGCTTAGTTTCGGCCACATGGACTACTTTCTTTGTCTCTTGAATTAGTGCGGGATTGTGGTTGCCTAATGGCTTAGTTCGACCGCACTTCTTGTTGTCTTGATTTGGAGATAATGACCAAAGTTGAAATAGTCTCATCCTCATAATTATAGAGAAACTAATGACACATAAACACCATGCTTAAATTAATGGAGATTAATTTAGTGGCTAAACTTGATGTGTAACATGTTTATATTATTGTAGATACCCCGGGGAACCACGGCTTGGCTAGAGCGGTGAATTATCCTAGGATGTCTAACTTGTTTTAGATTGTTTAGAGTCGCCACCTATGTTTTTAAAGGAACATAAGAAAAACCTAGAAAATAGCTTTTTTTATTGATCACGAAACTAGAGATTCAAGGAAGAAGGGTTCGGGGGTTAGGTGACGGAGTGGGAAGTAGTTAAACACCCACTTCGCCCGGCTTAAGCCGGTCTTGCTACTTTTGGTGTTCTAATATTTACATGTCCTTCAATTATTTAAATAGAAATGTGCTAACAATTATAATGAAAAGAAAAGGGGAAAAGAATGATTTTATTGATTTAATGCTAAATATTACATGTAATAATTATGCTAGACAATTACATGAAGAGATGAAAATGGTGAATTAAAATGTAGTTTGGAATGTTGGGATGTAACCTTGGTCAAACTTCAATAGTGAAGTGGCCTTTTGATTGTATCCCTTTTTATGGAGATTGCATACTCACTTAGAAGAGATGAGAATATGATGAAAGGAAATAAGACTTAGAATTTAGAAGAAGAGAATAAACCTTGTACCTTATGCTTGAACGGAGAAGAACCAAATCTTTGTGTTGACCACTTCTTGAAAAATAGACTTTTGTGTGTTTTGAAGTATTTTTGTGTTAAGAAATCATCCCCCCTTTTCATGATGGAATGAAGAGGTTTATATAGGTGTTGGAGAAGTGTTTGTGGTCACAAAGATGGCCATTCCCCGGATCAAGCCAAGGCATAATGGTCTTGGGGGTTACAAATCAGAAAAGGAGGGAAATTTGGCAAAATCTGAGATTCTGGAAGCGGGAAGCGCGCGCTTCCCACCCCCCCTATGGGAGGAGCACGCCTCCCACAAAGGAGGGCAAAGGCGTGCGCATCCCAGCTTCAGGATAAGACATGTGATTTTACGGTGGAGACCTTTTGTCACTAATGATGAGTGACATTGACTTGACTAGGGAAGTGTCCCTAGTATTGACATGTATTTATTTTTTTTTATTGAATTGAATGACTCACGAAGGCAAGTAAGTCATTAAGAGAGAAGAGAAGGGAAGCCCCAATTTGATTGCAAGAAATTGGGAGTGTGCGGAAAGAATAGAAGTCCTTAGACTCGACAAGGAACGCGAAATGATTCCAAATCTAAGAAAGTTGTTCAATCTTTTTTGGTAATCAATTCATTGGCAAATGAATCGTACAAAGATGTCTTGACAAGTTCGAGATGAAGGCCGATCACCATAACGCGCTAGGGCTAAACATATCTTCTTTCTTGCATGAGACCGGACCCGCAGGTTGCCTACGTTCCTCCAGTGTAGAGGCTCAGGTCACCGTAGTTCTTGTGAATTCTCCATTCTTCGTGATGAATTGTTGCTTCGTCCTTCGTTGGTGGATGATGATGATGATCTTGATGTGAACTTCTTTGATTGAGGGGGATTTTTTTTTTTTTGTGCTCTAACTTTTGCCTAGGTTGATTTGATGGTTTCAACCTAGCGAGCTCTTTTTTTTTTTTTTTTTTTTTTAATCCCACTTTGAAAGCTTTGCTTGATGTCTCCATGGTTGTTGCTCCACCTTTCTTTGTCGCTTGATTTGATGTTGTCGCCTTCGTCACGGTGTTTAGCCCCTAGGCGTTCAAGTGATGGCCTTCATTCCAAAACTCGTTTAGACATCTTTTCATCATTTTGCCAAGAATTAGATTGAACAAATCGGAAGAGTGTATGAGGACAAGAACGACTTTATTTGATGATGAGACTTGACTCAAAATTTCACATTAATTGGACAAAGAAAACTTAATGCACACTTAAGAGGACTTTGACTCTTTTTTTTTTTTTTTTTTTTTTTAGTTCCTATTACTAGGTAGAGAAAGAGAAACGGAGATTGTTGTTGTAGTCCCCATTGTCGTTGTAGTCTCCTTGTTGTCATTGTAGTCTTCCATGTCACTACATTCTTCCATGTCATTGCTTGGGAACCCTTTGTCGTTGAAGCTTGTGTCATAGGAGGACTCGGCCACTTCTCGGAGCAGATTGTCAATTCTAACCCCCGCATCATACATGCTTGAAAAATCAGAGTGAAAAGCCCCACTAAGATGAGTGCGGTAGTCCATTTTCAAACACTTCAAGAAGATGTCCATTTGTTCCTTCTTGGAAGGCCTATCAACCATCTCGGCTAGCTTTTCATTCCAACGGAGATAGAAGTCCCCAAATGATTCATCACCCATTTGCACGGTGCTCTCAATTCCTTCTTGGTGGGGCGGAATATGGAGTTGCCTTGATATTGTGACTTGAAGGCAAGCATAGCGGCATCCCAATTGAGGCGGGTGGAAACTAGAAGACCATATACCAATCTTTTGCGACCCCCTCGAGAGTAAGCGGGAAGCATTGTGTCATTATTTGAGGAGACACTTTCTTTGGTAGCATGACCCAAATGTAGGAGTCGACATGAGCGTGGGGCAAGAGTTGCCGTTGAACTTGCCAATATCGGGCATCTTGAACTTTTCGGGAAGAGCCTCCATTGTGTTCATGAGGAGAGAAGCTTGATGAGGATCGGTATTTGGGCCCTTGTGCAAATTTAACCCACTAAGCCTTGGTCAATGTAGGACATGAGAGTGTTGACCAAACCGGTATCAATGCTTTGGACCTTTCTTTCACCCGTGAGCCTTTCAATTGGTTCTTGAGTTTAGCAACTTCTTTCTTGTGGGCCATTTTCACATTCTCGTAACTGGCTTGCCATAAATCATCCTTGCGGCGGACATTCTCGGCTAGTGTATCAACTTGCTCTTTCAATGCTTCCACCATGCGGAATAACCCTTCGTTGGACACGGGAATGCCGTTGTCGTTGCTGTTTGAAGCCATTGGACCTATTGAGAGAACACGGTCGATCTTAGGATGGCCCCACAAACACCTTTTGAGTAAAATGATTTCACCCACAAACAAGAAAAGACTCAACCACATAAAGGAAAATGACTCTTTTTTTATTTACAAAAGTCGGAAGGACGTGGTCCTTTTTTGGGGTTTCTAGAAAAATAGTGAATCGTCACACTAGTATTAGACCTTCTCGCGGTCCCATATACTCATCGGATTCCACCACGCTTGTGAGACCTACATGTGTCGGGATTAAACTAAATTAATGTAGTAAATCATACATGCGGGGACGGATTTTTATTTTCGTCCAAAATAGCCACCTTTGGGGACGGAGTTTTATTTCGTCCATTGCAACAAATTGGCATGTATGATTTTAAGACATTAGTTTAGGGAATCTCGGTACATGGAAACCGACTTGAGTCACGGAGTGTTAGACCCTAAACTAGAATTGTGTGTGTTTTGTGCTCGTCTTGAATATAGGGCTCAAAGGTCACCCCCGGCATGTAGTCATGAACTACGCCACGGGCTGAGGTTTACCGCTTCGAAAGAGCCAAGGTCGAGTGGAGCTTGAAACTTTCTAGGACGGGCCTCGACGGTTTGGGGTTGGACTTCTGCGACTCGATTGTGAGCAGTTGATAAGTATATGTGCATGTAGTGTGAGGTCTAACATGTGACAAAA